>VXBP01003282.1:1334657-1615108 GCA_013400115.1 Rhinopomastus cyanomelas | reverse complement strand
ACTAGATGACATTGAGAAGAGCCTGGCTCCATCCTCCTGACACCCACCCTTCACATATTTATAGACATTAACGAGGTCACCCCTCAATCTCCTCCAAGCTGAAGTGACCCAGCACAGTAGCAAGCTAGGGTGTTACTGCAGTTTGAGGTGAGCAGAAGTCTTGCTTTGAGGCAAGATAAACTGGGATTTAATTTCTGATGCAAAAGTCCATCCCAGGCCACCAACAGAGTTGTTGGGAGTAACAACTTAGGACTCATTTGTCTCTGGGAGGGTTGGGGAGAAACTTGTCATGTTGCAATCAGGGACATCTCGAGGTGAAGTTTGCAGATCTACTGCTTCAGCAGAGCTGCTGGTGGCCAACTTTTCTTGCTATAATGGGAAGACTGCAGGTGTGATAGGTTGCTCAGTGTCCTGCAGCCACCTTCCCAAGTGCCAAATGGCTTTGTGAAGCAAGTAACTGCAAAAATAAGCCAAACAGGAGAATGGAAAAGGCAATTGCAGAAGTCCAAGGGTTTCACAGGGGTTCTGCACATTCCTTCTGATGGTAGGTTTCGGCGAGGTGCTGCTCAGCGCTGCTCCTCACACTCTCTAGCCCACACGCTCGGTCTTCTGGCATTTGGTTGGTAAACTGAGCAGTAAACCCGAGCGACGATCCTGTAGGAGGTCTGTGCCTTCCTGTTCAAGATGGCTGAGAGAAACACACACAGAGCCGAGGTTGTTTGTCGCCGTCTTGAAAAGGGAGAGAAATTGTGACCGGCTGCATAAACAAATCCAGACACCCGAGTGCCTGAGATGGCAAAGGAGGTAATAAGAACCACCACACAGCCAAAGGGTTTCCTTTTACTGTGGAACTCTCCTTTTTGGTACTGAGCACATCCTAGTGCGAAGCCAAGTTCCTTGGAGATTGGATCTCCTTTCGGAGATAAGGGCAGAATAATTTGTCTCCCTTTGAGGGGAACACGGGTTAAAATGTTCTCTGCCAGTACTTAGATCTTTCTTTGTTCTCCTGTTGGTATAATCACAAAAAAGGATTAAAAGGCCTTTTAGAACATAATAATAAAGCAAGCCAGCTTCTGAGGTTCAGCTTCTCCCCTCCCTTGTGAAGGCAATATGGTTAGAGTGTTTTGTGTTCTAACGCACACACATCTCAGTGCCCTAACGAAACATGAGCCTGAGAAGTCCTTTTGTAAACGAACAGGTAGCTTCAGCCTCAGTTGTTTTCACGGTGCTGATGTTCCTGCGGATAACATCCTGTTTTCACTAGTTATTTCTGGTCAGTTGTGCTGGCTGTTGATCACCAGGCATTGAACTTCCACAGACCTGCTACAAGTTGGTTCTGAAGACATTGGGGTCTAGTACCTGATCTGACGTCCACACCAGTTTGTTCTAGTGACTCAAGTGAAGATCTCGTAATTGCTTTTGTGAGGAAATCAGATTGAGCTTTGCGCTCGGGGCATGGATCTCTTTGTCCCTCAGCAGTGTTGGTGCTGGAGTAATTTTAGTCGCATTCCTGAGTCAGGCTGATCTGCGTGCATGTAGAGTAACTTCAAAATGCCCAACTGGTTTTGACGTGTGGCATTCAAGTTTCTCTTTTGCTTTCCTTTGACTTTGTTTTACTCCTGGCTCTGCGTAATGAAGTCCTCCTTCTTTTTGACGGGATATCCTTCCATGGACTATTTAAAATGTCTTCAATAGTATTGAAAACAAAAAGAAGCAGGAAGAGAAATGAAGGTCCTGTCTGCAGTAGATACTCTTTGAGCTGCATCAGTAAATGTTGAACTCACACATTGAGACTCCAGCTCAGAAAAGTGTCTAGTTTTAGTAGCTGTATGAGCTTTGGTTCTCTGGTAGAGAGACCTGAGAGTACTGGTTGGTGACTGGTTTAACAGAAGCCAACAGAGTGCCCAGGTAGCCTGGAAGGCCAGTGGCATCCTGGCTTGTATCAGCAATAGTGTGGCCAGCAGGAGTAGGGACATCTTATGAGGAGAGGCTGAGGGAGCTGGATCTCTAGCTTGGAGGAGACTGAGGGGCGATTTCATTAATATTTATAAATATGTGAGGGGTGGGTGTCAGGAGGATGGAGCCAGGCTCTTCACAATGTCATCTAGTGATAGGACAAGGTGTAATGGGACACATTACACCTATGGAACATAGGAGGTTCCACATTGATATGAGAAGGAACTTCTTCCCAGTGGGGGTGACAGAGCACTGGAACAGGCTGCCCAGGTGGTTGTGGAGTCTCCTTCACTGGAGATGTTCAAGACCTGCCTGGATGTGTTCCTGACTTGGTCTAGGTGATCCTGCTGTGTCAGGGGGATTGGACTAGAGGACTTTTCGAGGTCCCTTCCAATCCCTAATGATTCAGTGATTCTGTCATTCTTCCCCTGTACTAGGCACTGGGGAGGCCTCCCCTCAAGTCCTGGGGGCAGAGCTGGGCCCCTCACTTCAAGAAAGAGATTGAGGGGCTGAAGTAGGTCCAGAGGAGCAACGAGGCTGGGGAAGGGACTGGAGAGAAAGTCTGTTGAGGAGAGGCTGAGGGAGCTGGGGTGTTTAGCCTGGAGGAGACTCAAGAGGGACCTTTTCCCTCTCTACAACTACCAAAAGGGAGGTTATAGTCAAGTGGGGGTTGAGCTCTTCTCCCAGGCAACTAGAAACAGGACAAGAGGGCAGGGCCTGAAGCTGCACCAAGGGAGGCTTAGGCTGGATGTTAGGAAGCCCCTCCTAATGGAAAGGGTGATCAGACACTGGAATGGACTTCCCAGGGCAGTGGTGGACTCCTCATCCCTGGAGGTGTTTAAGGACAGCCTGGCTGTGGCACTTAGTGCCATGGTCTAGGCCATCGTGATGTTAGGTCATAGGCTGGGATTGATGATCTTAGAGGTTTTTTCCAGCCTCAATGATTCTGTGATTCCGTGGTGAATAGGAAACTAAACTAGTTAGTGTAGTGGCTACAGTAGTTTAGAAAAACATTGGAAGTAATGAAACTGAATTTGTTGTTAAGGGTAGGGGCTGGGTTCCTCCTGCTGGGGCAACAATGTAAAGACATGGAGCCCCTGTAGCTTTCAAGCTCCTGCTGGCATCAAAGATGTGGACTATGGCTTTTTAGTCTGTGTCAGCTTGAACCCAGGGAGCTTACAGTGCCCATGTACTGAACATGTTAATTATTGGAGCAGGACAGTGAAAGTTATGGAAGAAAACACAGCAAATCCAAAGCTTTTGTTGCTTTCTTGCCCTGTGTCTATTAAAGGGAGGTTCAGCCTCTGCTGCTTGCAGTGTGCCCCCATAATGGCCTTCCTGCAGCTCTGGGAGTGCAGAATAGCTCTGCAGCAAACAGATGGACAAAACTCACCTGCAGACCCTGTTACAACATGATAGGACTGGTACCTGGCAGGATGGTGCAGGTGGAGAAGAGTGTTTTGGCCACCTCACCTTCTGCCTCTCCTGCTGTTCCGCAGGCAGTGCTGCTGTGCTGTGCCAGCCTCAAGTGTCCAGCATCCCACAGAGGCTCCGGGAGCAGCAGCCTGCAGACGTCACACACACCCTTATCTATCTGCCTGGGAAATCCCAGGAATCAATCAACCTTTCGGACAGCAAAGGAAACAGATTGATTGTTTGAACCAATGAGTGTTGTCTCTGGCTGGGGATCTCCTGTGGAATGGCATCGTATCCCACATGGGAGTCGTCGTGTCGTGGTTAGTTGTGACGGGGACCAGGCTAACCCAGTGTTTATAAACAGCTAAGGAGTTTTAAAGGTTAGAAAACCAGCTTTTGCCATGCAGAGATGAGTAGCTGTAGGGTTAGGATACAGGCTTTTAGCACCAACCACTGGGTCACTGGTGCAGCTGACGTGCAACAGGCTCCTCCATCACAGCGCAGCCTTCGCCTTCCACCGAGCTCCCCGGTATCTCCTGGTACCTTACTCTTTTGTGGGTCGTGTTGTTGTGTTTCCACCCTCAACAGGAGATCACATAAATACAAACGCCCACGCACAAGGTATGACTTGAGTTACCGTCACACCCCGGAGAGTAATGCTGCTCGCTGGTTTTACATGTCTCTCGTGTATGAGGATCTCCACGTGATGCTACTCAAACAGAGCCACCGGGAGGCAGGAACAATGTCCCTCTATCCGCGGCCGGGCCCGCATTGTTCTGCGCAGAGCCCGCTGATGAACGTGAGATGGCAAAGTCATCGTCATTAGGCGGAATTTAATAGCAAATCAAAGTTCGAGGGGAGAATAGGCTGATCTCAGCTTTAGTCTCCCTTGGGTCCTGCTGAAAGATTAGAGGGAAAGAGAAGGGCCTTGCTAAGTTGAGTGTGTCAGATTGTTTTTCAGGAATAGTTGTGCCTCTTGTAAAGCCCTGAGAACCACCCAGTTTAACTCTGGAAAAACAGATCCCGCAGAGGCTGGGAAAAATGGGGAAAGGACCTATAAAGGAGGGGAATGTGATGCTTGATTCAATTTCTCTGCTACCCTCTGCAGAGAGAATAATTTCACAAGTCAGAAATCTCGTTTGGGGCAAGTTAAGCTATGATTTAAGAAGCAAAATCACTCAGCTTTAGTGTCCACAAGCAACCTGAAGGATGCAGGCTCCAGGACTGGAAGTATAGCCTTTCTTGTTTTCAACGTGCTTTTGCCATCGCAGACCCTTCACTGCTGGACGACTCCTGCAAATTCCTTGTCCATTTCTGCGTAACTTCACGCAACGCTGCTCACACGCCGCGTGACAGCTGTCTCCACGGGGCAGTGAAGGAGTTAATGCAGAGTGTGAAGAGGGCGAGCGACCCTAGCAAAACTCACCTAGGAGCACCTGTACTTCAGGACCAGACAAAGCCAACAATAAGAAAGCAAAATGCGTTAGGCGATCTTCCTCCTGTGGTCCCCGCAGTGTCACTGGGCACTGGCTCCTCGCCTCCTGTTTCCAGCTTCCTTTCAGCCAAGGCGCTCGGTGAATAGACAGATGATGGCAGCTAGGCATATCGGAGCCTGCTGATCAGCTGGGTTGTTCCAGCAGCTTTATTCTTTTGTTAATGCGTGGGCATGTGTTGTGTAGCGGCGATAAAATCACTACAGGGAAAGCTAAACATCAGCCGGGGAGATTTCCACACAGATACCAACGTGAAAAACTCAACAAAATCAGCAGAATTTGCCTTGGGGCCCCTTTTGCTTCTCTGCCCCTCCAGGAGCCTGGTTTCACTGGGCTGTGCTGGGGGTTGTCTCCAAGAGCATCTTCCTCTCTTACCATGTTCCTGCAGTGATCTGGGCAGCTTCTTCGGTTTATAATCCTACCAACCTTCCTCTGAAGCCTCCAGGGTCGTTTGTCCTGCCACGTCCACACCAAACGTGCCCTTCCTTCCTTTGCTTTCTTGGGGGAAGCAGAAGCTCTTGAGGAGGGTGCAAGAAGGTTTTGGGGGGATTTTGGTGAGTGTTGCATCGTCTTCAGGAAATAGGTAGGATTAGAACACATTTGGGGGTTTATGGCTCCTCATCTTAGTTTTATTTAGGCTAGAGCTGCCAATGCTGTGCAGTGCTGCTCCGTGTCTCACAGTGTTGATATATTTTTAAGTCAATACCAGGCGGTTCTATCCCTTCACAATACTGTGAAAACCAGAATTTTGAGGGTAGCTTTGAAAGTTTATTGTGGTTTGGGGTTTTTTTGTTGTTCTATCAAACCTTGGCTCCAAAATACACATGAATACTCAGCAATCTCTCCACAGGTCACAAATCTAAAGGTGGCTTGGGAAGGAGGATGAGAAGGTCTGCAGCAAAGTCACCCAATAAAAAATTACCCTGAAGAAGCTTTTCAAATCCCTATTCTTGTTGGAATGGGGTCTCAGTATTTGGAATGGACTGAATCCAGTCAAGTTACTGGTCTGGGGTGAAGGAATTACTCCCTTCAGTAACGTCATTGGCCCAATGTAAAACACAGACACCCTCATTGCATCCAGCCTGGCATTTCCCTGCCCACTGGCTTCTTTATTTCTTGATGAGTGTCAATCTCCGTTCTCCTTGAAGTGTTCCAGCAAGTCCAAAGTCTCAGCCTTTCAGCTGGGCATGTAAAAAAAACCCCACAAAGCAAACCCAACAACTTTTTGTCTTGTTCCAAATGCTTTGAGGTTTTCAACAGGTGATCCTGCTCTGGCAGGGGGATTGGACTAGATGATCTTTCGAGGTCTCTTCCAACACCTAATGATCTGTGGTTCTGTGAATAAACATTCAGAGCAGCCGACCCCAAGGTGTTTGGTACTCTGCAGGTAAGACTCTTGGTCCAGCCAGCGCTGCCTGTCACTGCACTGGGTGTCTGCCTGAATGTCAGAGTAGACTTCAGCCTCAAATATCCTGTAAAACGTCCTCAGATTGTGTTCTGTGGGTCAAGGCCACGTCTCACAAAAGACCTTTAATTTACAGAAAGTCAAAGTACACTCACCTGGGAAAAGGGCTTGAGCCAAACATTGTAGAACAAGAGACTCGGGATACAAAGGGCTCCATGAATAATTGGAACATTAGTAGGCAGAGAACTGTAGCTAACCATCCTGGCCAGAGAGGCATGACTTTGAATGCTGATCAAGGCTATTTTGTCTTGCTGACCGCTTATAGGCTTGAGAGGTAGACTCATGGGAGTCTGACTAAACCACTAACTCACCATGACTGACCCCAGTGTATCGGCCTTTCACACTACATGACTCTGCGCCAGCAAGCTTGAGTTTACTGGTGTGTTTCAGACTAATTAAGGCTGGTTTTCTTTAGCATGTCTAATGAAACCCTACCTGCTCAGCAGTACGTGCGCACACAGAAAGGAGACTCCAAATGAAAACCAAAATGAAACGAGAACAACTGCACAACAGTCATAAACTCTTCTCTTTCTTTGCTTTATTAACCTGCAGAAACGCTGAGGCTCTTTCCTAAAAACCTTAGGCAGTGCAGAAATGTTTTGCTGATACAGAGATGAGGCAAAAAAGAGGCTGCTCCCATTTTCCTCAGACGGAACTCTGCCTCCGCTGAACGTTTACAAGGGGTCAGAGCAGTTAGGGAAACACAAAGACATTGGGGGCGGTTGTTGCGTAAAAAGACCCTTCCCTAGGATGAGAGGTTAATTTGTTTTGCTGTCTGGGAAACTACTTGCCAGCATGTGAGAGGAAAATAGCCCCGTGCAAAAATAAAGTGATGGCCTGAGAACACTTTAAAACCCTATCCTACACTCACTGTCATCACCAAGTACCCTAAACTGAGGGGAGAGGAGAGGAAATTTAATATGTGCATTGCTTCATTTGGGAAACGTGATCTGTCTCCAAAGTTTTGCTTGTTCTTATTTGAGCCTTTGTTAGGGGAGTGGGGACACCAAGTATGTGATGAACAAAGCGTGAGCGTAGGGATGGTGCTCTTGAAGTGGGATTGTCATACACGGCTGTTGGAATGTAATTACAAGGTTCCTGTGTGACTTGGAGTAGGTGATCCTGCTGTGGCAGGGGGATCGGACTAGATGATCTTTCGAGGTCCCTTCCAATCCCTAATGATTCTATGATTCTATGAAATTTTCCTCTGTGTTTAATGTAGGCATCTGCATGGAGAGCATGGACAGAGCACATCTGTAGACTGTATAGCATGTTGATTGCCATTTGCTCATTATCCTAGTCCACAAGTCGGTCTGCTGTGCTGTGTAGCTCGTTACCACCCCTCCAGCAGCAACAGAAAGAATTAGACTGGCTCAATGATCTTGAAGGTGTCTTCCAGCTGAAACTGTTCTGTGATTCTGTGAACATTAGGCACCATTTATTTCTAAAGCAAGAACTGCCATGATGTTCTGGATATCAGAACTGGAAGCTGGTTTGTTTTGTGCAGTGGTAGGGCTAGTACGATGGGATGCCAGGACACGCACGGTGCTCTCCCTCCTTCTCTCTCTATACACGTGCACTGCAAGTTTGCTGGGGGTGGGGAGGAAGGGAATAGCAGTGGCCCTGCCACGGCATCTGTGTTCTCAGTTCATGAAAATTGCACTAGACGTTGCCTGTGAATATAGTCCCTTAGAGTTTCAGAACAGAAAATAAAAATCTAAAAGAGTAAAAATGAAAATTTGTCCCGCTTCTTGCAGCGAAACCAGAGAGTTATAAAGGCCCCCTGAACAATATTGAGTTTGGGGTGGCACAATCACATCACGAAAGATTTACCTTCACTGGGTAAACTCAATATAGGGCAATAACAATCTATTACAAGCAGAGCAAAGCAACGTCAAAGGAATATTTAAAAGAACTAGACAGAACCTTTACATCACCCAAACTGCGTTAGGTTCTCCCAAAGCAAATACCCTGGGGACAATTCCTAGCAGGATTTTCAAGAAGTGGTGTTCATTTACCAAAAGTTATATTTAATGGATATCTTAAATAGAAGCAGTAGCCTGGCTTCTTAAAGCCTAGAGGGCAGTAAGCAAAAGGCACAGGTCCTCAAGGAATGATTAGGATGGCTAAATTATAACAGCGGGTCTGTGTGTCCCCTGGGCCGGTGTAACTGACTCTGGGGTCTACCATATGCACCATCCTCTAAGCAGGCAAGTCAGCCCGCAGGAGAAAGAGATGGGATACTGCCATGTGTCTCTTATAGCCTAGTTACAGAAGTGATAAAACCAGTAGGCAGAGTGAAGGATAGAGCTCTGTAGTCACAATTCTGGTTGAGGAACCTTCTCCAGGTGCTATTTGTTCCTGCCAGAAGTGAGGATTTAGGTTCGGGTGACAGAGCACTGGAGCAGGCTGCCCAGTGAGGTTGTGGACTCTCCTTCACTGGAGATGTATAAGTGGAGGTGTTCCTGTGTGACTTGGTCTAGGTGATCCTGCTGTGTCAGGGGAATTAGACTAGATGACCTTTTGAGGTCCCTTCCAAACCCTAATGATTCTATGATTTCTAAACCAGTTATAATTTGGTAAAACTGCTGAAAGTATCTGGGTCTGATCTTGCACCAAACACCCTTCCTTTCTGAAACAGAAGTTCTTAAAATATCCACTTCCCCCCTGCTCTGCACAACGCAGTAGTTGGTGGCTGAAAGTAAGGAGACATCGCCAGAGAGTGACGGAGCAATCTGACCTGCAAGAGAAGCTGCAGCAGCAGAGCCAATCCCATGGGCACTGCAGGGGCATTGCAGGAGTCACATCAGTACAGTCACAGGTGCTGGTATCTTCCATGGGCTGACAGCGTGGAGTGACCTGGGGTGTGATAAGCCTGGTTCATGGTGACACTGGGCCATTGCTCCTTCTGGAAAAATCCTCCAGAGCTCCCCATCTGAAGCTGAAATTCAGCTGATAAACTGTTTCTCTTAAGGATGACTCTAACTAATCTCTGTGCAGACAGCTGCCAGGATAACTAGATGCTGCTATTTCGTTCAGCCAAGAGGACCATATCTGAGAAGATGTGACCAGCAAAAGGACCTTCTTTACCTGCGCCTCACCAGTGCCTTTTCTGTGAGGTGTAACAGACTACAGAGCCACTGAGGAGGCAGAAGAGGAATTAGGGTGCACCCACATTTGAGGAGGATTTGATTCCAATGAATGTAAGGGGCAGCTTGGTGGCTAACTAAACTGCCTGCAAACCAAAGGCAGTTCAGGGCGGCTCACGGGATTGGGTTAACTGCAAAAAGCCTCTCTCTGAAATCCCCAGGTGATACCTGACACATCCAAGCACTAACTTTTGCGATGCGAGTACAGAAGATAAACTTGGAGTCACACAGTGGTCTCTTTGCATTTGGCCCAAGAGCCAAGCTTAAAAACACAAACAGGCTGTCCTGCCCAGAGGGTGAAAGACTTGAATGTCAGAACAGCATTGTTAGGACTCTATCTGTATGCAGAGCAACTATCATGTGTACAGCAGGGAAAGGAACCTGCTTCAGGAAGGCGAGCAGAAATAAAAGCCCCGTATCCTGTTTTAACCATTCCCAGGTGGCTTTGAAAAAACCCATAAATCTTTAGCAATTAAAATGTTATTGACCTCAGTGACACGTGTCTCGGACCAGCGGTGAATATGCTAAATGTTTGTGTAAATATATCTGTGTTTAGTGTGAGCACTAGTCAACAGCAGGAACGTTTCCTTAACACTTGATTAAAGACTTTCTGCCTTTGAAGAGGGTATTGAGAGAGATTCATTAACTTCTGCTTTTTTCCATATTCTTCAAAGGGACCATTGTAGGACACTGGGCTACATAATCCCGTGTCTTTGCACTGTGGTGCATAGGAGAGAGAGGGGAGGTGCCAGAAGCCGGGTCGCTCCCAGATGTCTGTGACAGAGCTGGTTACCACTGCACGACATGTGTTTAGGTAACGTGACATGTGTTTAGGTAACACGACATGTGTTTTCTGTCCTGAGTGTGGCCTGGGCAAACCAGGAAAAAAGTGCTTGGACATACCTTTAGGTTTGCATGGAAGCCAAACAGAGCGATGCTGTACTCGCACACGGCTGAACTGGGTGCAGGAGGTGATGCATACTTGTTTTTGCAGATCTAGGTGCTCTGTTAAAACCCAAACACCTCTCCCTTCCCACGGATAGGCTCCTGTCTGCCACTTTGCTTCATGACACTGTTGGGAGACTCCCACAGCCGCTGCGAGGGATTTTGTGTGCAATGACATGGGGAGTACAGGGCACATTGCTGCGAAATCACCTTGTCATCGCCTCTGTCGGCCGCGCAGCTGCACGTATCGCGACACTGTGGGTGCAGTTCTACACCCACTCAGCCAGAAGCAGGAGTGGTCTGGGTACCCTGCAGTCAATGTTACCCTTGCAGCGTGTTTCCTTCTATGAGCTGTCCCTTGAAGCATGTTTTTCCCTAGGCTACTGTTTGCATTTGTGGGATCACATGGAGACACCAGGACTTCCAGGAACTGGCACTGAGAAACCCTGGCATATTTAAAGGAAGTGATTTTAAGTATGTGAATCATAGACTCATAGAATCCTTAGGGATTGGAAGGAACCTCGAAAGATCATCCAGTCCAATCCCTCTGCCACAACAGGATCACCTGGAACAAGTGGCACAGGTGAGGAGCATTAAGTGGACAGGGCCACCACATCGTTTGTCACAATCATTTCACTGCTATGTACAAACTTTTCTGAGAAGGAGCTGGGGGAATAAAGAGTGATTTAGAAATGCAGTTCCCTTACATTCCTTTAAGGAATGGATTTGGTCCTTGTATTTACGGGTGTGCATCTGCAGTGAGACAGGGGAGAGGAACAAACAGAAGCAGGAAGGGAGCAGGGGAATACTCATGAAGAGGTGTCCTGTGTCTGGTAGCATTCCCTCTGTTAGGGGTCTAGAGCCTTCTGGAAAGTAACTCTGGCAAGACATGTGACAAGAAAGGGGATCTCCTGGACTGTCAGAGAGGAGAGTGGTCGGGGTGAGGGACAAAACTTCTGAGAGAAAGCACTTCAGGTCAGCAGGGTCTGCTCTCATTGCCTTGTTCCTTTTTACCACCAACCCTGACTTCTGCAGTGTCTAGCAGAGATGATAGAAAGGATGTTTTCCCCTCTCCCTCGGGAGCTGGAATTAACTGCTTTGCAGCTGGCTGGATTCTGTAGGTACAATTAGTGTGTGTGAAGCACCCGTTGGACTTTCCTGGTCTGTTTGCTTTTGCTCTGCCTAATTTTCCATGCGTTGGCTACGTAACCCAAAATATGTTTTGCAATTTTTTAAGAGAACCATAGAATCATTAGGGATTGGAAGGGACTTCGAAAGATCATCTAGCTCAATCCCCCTGCCACAGCAGGACCACCTAGACAAAAGGTTTTCTTCTTCCAAGTCTTTTTCTGCTTTGCACCGGCCAAACTCCCGTGACTGTACTTGCTCTGCAGAACCTCAGTAAAGGAAGGAATTCCTGACTGTGAGGAAGAACCCGGGTCACTGACTGCATGTGTTTGTGCACTAGAAATATTCAGATTTGCATCTTTTAATCATAAGTTATCAAGCGTGACTGTAGGAGCAAGACAGTGACTCTGGATCAGTGTAAAACCGCAAACATAATAAATCAGTCTTTTTGTCTTCTAAGAATAAAGTTAGTAAGTTATGCTGTAAAAGCATTGTGTGAGCCATCTGTCTTCTGTTCCTGGAGCACTGTCTCTGTGGGCTCAGCAGCAGTAGGGCAGCACAGTGTGACCAAGACCGAGAGAAAGGAAAAATAAAAAGCTTTTCCCTGAACCGAGGATAATGTTGGATATGGGGGATGTGTTGAGGACGTACCAGTCCCACAACAGGACCTGACATCAAGGGGATTGGCACATCACAGCTGGGCTGCTGAGAGCAGAGGAGGAGGGCTCTGACTTCTGCACCCAGGTGTGAAACGTTGACCAGAAGAGAAGCACCTTCCCTTCTACTTATTTACCCAAGTCTCTACCTGTAGCTCCTCTCGTCAGTGATTTTGAAGCTCAGGCATTTTTTCCACTAGAAATAGGCTCCTTTTGAAACTCCACAAAGCCATGGGCTCAACTACAAGTAAGCTATTGAAGGATAGTGTGTTTCTCCACCACCACTAAAGAAGTCTCTGCTGATCGTGACTGTTGGCAGGAACTGCTTTCCCCTGGAAAATAAAAGGTATGTTAACAAAACCCCTCCAGATCTTAGAAAGCAGTAGGTGGGTAAGTCTTCCCCATCTATAAATTCTCATAGTGCTTTCATTTTCACTTCTGTGATGCTAATAGTTTCCCTCTCTAATTTCTCAGCTAATTAGCTTATCTTTTCCATGCAGGTTGGGGGAATGAAAACATAGCTCCTGCTATGAGGTTCAGGCAGACATCTTGAGAACACAGATCAAACTGATAACAGGCTACTTTATAGGGCCTTAAAAGCCACTAAGAAACTAGCAGGGCCCATTAGACTTTCTGTCATGCATATGATGAGAAAAATATACCAGTATAAAATCTACTTTATTGTCCTGTCTTGACAGCAGCAGCTATTGTGCAGGGAAGCTTTTTGGACGGGAGCTCCACCTTAGTGTTTCTGCTCTGCCGACCGGTGGGGTTTTGGGTACGGTGCCCAAACAGAGGGGGCTTTGTGATAGGCTCTCAGTGACCCGTGAGGAGCACAACACAGCTCGGGGGTTTGACAAGACAGAAGAGGTCAATAAAAGCAGAGCGACCTCTTTCAGTTTCCCGTTTCAAGCTTTAACATTTACTTCCTCACGCAAAGTTTGGGTTGGAGAGCCTGTACCACATTATATCCCAGGCTCTTGTCACCACGGGCACAGTTTGGCTTTCCTTTGAGCTTTCATTTCTGATGTGTCTAAGCAGACAGGAGCCAGTGGTGCAGTTTAACAGGGGTTCTCATTAATTTTGTGCCGCAAATACTTGGCATCTACTGAGCTAGGGATCAACAGTAAATGATGCTTATTCCCTAAAGTCCTATTTTATAGACTAACTAATCTGTAAGAAACCAAGCAATTACTTGTTTGGGTTTTTTGTCTTCACCTCATTAAATACTTACTTGTCCTATAACAATAACCACTCTGCAGTTACATGGCTCTATTTGTGATAAAGAACTTGGAAGAGCTCATAGAGTTTCACAAACTGTGCCTGCAAGACCAATTCATAGAGCCATACAGTAGCTTGAGTTGGGAGGAACCTTAGATACCATCTGGATCCAACTCCCCTGCTGTGGGCAGAGAGATCTCCTGTTAGACCAGGTTTCTCAGAGCCCCATCCAACCTGGCCTTGAACACTGGAGCAGCCACAGCTCCTCTGCACAAGTGTCTCACCAAATTCAGGCATGTCTTTTCCAGAGCTCCCTGTGAGAGGGTCTGTGGTCTCTTGTTGTCATTGGGTCCAGCTGACACTACCTAGAGAAATTCAGGAGTCAGCACAGAGTTAGCTGTTCAGAGTTTTGCTAGAGCACTCATAATTACCCTTCCTCTAATTATTTCTGGGGGATATCTTTTAAAACCTGCATTTGGCTTGTGTTAGGGAGCACCCAGAGAGTGGCCAGGTTTTGGTGAATGTAGCTTGGTCACTTGATTAAGTAAGGACATTTTGCTCTGAGCCCCTCTCTTCTCAAGATGTTTCATGCTGGCAAGTGATTTAGTTCCCCTCCAGAGAAGAACCATGTCCATGGTAATTCACCTGTTGTAACCTCTGAGCACAGCCACTGCGAAACAGCATTTCTGTTTCTGTCGGGATGAACCCTGAGTGTTTTGGGGAGTTCTAGCTGGATTTAACAATCTCCTCCTGGCTTTACATCACCAAGGCAGAGGAGACTGACCTGAAGCCCAGAGCCAATTCCAGGTGATGGCTAAAGATGATAGCTGGCAGGTGATGTGCTTTCTTCTCTATCAAACTTAAGATATTGTCTCATTAGTGCTCACAGATCTTACCAGCCCAGTAATACTTACTGGGGCCCAGTTTGGCTTTCTGAATGTGGCAATGGGGTCTGTTAATCTGTACTTTCAGCATGTCTCTGAAATATGCTTTAATGCATTTTTTTTTGCCTGAAGCTGCCCCAGGGGAGGGATAAATTGGATGTTAGGAAGCACTTCCTCATGGAAAGGGTGATCAGATGCTGGAATAGACTGCTCAGGGTGGTGGTGGAATCCCCGCCCCTGGAGGTGTTTAAGGACAAACTGGATGTGGCACTTAGTGCCCTGGTCTAGGTGATGGTGGTGTTAAGTCACAGGCTGGGCTTGAGGATCTCTGAGATCTTTTCCAGCCTCAGTGATTTGGTAATGTGATTTTTGTTCAGTAATGCTGAGAGAGTGTCCCTATAAAGACTTTATTCTGCACTAAACCAAGAGGTTTGCTGCTTGCTTGCATTTTATGAGGAAAGTGAAATCTCTCTTTTGGGACTTGCTTTTTCTGTTAGCTTTCCAAGAACGGGTGCTACAAATACAAACGTTGATGGTTTCACTCCATGTCAAACCCGTGTTTTGTTCTGATGGAACTTTGTAATGGAATAATTGCAGATTGCTGATTTACCCTGACCCTAAAGCTTACTGAAATTTGTGCACTTACCTTTAAAAAAGTGTCAATCCTACATTTACTTCACTAGTCATCAGAGGCCAGTTCAGAATGATGCTCTTCAAGAGCATCTCTGAAACACATTAGGTTTAAAACCCGCCTGGACATATTCCTGTGTCACTTGGTCTGGGTGATCCTGCTCTGGCAGGAGGACTGGTCAAGATGATCTTTTGAGGTCCTTTCCAGTCCTTAATGTTCTGTGATTCAGTGGTTATTTCAGATGGTTGCCAGCTGCCCTTATTCTCAGCCCACAAACTTTACTTTCTCTTTTGTACTCTGCTTTTTCTCCAGGAATGCTAGGTCTGCCCTGGCATGTTTCCCCCAAAACACTCAAACCAGCAAAAGACCCAAACTGGCAAATAAACAGAACTCGGACTTCTTGATTTGAGGCTGGATTAATAAATCTGGCTGGTCTTTGGTCAGCAAGTGCGAGGGGCAGGAGTGTGTGTCTGTGCATCTTCTTGCTCTGAGAGAGCAGACAGAGCAACGCAAAGTCCAGGGAATCGGAGACCTTCTGTCCTGAAGCTGCTGCTGCCTCTACACTCACTGTCCCTTTTCTTATCAGAGAGTGCATGGGGTGGTTAAGCTGTTACCCAGCAACAGGCATCTTTCTTGCTTGGCAAAGATGAACCTTGCAAGTGATAAAGCCAGATTAAAGCAGAAAAGAGCTGCTCCCTGACTTGGGCAGTTACTCACAGCTGTGGAAATGAACCCCCTCATAAACACTGAGCTTCAACTCTTCACTGCTTTAGCAACAGTGTCTGAGTCTAGTTTTCATTTCTTAGTTCTAGAAACAGAAAACTTAGACGTGCAAACATCCTTGTCATTTCTTAGACTGTTCCTGAGGTTTTTAAAAGAGCACTCAATTATTCCATACACACAGTGTGTTTCTGGTCTTTAGCAAGATGCTGCTTTGCTCCAGATTCAAAATGGTCCCCAGCAACATTTTCAACCAAATCCTTGAACAACATAAACAAATCTATAAGATGCATAAGCAGGCAAAGCAGAGGGTGATCTTGCTATCCAAAAACACTGCTTTGCATGTGATTCTGTAGTTAATAGTCTTGTTTTGATCAGAAATATACACCCTACTGTCAGTCTGTTTTAAGTGTCTCTTTATTGTCATTTGCACTGTTTATGGTGGACACTTTATTTTAACTGAGTGAAACTTTCCTTCTGATGTAAAAGCAGACTTTTTGATTCAAGCTGCTGGTAGAAGGCTCTGTCTGAGGGTGAGAATTAATGCTGACTGTCCTGTCACCTGCCAGGCTGTGCTGGCTCCCTCCGCCGTTCCTGCAGCCTCTCCCATGCTGCTAAGGTCCATGTCAGACAGAGCCCCCTGTCATGTTCCCCTTTCACTCGCCGCTTCCTTCGGAGAGCTGTCACCACCCCCTGGAAGCACATCCTCAGTGTAGACACAAGGCTCCTACCAGCCCCGGCGGCAGGCTGGAGATGTGAAAGTAAAATTTATGTCTAGTAGGGCCTGGGTTGCTTTGGGCGTGTTGGACTCTGGGGTTCCTGCGAGGTGGGCTGTGCTGTACCGAGTCTGGGAATCGAGCGCAGGAACCGCGAGTCCTTCCTCCTCCACTGCAGCTCACAGCGAGATGGTTCGTAAATCACTGGGAGGAGTTTCCTGGTGGGCAAAGAGGCAGGACTGTCACCTGCAGGATGCTCTTTAGTGGCTCGGTCAGTTACCAGTGAGCACATCCTTTTGCATGTATGAAGAGGACTTTGAAATGTCAGCGGTGTTGGAGAGACAGCTCACGTGTGGCTGGGATCCTGTCCCTGGGCACGGGCTCAGCCTTGCTCTGTAACTGTTTTGGGTGGGTTTCTTTCTGTTTGGGTTGTTTTGTCTGGTTGTTGTTCTCGTTTGTTTTTCTTTAGTAAAGTCCAAATCATGACCTTGTCACTAAAGTTTCGTGAGCACTAGTGGGGATTCCCGGCTGCAGAGGTGGCCTCTGTGAGCGGGGGCTCTGGCTGTGAGCAGATCCATGCTTGACGCAGGCAGTGCTGGTCAGTTCCAGCAGCTGCAGGGCACAGCTGGGCTTTGGGGAAACGTAGTTAAGAAAGGGCAAGGAGGACTGAGGAAAAGCAGTGTGAGGAAAAAGCCCTAGAAGTATCAAGGTGGAAGAAGGAGGAGGAAGAGGATGCTTCAGAATCTGGAGCAGATATCCCCCTGCAGCCCATGGAAGTCAATGGTGGAGCAGGTTTATCTGTAGGACTGAAACTTGTGGGAGTGGACACTGGAGCAGGGAAAAAGAGTAAGGAGCAAGGAGTCTTAGAGAGGGGCTATTATCAACTGGCCACAATCCACTCAGTTCATTCCTCTCTCCTGCTCAGCTAGGAGAGCTGGGGACTTGGAAGTGTCAGGAATGCACTGCAACAGGCTGCCCAGGGAGGTTGTGGAGTCTCCTCTGGAGATGTTTAAGATCTGTCTAGATGTGTTCCTGTGTGACTGGGTCTAGGTGATCCTGCTGTATCAGGGGGATTGGACTAGATGATCTTTTGAGGTCCCTTCCAAACCCTAATGATTCTATGATTCCGCGAACTCAATCCACGTATTTTTCACCCTGAGTTTTGCCCCCTTCCTGTTGAAGAACAAGAGTCAGAGAGCAGCTGGGTGGGTGTCTGTCAGCCCACCACAGTAACACGCAGATTCATAAGGCAGGGGTGCTATTCATGCCAAAAGCACTTGCAAATCACAGCTGTACTGCAAAAAATCCCAGAGTCTGACAAATTCCTCACAGATGCATAGTGAAAAAAACTCCTCGGCTGACAAACTGTCATAAATGTCTCCTAGATCCTCTTCCTAACCTTGGCCAGCCACAAAGCTTCCTCATCCCTCACTTTTTAACCTGAAGTTTCCTCTGGGTAGAGTGCAATGGCTTTATTTTGATTTTGTTTTGAGATTGAACCACCTCTTCCAACAGCTGTCACTAGAAACTGCTTAAACTCCAGCCTCACTGTGTGCTGTCAGTTGCCAACAAACCTGGAAGAACCTTGCATGAGCAGAGTATTTCTCAAGTGTAGTGGAATAATTCACACTTGGACCCTTTCCCTGCCCACACACCTCACTCTCCTGTGTCTCTATTTCCATGCAAAGGAAGCACATCCTTCCGATGCGTTTTCCCAACTAAATTTCCAGGCTCCAAACAGAAAGGGACATAAACGTTTGTACCCCTAGCCTGCATCACCCCTTTATGCCACAAGTGAGTTCAGATATAGACTCACTATATAGTTTATATAGAGAAGAGGAAGCCTCTTGATTTCCAGAGCAAGGAGCTGTGTGGCACCCTGCTTCACCAGAAGCATCCTCTCCATTAGTGGTCACCTTTCTCACAGAGCTTTCCAGTGCCAGCCTTCCGGGCATGGCTCACGTTGCTTCTTCCCAGCATCTCACAGAACATTAGAGATTGGAAGGTACCTCGAAAGGTCATTTAGTCTGATCCCCCTGCCACAGCAGGACCACCTAGACCAAGCATCTGCACATCAGGTGAACTTTGGGGTTTGGATTTCTGTCCCGGTTGGAGGTACCTCAGCAGCACGCTGATCTAGATGCATTTCTGCTCTGGAGAGACAGGTGCAGCTGCTGCAGCTCCTCGCTTGTCAGTAAGATAGGATGTGCAGCACATGCAATGGGTTCGTACTTGTCTGCTACAGTTTAAGGAAAATCATCTTGTATGACAGGTTAATTATCATTTTAATCAAATACATCAAATCACCCCGCAGGTAAAAGTGGCTCATTCTATGAAATCACGTTTATTTATTTCTTTTCTCAATTTGAGCTGGGTCCTATGACTTTGGGGAGCTTATGAAATGGGACTGGTAATATTTATCCTCAGCCTGCACTTTCATGCTTTCACAAGTCATTTAACTAACTGTGGGATCTGTTCTAATAGGCAAAAGTGTTTACAAGCCTCAGTGAGTTGAGCTCAGATCTGGTGAAAAATGTGGGGTTTGCCTCCCCTTGCTGACTGAAGGGAGACTCACTAGCTGTGGTTTTGCAGCTGTGCACAGCAAACCCTGCTGAATTTTCTTTCCTTCTTGAAGACACAGAGCTTCAATCTCTGTGCAATCCCAGGCTCACTGTAGTCTATGTGTCTAAGGTAAATCTCTGGAAAACAATCCTGCAAAGTTCTTTCTGCAGCCTTTACATAGGCACTCATCTTGCTGTCTCACAGATGTGCTCAGACCCAAGTCCATGGGCTACTACCTCAGCGCCTCATCCTGTTGCAGTTAATGGCACTTGGTCCAAAATGCCTTTAAAAAATATGAATCCTACCTCTCCACTGGATTACATGTGGATTAAACTCTTTCCTGAGTCATGTCTCCTGCATCAGTGACTAGAGAAGTGTCTGGGGAGGTTTTAGCTGAGACAAGTCAGCAAGTATATCTACATGCTCCTCCAACCCATGCAGCTAGGCTTTACAAGCTGAGTTCTGTGTGAAGGATCCGCTTCCACACACTAAGCAAGAAAATGCAAAGCCTCAATTCATGTGAAGGCATCAGGCATTGAAATTAATTGCCCAGAGCTGTGATGGAGCCCCCTCTCCCTAGAGGTATTTAAGGGTCATAGTGCTTCGGGATGTGGTTTAGTCAAGGACTTGTCAGTGTTGGGTTAATGGCTGGACTAGCTGATCTTGAAGGTCTTTTACTCTCACTGTCTCACCTGGGCAGCTTATAGGGGTTGATTTTGCCACTACAAGCAGGATCTAGGTGCAAGCATTTAAAGCAACCAGGTGCCTTTAGGCAAGAAAGGTGCTGGCCAGTGGAAGCCCTCACATAGGATTCTGCATAAGTGAGAGAACAACTTAGCGCAGGGCTACACTGCACAATAACACCATCATGAGCAATGTATTTATTTGATGAGTGAAGACCATGTTTTGAAAGAAAGGGATGGGTTAAAAGAAAGAAGAGTGTGTGAAGTGCTGCTGTTCAAACAGCTCTGTGGTTTAGATTTCACTCAAATGTGGAACTAATATTGTGGGTTTGGTTTTCAAGGCACACACTTGGTTCAGTAGCTACATGTTCTTTCTTCAGTTATGAGACAGAGTCTTTCAGACACAGCGCCGTCTAAAAGTGGCCGCACCAGAGGTGGCATGAGCTGGAGCTCATTCCCTACCATACAAGCCATCCTGGTCCAGTTATTAGGCTGCAATGGAGGGAGGCAGATTTTATGATATGGGACAGATTCTTAGCTCTGTCACCTCCAAGAAAATCCCATTGTTCTGTTAGTTTGGGTCGTGTTGTCCGAACAAGCTCTGTAGTGCAGATCAGTGCAGACATGAGGGAGTCCTGCCTTGCACCCACATGTTCCACGTTCAGGGTTTTCCATAAGGATTTATAGGAAATAGCTCTCATCAGGTTATTCTAAACAGCTAGAGGGTGAAAGGTTTTGTTGCCCGTGGTGACAAGACACATCAGCTCATTGAGAGACCAGGGGCTTTTTCCAGCCTGGGCATGCAGCCTGGGTGAGTGCCAGCATGGCTACTAGGTACTGGTCTCTTTGCATTGCATCTGGTTTTACTAGTCCCAGGCTCCTGATGCTACATTCCAACTGCACTAGGAATCCATCGTGTTCTTCCGTGAGGATCTCAGCAAAGGCATTTATAAGAAATACCTGCCAGGCAGTGTTTTTCAAGCTATTAAGAGAACAATCCACCTTTTTTTGTTTTTCACTCAGACTCCCAGTGAAATACTTTGCTTCACATTCACTTCTTGATGTGAAGGTGATTACACCAAATCAGACCCTCCTAACACCTTTTTCTTGCAGTTATAGTCTTCTGCAGAGCAGCTTTTTCTAGCTTGCGTTGAAGCAGAAAATTAAGTGGCTTTTGACCTAACACTGGATCCTCCTTCACATTAAAGTCTCTATTTTAGAGCATTTCTTATCCTTAACACCAGCAGCTTCTAACCATTTATAGATCCACGCGATGTGCCAGGTTTGGCATTTGTTGTAACGTGGCCTAGGGCTGATTTAGCTTTGGTTCTTTCATTTTACTAGTGGGCTACCATGCCAGCACAGGATTTGGAACAGGTGTGCTGTGTGAGGAATGGCTGGGGCTGTTTAGCCTAGAGAAGAGGAGATTGATGGGAGACCTCATAGAATTGTTAGGGATTGGAAGGGACCTCGAAGGGTCATTGCTCTTTACAACTACTTGAAAGAGGTTGTAGACAGGCAGGGGTTGGTCTGTTCTCCCCAATAGCCAGTGATAGGGCAAGGGGAAATGGCCTCCCACCAGGGCAGGTTCTGGTTGGATGTCAGGAGGAATTTCTTTCCTGAAAGGGTTATCAGGCATTGGAACAGCCTGCCCAGGGAGGGAGTTGAGTCTTCATCCCTGGAGGATAGATATTGCATTGGGGAACATGGTTTAGTGGTGCTGATGGGGCTGGGAAAAGGTTGAACTTGATGACCTTGAACGTGTCTTCCAGCCAAGACTGTTCAATGGTTCTATGATTTACCCTATCCTGTATTGTGAGTTTCTGAGTCAGTAGGGTTTTGGCATAATTTCCTTGTGCTTCAAACCTTCTGATCAGGATCCAGAGCTAGTTTTTCTAATGATGTTTACTGACGTTGAATGCTGTGGGCTGTGCCTTGGGTGCTAGGTATTTCCAGCAGTGAGAGCACTGGCTTCCTGTGCCTGAGGTGATGTGAGCTGCATTTTTTCCCCTGACTACTGTGACAGGAAGCCTGGAACCTTTTGGATGAAACTGAGCCAGATGAATGCATTGATCCTGCAAACTCCTCATTAAGACCTTCCACCTTTGAATCTCTTTTATGCGAGACAGATGTCCCTGGTTTTGTGTCTTCTTAGCTTCTAGCAGGCAGTAAGTGGGGTTATTAATTGTTCCTCCCTTGTGATTTAATATGTATTTAAGGTCTGACTAAGGAAACAGAGAGATTCTTTCAGTAAGTCTATTCTGCTCTGGCAGGGGGATTGGACTAAATGATCTTTTGAGGTCCCTTCCAATCCCAATACAGGGGGTAAACACTGCTGCAGCAGTAAGGGCACTGATATCAACCACCCTGGCAGCCTTACTTCTTGCAAAGAGTAAGAGGAGGAATTATCTGCTGATAAAGCTGATGCATTTGTCTCCTCTGGATAAGACATTTTCCTGAACTCTGCTCCCAAGGAGAGATGGATTAGTAGATGGTCATCACACAGCAGCATTTATAGCACATGTTGGTAATTGTGAGTAGAATGTCTACAGAAAGTGAGGAAATCCTGTTCCTAAAATGTAGGTGTCCATGGAGTTGCTTCTGCTCTGAGCAGGCTTGGCCTCTTTAGCCTGTAGCAGGGGGAACTTGATGGGAGTAGAGCAGAGATCAACAGAATAAGGAGCCATGTGGAAAGAATGGCTGGGGATGTGCTGTTTGTTTTACCTACTACAAAGTCTAGGTCTCAAAGATGATGTGAGGAAGACTCAGAGTCAGAGAGAATATAAGAAGGTGATTTCTTCACACCAGCACAAAGGAGCTGCGTGGAACTCTCTGCCGTCTCTTGTGGACTTAAAAACATTTGCATGGATTCAAGACGAGGAGAGAAACGTTGGAAGGACCAATTCATGGAGGGGTTAGCAAATAAGAAAAACCACATCCTTCCTGAGAAATCTGCTTATTTGCAAGCAGTAGGAGAGAGTAGGTGAGGAAAGTGTTGTAGACTTTTCCTTTTTCTCTGTTAGGCATCTGCTTTTGATCATCATCAGAGACACTGACCCTCGGACTGCGTCACTATGACCCTTCTCTGTTCCCCAACCAAATCAGACCCGGCTTATTGTGAGACCCCACTAAAACAAGGTCACCTCTATATTTTTTTGTTCTTTGACTCATGACAGAGGACCTCCTCTAGTCTGCGGCTGAAGCTGGTTTCTCACCCATCCTTCAAATCTCAGTGAAAGATCAAGGCCACGAGCTCTAGGGTCAGAGTTTGCTGTCCTGCTCTCACAGGATTAGTCAAGACAGCATTAACACACCTCCAGCCTTTCAGTACGGATCGCTGCAGAGTAACCTACTGCTTAATATTTCGCTTGTGCGAAGTGCCCTCAACCACGGAATAATCGTATTTGCCGCCCGGATCAATTTACGAGAGACATGTAATGTTGAGTCTCAAAAATTGCCTTCTTCATAAGAGGCAAAGCTGACAGATGCAGGTTTCATGGCTTTAAATTAAAAAACCTTATAAAGATATATATATATATATATAAAAAAAATGAAAGAGAACACAATGCTCTAAAACCAAAGCAAATAAAAATTCAATGGGCCTTCGCATCCCGCGGTTTCTAGCCAGAAAGCAAGGTCTAATAACATTCTGTAATTTTATGGCAGAAGAGATGTCAAGTGCAGTTTACATTTCTCAGCCAATAATCATATTTTCCTGCAAGTGGCTGATAAATTTACTTTTTAGAGACAGACACAACAAATAATAAGGGTTTTTATTTGAGAGGAGAAACAAGCATTTTTATCAAGATGAAAGGGGTATAATAAATTTATGAGACCTCACATACAGCTATAATATAATAAATTAGGAGGATTAATGGAATTGTGGGCTACAGTAACCCTCACTAGTAGAATGCCTATTTTATGGAGCTTGATAATATAGTTTATCATTGACTCCATGGGAATTCCCACAATATATTAGCTGTGGTGTAACAATAAAGCACACACAGTAAGAGGCATGTCTCTTTTGACACACATTCTCTTCCCACACTTATTTTACCAGGGAAACAACTCCGGTGCAGTTTAATTAAACTGCACCGCAATGAATTAGTCCAGGTCTTAGCCCCCTGACAGTGAGGAGCCTGGCATTACCACAGGGGGCTGTCCCCCTGTGACACCAGAGGCTGCAGAAAACCTGGGAAAAAAAGTGTAGGGTCTCCCAAGTGACACTGTCACTGTGCAAGGCCTTAGCTGTCAATCACAGGACCTGAAAAAGGCTCGCAGCCCTTTGCATTCAACTTTATCTGCCGACATTTGTTCGCTTTGATCTGACCTTTAGGGGGAGACCAGAATGTGATGGGGAGAGGCATTCAGAAGACCTCCCCATTAATGAAGGAGGTGGACTTTGGTGGCAGATAAAGCCCCAGGTCAGAGGATGTTCAGCTTCTCACTATCAGTGGGATTTTTAAAGTTGTCAGGAATAGGAATCATAGAATCATTAGGGATCGGAAGGGACCTCGAAAGGAACAGAACCAAACCAGAATTCTAGAGAAAAACATTAAAATGAAATTTAGAGAAAAACATTTCAACATTAAAATGTTTAAAATGGAGATGGCCCAGACAAATGCAAAAATCTGAATCCATGCGGAGATGTTTAGGTCATAGGAGCAGGTGGGACTCACACGCTGCAGCCAATATGGGATTCCTTGGTCTTACACAGACTGTTGGACTGTCTGACCGTGGTCATGGTCCTGTAAAACAGAACGTAGCCTTCCAGAAGAAACAGCAAAAAGAAGTGAATTCTATATTTGGATATTTCCAGGAACAGACAGGTCATGACAGTCTTTGGGAGCTGTGTGATTGGTTAGCTACTGCCTCATTTTAAGAGGGATATCTAGTTCTGTGGACGGGTTTACCCAAGTCAGACTCGTTATGTGACACCACTGCAAATGTGGTCTTGAAAAGAGGCCCTGTGAAGAGCACCTGAGGGAGCTGTTTGTAGCAAGGCTGGTGCTGGTCTCTTCTCTCAAATAATTAATGGTAGGATAAGGAGAAATGTCTTAAGTTGTGTCAGGGGAGGTTTACATTAGACATTAGGCAGAATTTCTTTCCTAAGAGAGTGGTTGGGCACTGGAAGAGGCTGCCCATGGAGGTGGTGGAGTCACCATTCCTGGAGGTGTTTAAAAGATGAGTAGATAGATCACTTGAGGCTATGGTCTAGGGGTTGGGGAGATGTTGGGATGAGGGCTGGACCTGGTGATCCTGGAGTTCCTTTCCAGCCATAATGATTCTATGAATGGTGTAAAGGTTTGTGTTAAACCATATGAAGAGAAACCCATCACCAGATTTCTGTTCCTCCAAAGAGTGTGATCAAGTCACCTTAACTGGAACACAGAGGGCTTCAGTCTCCTGATGAGCTATGTTTTCCACTCATTTAATTGATGCCTTAAACCTTGTGTACTGACACACATGGAAGCAATCTTAAAGTGATGTACTCTTCAAAGAAAAGAAGTTGATAATGATTTTTGAAACAAAAAAAATTGGATTGTATAATCCTCATGATCTTGGAGGGACATCTAATACAACCAGCAGTATTTCCCTAGAGCCAAATGCTGGAACATATAGGAAGGTAATTCCCAATAAAACAGCAAAATGCTGATCAATTATTTATAGGCCCGCCTGTATGGAATCTTTTATTAATTTATGAGACCATTTAGGAGTAGAAAACCTGAATTTAATCTTTTAAAAATGCATTTTTTTGAGAGAGCACCTTGCCAAGCTCATCGTAATGCTGTTTTGAACGTACATGTCACGCCACAGAGGAATTCGCTAGACAATGGCAATTAGATCTCTAATCATTTGGCACTGCTGGAATTACTGCACTCTATTTACATGCCAGACGTGGTACCTTAGTGATTGGCTCGTCCTGTCGCCACATTTCCATCAGCTACTGAGCCTGAGAAATGACAGTCGCGTTAGATGTCATGTAGAGCATCTGACCTTGCTCTCCCAGCACTTGATCTTTGCACTTCAAGCAGACATTTATCATTGTCCTGCAGAGACAGAACTCAGGTGGTTCAGATTCACCACTGGTTTTGTGTTATAAAGGCACCGTAACGTTCTCTTAGCTTTATTCTCCTGTTGCAGGACGGATGGGAATATAATTCTGGCTAGCTGGCCAGGTGAATTTACTCAGTCTAGGGAGGGGAGAGTAGGTTCCTGTGGGCCAAAAGACTAGAAAGGAGAGGTGTTTAGTCTCTGAGGACATACTCTTCCATTCAAACAAATCCCCAATGCTCATAGCTGCTTTGCTGGTAGAGTTGAAGACTTTTATTAATCAATTTCCACTGCTTTGTTCTTTTTATGACACAGGGAATGCAGAGGTCAGAGATTTTCAAGTGGAATAAACACAGCAGATAACGGCAGCTGTAGTTGCAAAACAATGGTCCCTCAGCTTCAAAAGAGGTGGAAAATCCCATCTGTAACTAGTAAAATTTCCATTACATTTCTTCCAATATTAAAATTAACTGCTGTGACTGCAGTTATCTTCTCAGATAGTCACGCGAGTTTCAGGAAGACCCTGTGATGAATTTGACCCAGCACGTTATTCCTCAAAGGGATCCAGTAGAAAACTCCTTTTCCTACTTAAAGTCTCATGAGGAAGCCGGCTGGGACTTTCTCAGATACCGGTGTTTTGATTGTCTTTGTAGTGGAGATGGGCTAATGCAAACTGTGGGGTTGAAAGTCACAGCTACTGCCCATCTCTGGATGAGCTGACTGGCTATGGAAAATGGTGGGGAAAGTTTGGCTGCCATTTCAGATGGCAAGTTTGGGGTGTATCTTTCAATACTTGGAGGGATAAACCCACACCTTGCAACAGCTTATAAAAAGCAGGTCTGCAAGGTTGGGATGATTTCACTGTAGGCACAGTGAGTTTTTACAGGGACTTTGCCTGGGATTCTCTCTTGTCAGTGCTTCTCACAAGAGGGTTTTCTTTGGAAGAAGGAAACTAGCATTTGTAGGCTTCATCTTGTCTGACTGCCCACTCTTATTAGAGTGTTTTCATAACCATGTGTTTTATCCCATCCATTAACCTTAATTTGCCTCAATAGTTATAAGAATTTTGCTGCAAATACAGAAAAATACAGAGAGAGTGGAAAAATACAAAGTGGCTGGGAATTCGCTGTAAAATTGAAGCTATGCAGAGTTTGTTTCTAACACATGCTTATCTTTCCATTTTTAAAATTACTTCTGTACTAATTGGTACAATTCCTGTTCAGGAACAGGGTAGAGATCCCTGGGAAATTCTAAGTTGTTAAGAGTGGTTTTTACTTAACTTTTCAGGGGAAAAAATTGAGTGTTTTCCCACTGAATTCACTCCTTCCACCTCTCCTCAACTGGTGGCATCCAGCACCCAAAGGTGGCCAGGGCTGGGGTCTTTTCCTGGTCTGTTCCAAAGTGATTCTGTAAGGTCAGGTGCTGTGAAAACAAAGATCTTGGTTGTAGTTTATAAATGTTGCATGTCATCCCAGTGCAGTTGGAACTGTAAATCAGAAACCAGTGAACGAACTCGCCCTCTGGCGTGTCACCTTACTGTGGGAATGGATGTACATCCCAGTACAGAGGAACAAAGGGGATGCTTTCTTGTCTTGTGAGTCACCGCTGCAGTTGTCAGCTGAGACCTAGCTGCAGATCCTTTGTTACTGCTACCAAGCCAGAAGACGTATAGAACTTCTTTCCCTGTGTTGA
Source organism: Rhinopomastus cyanomelas (assembly GCA_013400115.1). Classification (NCBI taxonomy): domain Eukaryota; kingdom Metazoa; phylum Chordata; class Aves; order Bucerotiformes; family Rhinopomastidae; genus Rhinopomastus; species Rhinopomastus cyanomelas. The sequence continues at coordinate 1,587,737 of VXBP01003282.1, read as the reverse complement.
GCTGTTAAATGGAAGGGTAAAACTCCAGCCTTGTGGCTACAACACACACAGTCGATGTAGGAGTTGTGAAGAGAGCTTATATGATGCTAGGCATTTGTTAACCAAGAGATTTCTTGCCACCGTGGGCATGCTGGTGGGATAATTGGCTCTTACTGGAGTTATGCGCCCGGTGCCAAAGGTGAGAGCGAGAGTCAAGGTCAGTGATCTGACAGAGGTGTTCATGGCAAAGGGAATTTTTTGCTGTTCTCATTGAGGGGAGGAGAGCCACATTCTGTTGGAAATCCTGTGCTGTGTTTCACTTCTGACTAGATGTTGCTTCTTCTTAAAAACTTTACTGATTAATTACTGTGATTAGAAGTTGTGGAAGAAATGGACTGTCCGATCATGTAGATGCTGCCCAGACAGTGTTATTTTGGCAGCATAATGCTGCAGGGTCAGCCTAAAGTTCTAGTGGTCAAAGAATCTGTCTGTTGAGCTAGAGCTTTCATAGTAACACAACTTCAACCAGCAATGCAGCATCTGTGGCACTCGTTGCGTTCTATGTGGGTGAAGCCTGTCGCTGTGTCTGACTGCGCTAAGCAAAGCTGAAACTTGGAGCTACGGTGTTTTGTTGGGGTTTTTTTTCCTCTCTCTTAATTGCTGCTTTCCTGTTTTTTAAGAGGAAGTAGAAATAAATCTATTCCCAGCAAGCTGATAGCTGAGAGAATGTAATTCTTGATGTCAGGACTTCGCACAGCCACTATTTAATTTGGAGGCCACGTTGATTCTCTGTACCTGGCCTTGAGACTAACCATAGTTGCTGTTCACTAGCTGGGCCTCCTGCAGAGGATCTTGACATCAAAGAGACAAACTAGCTAAGTCATAATTAGCCCCAAGCTTGTTTGGTGTAAATTGTAAACAATATATCAAGTTGACTAATTGTAATGAGTCTAACTACCAGACACTGAACCTTAGGGATTGGCGCGCCTTGTCGCCACATTAGCTCTCGATACGGCATCTGAGAGCAGAGCGGTGCATGGTCTGTGCACCAGGAGTCCCAGCACTTGAACCCGGCGCTGCTCGGGGACATCCATCAATGTCTGCGGCAGGCAGGAGTCAGGTGCCCCGGCTTCTCCAGGGTTTGAGCAAACAGAGCAGCTCAGCTGCAGAATTTCTCACATTAATCTGCACAACTTGCAAGGCTCTTTCTGAGGTAAAAAGGTTGAAAGCCACCAGAGGAACCATCAAGAAAAAGACAGGCTCTGTGCTGCTGTTCTTGGTCATCCAAGCTGGCTTCTGAAACGTGTGATTGTATTACAGGAATAAAGGAGCTCTTCTCTCCTATTTAATTTCAAAATGTTCAAGCTTCTCAGAGTGGGCTGATCTCGTCTATGGGAGGGCCACTAGATATTTATAATCTACTGGGAAGAATTTCCCCGACACCACACAAAATCAAACAGCACTGAGTCAGATCAGAGAGGATCTGTGCATTTGGACAAACAACAAACCCCTCTGGAGTGGAGATTTTTCCTGACTGATGCAGGTTCCCTGTACTCCCTCCCACAGGTTCTCTGCACTTCACCCAACAAGTGATGCCAAGGCTAAAACCTTGTGATGAGTTTAACTTTAGTGTAGAATCAACCTGTGGATATGTGGGAGTCCTGATTTGCCAGCGCTCTTTTTTAAAAGGGTTTTACTCCTGAGCTTTCTTTCCTGAAGGAGAGTGGTGTTTTTCTTTCACAGGATGTTCTTTTGTAACTGATTTATTCTGTTTACAGCATCTGTGGAAACTGTATAAAGCAGCATTTTGACTGTATGAAACCATCCTTGGCCGTCTAATCGCTGTACATTGTACTTACCTCTCCCCTTTGAGTCTTGATTAATCTAGGGGTGATAACGGTTCAGTTCAAGTGTTCCTGGGTTTCTCACGGGTTCTCTTAAACACCACAACTCAAAAGTCCTCGTCTCATAATGGCAGGGCTGGGGCTTTGACATTTGGAGTTTACAGGCCAGTTCACGAGCACCAGAAAAAGAAAACAGCGTCGGCGTGTCCCTGGCTGATACCATCCGTGTTAGTCAGTCTGTGAAATGAAAAAACAGTTTGTCCCAAGTGAGACTCGCTGTCCCCTGGAATCTGAAACCCAACTGTGCCGACTTAGCTGGTTTATTTTAGTGCAGTGGGAAGAACAGTGAGTCTTTGTCATAATGACAAAGGTATAATATTTGCTTGTCACCAAATCCTATCCAAAAAGAGGGCACCAGAGATGTCGCACTGTCCATTCCAGTTTGTGACAACAATAGCATCCCTGTGGTCCCCAGCATCCCAGGAAAGCTATTCACCATTTTGAAGGGATTCAAGATAATAAACAGGGACACACCTGGCCCCAGGTCACAAGTGCTGTCAGCCCACAAGGACATTTAGAACTCCAGATGTGTGGTTGTCCCAGGCTTAACGTGGTCTCAACACTTCAATCTGATGCTGATTTGCAGGAACGTGTCTCTGACTTAGCTCCAACATAACCTCGCTGCGCCACGGGAAGATGAATAACCTCACCACCCCCGTGCTACACCAATAAAGGGTTGGCTGGTCTCCACTAGGCGCACGCAAGTTGGTGCACTTTGGAATCGCCGTTTAATACCTCTGTAAGAGAACGTGCTGTTTGCCAACAGGGTGTGCTCCCCCGAGGCGAGTCCGCGGAAGAGATGCGTAAAGCAATTAAGAAGATTGTTATTCTGAAGGGCCATATCATCTTACCCTTTTTATTACATCGCTCTCCCCCTGGAGAGCTATCACAGGGATTCAGGGAATTGAACGCTAATATATCCACGCCTTCCTCGAGCCAGCAGGGGCTCGACGTGGAGCAGCATCATTCAGGATTTTATACGCCAGAAAGCGAGTCAAGGGGTTTTCCGATGGCTAATGTAGCAAGTCAAAGGAAGAACCTTTGCTCTTGTCCGGCTGCTTTTTTAATTGTGCTCAGATAAGACGACGTGACTGGCTGAGTCTGCATGAAGAAAGGTGTATACATAAAATACAGAAAGGTACCCGGGGCAGGTGTGCTTTGTATAGCAGGGCAGGAGGTGCCGGGAGTCGTGCGCAGAAGTGTTAATTTGTGACTCATTAACCATATAATCCGAGTTCTGTGCTATGCATAACACGAGATTGTCCTGTGACTCAGCTGCTAGGGGATGGTGGGGATTCCATCCCTCATTTCTGCCTGAATCTATATGTTTGACCATTAGGTCAAGCCCCTTGACACTTGTTAGCTGCCTTTATTCAAAAGGCTGTTTCTGTTTGTTTGTCACTGAACACCACAAATGTTATTCTAGTAGAATAGCTCTTCTACCAGATCCTGAGGTGATCAGACTTCCCTCTGGTTTAGGTGGCTGTACTGATGACGTGAGTATTCAAAAGGCTGTTACTATGCTTTGGCAGTGGTCACTGCAGGTTCATCTCATTTGGTTCTACCTCTTCAGGGGTCACATCTGCCTGGTTTAGCACTGTGGTGCCTCTCTTGAGAAAATGCAAGGAGTGAAGCTGATACACTGGGGCTGAGTACTTATGCAGGCACATACAGACCTTAGGGTGTACGTGTGTGTACCCCAATGTTCATCACAGACTTGGGTTTATATTAGGTCTTTGAAGTTAAATACGATGATGATTAAACAGCTGGTGAAGTAACTTTAAGAGTGAAGTGAAGATAATGGACCATACGCCATGTTTTTGTGGTCATTGGAAATAGAACGTGCAACACCAGTTTAGGTATCACGCTACAGCAGAATTAGTCCCCGTATCCATACTTCCACAATGATTATGTAAACACTGTAACAGCTACATTCTCGTGAAAGTTTCATTTAATCATGACTTCAAGTATGCAGTTCCTTGGAAAAGTACTTGTGTTTTGAAATGGCCATGCACTGAGATCTGACTGTGTTGACCACATGAAAAGAAATAATGGCAACATCACTGTGTGGTGCTGGGGCACTGGAACAGGCGCCCCAGGCATGTTGTGGGTTCTCCATCACTGGAAGTCTTCAGGGCTGGGTTGGATGGGGCTTTGAGCAGGCTGGTCTAGGGAGAGGTGTTGCTGCCCATGGCAGGGCACTTGGAACTAGATGATCTCTGAGGTCCCCAAACCATTCTGTGATTCTCTGGTTGTTTCCTTCAATGCACAAAGGAAGTTTAACACCAAAGTAGTTTTTATATTGATGCTCACACAGTGACTTGACTTTTTAGTGGGAAGAAAAAGTCCCTAATATTTATCTCTTATTTTCTACACATTATTAAGGTTTAGAAAAAAACTACAATGACAACTCATGTTTTTAATGAGCCACTGCCATACAAATATCTGCAAGAATTCAAACTGATTTCCCAATATCTGAGTTTGTGTCTGTCTGTCTTATGCACAACACTCTGCCTGTTTTTCTACTTTCTCTTGGGGTAAATTTGTTCTTTTCGTAGTTTGCTGTTTTCTTGGTCTTGCTGGTACAGCCTTCAGTTTCAAAGGAGAGCTCAGTCTATCAGCATGTACTGTACCAGCAGTATCCATTGCTACAGGAAAAGATGCAGAGCTAAAATGCCTTTCTGACCAATTCGTTGTGAGATGTCTAGTTATGTCAACTAGGTAGAAGTTACTGATCAGGCAACTAGGTGTAAATTACTGATCAGGTACAGACTAGTGATCGGTGGTGTTTTGGCCATCAGTGATGGCCAGGATCCGTCGATGAAAGAGACAATTTTCATTTGTAATGAACTATTTTTATAGTTGTGCTAATTTCCCTTAGTATCGTTGTGGTCCAGCTGCAGTGCCCACACCTGACTGACTGTCAGTGACCCCTCCTGTTGTCACCACTGCCTTTAAAGACAGTGTTCTGTCTCTTGTTCCTCTTAACCTCTGTGATATCTGCTCTCAAGCCAGTTCATACAATTTCTGCCTGCAAAGAACTTTTGATCCTTTGGGTTCATCAAAGGACAGACTGTCTGGCAGGAGTGATCATACCTAGGTGTTCCAGCTTGTAGACTTGCTTCATGGCCAAGCGAGAAATGCCCTGTCGTTTACTTTGAACTCTCCCTTTGCTTGTAACAGGGGAAGTGCTAACAAAGTTTGTTTTAAAGTATTGTATCTGGCTGATACGCTTCCAAACATTATCAGCCATTGGAACAGGCTTCCCAGAGAGGAGGTGGAATGACCACCCCTGGATGTCTTGAAGACACGGAGCTTAAGGGTATGGTTTAGTGCTGAGCTTGGTACAGTGAGGTTAATGGCTGGACTTGATGATGTTAGAGGTCTTTTCCAACCTACATGATTCTATGACGTTCATAAAAGTTACAGATGAAGGAAAACACCATCTACTTGCATCAAGATTAGATCCGATACAAGTTTTTCCCCCACCCCCAACATCAATTTAAGGTCTCTGTTGAATCAGCAAGCTGCAGTGGCTTGCACTTCTGAGCTCCTAGGGAAAATCTGGCAGAGGTAGAAAGTGTGTGGCTAGTTTTTGGGGGCACAGTAAGTTTTAACTGACTGTCCTGGCCCTTTATTTGCTTCTGTTCCATTCAACTTGCTACTACTAGCCAGGTATTTACTACTATCCTAGATAAGAAAAAGATCTGGCACCCCTTGAAATAGATTAAATTTGGGTGTCATGTTTTTGGAGATGCAAAGGTTTTGTCAAAGCAAATGGCTCCTCTTGCACTTGAGAAGAAAGCAAGAGAGAAAACTCTTGAACTTTCCCTGGCTTGCTTCATATCGTTCTGTATCTCCACATGATTCTCATGATTAGGTCTTAGACCAGACGTCGCTTTGTGCTGTCAGCAGGTTTGGGATGACGTTTCCTCTGAGCCTTTCTTCTTGTTTTATCATATCAGAAACACAATCTGTAAAGCAAAGCTTTTGAAGTGGCAGTAAGGGATGGGAGGTTGGTTTTGGTAAGGCGAGGGTTGAAGGAAAATAAGTAAAATATTCCTGTCCAAAATCTGAACTGATGTCCATACAGCAGGACCAAACATGGGATTAAAATGTACACAGGTATCAACCCCAAATCCACATAACACGCAGCAGGGTAGGGCAATCACTATCAGGAACATCTGGGTCACAAGGAAGGAGGAACAGAGGAGCAGGCTGTTTCTTTTCTTCATCCTCAAAGTTAATGAGAAGTCTTCAGCAGATTTGCCACTCTTGGGCTGTTATCTCCTGGATAGAAGCATGTGCTCTGCAGCACACATCCCTGGGGAGCCTGAGACATCCGACCTTCACGTGTGTGTTAAATTGAGGAAGAACAGTGCATGCATGCTGTGTGTCATCAGCCTGTGCCTGTGTAAAAACCACTGGTGTGAAATTTGTATTCAGAACAAGAGGCTGGTACTAAGTGGGGCAGCCTATAGAAACCCAGACAGAAGGCCAGAGTCTTTGTATCCCACCTGGAGAAGATGTCCATGTGGAGAAAGCAAGTGTGTCTGGGAAATAGGGACAGTCCTACTCTTGCTGCTGCTTGAGCAAGCATTTCCATGACACCTTAGGGACAGACTGTGCCTGAAAAGATGCAGTTTTTTGCAGCTGAACTCAAACTCCTACCGTTAGGTTATACATAGGGTGCCTCAGCTTTAAGGACCAAAGTCATTGGTGCTGATCACCCTGATCAAACCACTAACTTGGTTTTGTAGATAGAATGCAAAGTGCACTGACTCAAAGACGATTTTAGGGCAGTTGTTTTGCTTAGAGAAAGGGTTTTATGATGTAAAAATAGAAGGAAGGGCACATAGTCTTTGCCAGGTGGCCAATATATACCTGACCCTAATGTTAAATGACCTAAACACAATCAAAAAAAGCTTGGTCAGTTCTGAATGGAGCAAAGTAAGGGTGAGTGACATGAACACATCATAACCATGAGAGGCACTCAGGCAGCAAGACCGTGAGTCGCATATACGACCGTATAATAACCTAGAAAAACAAATAAAGGTGGATAACATCCTGTTCCATTTATGATGTGCTGCACTGCAGAGCAGAGGGCCATGCTATTGAGCTTGCATTCCAACAGGACAAACGCAGATCCTATTTGCACATCATTTAATGATATACAGATCGTAAGACAGTGGCATGCAGAGGCAGACACTTCTCCAGTGTTTTGCTTTGCCTGTGGAAATAGTGGCAGGTGCTCCTGTGTTCACTGAGGAACACCTTGCTTTCCAAATTGCTGCTCTGATTCTCTTAGAAAGTATTAAGTATTAAGAACAGGATTGGCTTTCCTTGTGCCTGACAGACTGAGATAAGCACCATTTAGCTACCAAAAAGTCAGAGAAAGGGTACAAAATCATCATGCATCTGAATTAATCTGAGAAACTAGAAAATGAACCCTTCAAAGAAATATAATATATATATATAAAAATATAAAATATAAACAGAGGGAAGCAGTTATAAGTTAAGAGCTAGAGGCACCAGTTTATCACTGTAGCACATTTCCCTGCTGTGAAACTCTGACCACCAAATTAATAGCAAAAATTACCCTTCTTGCTTTCTCCCCCTTCCATCTGAAAAACAATTAATTTTTAAGGACTATGTTTTAAGATGTGTACTTCAAAATGAAGGTCACAAATATATAGTCAGTCTCAGTCTCATCCCTAAAGACTTTCACTGCCCATTGGGGAAATCCTGCTGCAGTAGCTATTACTTACAGCCACATATCCACAGCTCTGTCAACAAACCACAACAAGCAGTTATGAATTTTACCAAATGAAAACTCAGTGAATTGGTGCATTTAACTCCTCTAGTTCGAGCCCAAGCTCTCTTTCCTGAGTGTTAGGTCATGTTTCCCAAATGTATTCAGCCATGTGATATGTATGTAGTACCAGCTCATTCATATCAGATGAAGTGTGACTGGAAATAAAGCTGGATCTTTTTAAGAAGACACAGTCCTTTGCTCCGTATTTCCAAACCAAAATAGCCAAGTTCATTGTATTTTTGCCTACATTTCATTACTGCTCTTCTTCCTTCTAAGTGAAGACTAATGTAAAGACAATCACTAAAGAAGCAGCAATCATAATACCCTATACTAAATTCAGTCTTAGGGCTGCCCACAGGAGAAATACATGACAGATCCATTGTTCTGTATTAGCAGGATATTGTCCCAGTATATGAACACATGCAAACTTTGAAGGCTTTGAATATTTAAGGCAAGACACTAGTGGCTCATCCCAGTGGGAACCACAGAAAAGGGGAACCTGATTAAATTTAATGTCATTGTCACTTTTTTTTCCATTGCTAAGAATTATATAGGTAGCCATAGCTACCACACTGTTCAGACACCATGACCACAATATTCTCCCTCAGAGGTTGGCGTCAAGGGCTGAATCATTCACTCCAAGAATGTGATTCATTACTAGATATGGTTCTTGCAGATTAAAAGATTTGTCAGGATATAAAATACATGTACATATTCGAGCAGCTTATTTTAAAACAATTGTTACACCCTCACTCTCCTCAAATGATTCCAGATTTTACTAGTATAATTGAAGTTTGGAGCACGTCTGCCCCTGCCCCGCTCAGAAAGCTCTGAAGTAACTGAGCAACTTTTAACTGTTTTCTGTAAAACAAATTATCGAGTTAAAAACTGAGATGGGAACATGCAGGCAACTACTTTATAGATGCTGCAATTGTCTTCAAACTGGTTTCTTAGAAATGTTTGCCTGCTTGAACTGCCCCCTTATCTATTGTTTATCCTGTCAAGTGAACCTCAAATAAATATTCTGCTGAACTGTGCGGAGTGCATAACTCCGTTTCTCCACTGCTGCTGCTGTTGCTACCTCTTGTCTTCCCCAGGCTTGCCTCTCAGTGCTATTCCTAAGTTGGATAGACTAATTAGACTCATTTCCATCCCAAATAACTTCTGCGAGCATGCCTCATTTACCTCTCACTGAGATACATGAATAAAGAAATGTCTCTATCTGCAAGGATGTGCCCAGTGTAAAAATCGGCTGGTTCTTCTAACCTGGTCAGAGAATAACATGTTGCCTGGGAGCAACACTAGCAAATGACTTTATTGGTTTTCCTTTTTTGCTTGCAAGGAAAATTGAATTCTGAAATAAATCTCCAGCTTGTGGCTCTGACAAAGTTTAATCACGCTGCAATCCTTTCACGTCTGCTGATGACGGACTCAATAGCGCAAAGTTTTGCTGCTTTTAGGGCTACGAGAACGATGAGCGCGAGATGGGCTGGACCATTAACGTTTCTGCAACGTGATCTTAATAGGGAAGTTGATGACAGGCAAAGTGGCAGAAAGCTCTATTCTATCCCCTCTAATTGTTTTCAGCGTGTAATGTACGGCAGGGTTATCGGGAAGAGCCGGCAGATGAGCAGAAAACTGCTCAGAGTCTGTGGAAGCTGGGTAGAACGTTCTCTGTAGATCAAGCCATAACGCTAGAGAAGGGCCGGCAGAGGCAAAACCAGACCTCAGAGGAGAAATTCAGGTATGAACACTACACACTTGTAAACTAGTCTGCTCACCAGAGTTCTTCTTCAATGAGTGAATGAGAGAAGTGTCCTTCCATTTAAAACAAACAAAGGAAAAAGTGTTAGTTGCAGCGTGGCAGTGGGGTCACTGTGGATGGAAATAAGCATTTATCGCTCTTTTCCAGTAGTGATTTTTCTCAAATTAATAGGTCTGGTTTGTTCTCCAGAAAGGTTTCCTATTACCCTATTTTTACATTAAGAAAGGGCTTTCTGAGTAACACAGGTAGGCAATTTTCAGGAGTTAATGTTCTAAGCCAGCAATAGGTAATTTACCTACAGTTAACTTCAAGCTTGCCAGAAGACTTTACTCAAATCAGGTATTTTCTTCTGCAAGCAGCCCACTGAAATTAAGGTTTGAGAGCAAGGCAACAGGATCTTCTATTTCATAAGACAAGCTGCATCACACAGAAATGGACCCAGTGTGGCTTCCAACTGTCGTGCTCTCTTCTTAGCTCCAAATCTCAACATAAAAGCAGAAATCTGTGCCAATATAAGGGGGCAACATGATAAAGAGCTGTGACCTCTCAGGGATGTGTGCAGTCCTGCCAGAGCAGTGTGTGGCATGCCCCATGCTGCTGCTCTGGCTGGTCCATCATGTGAGATGGAGTGTGCCCTGCCCCAAGTGCTGCTGGTGGTGGGAAAGCTACCGGCCCATCAACCCCTGCTCCCCTTGTGCAGAGGGATGCTTGCACTCTGGAAGCCTCTCAGCTACTGAAGCAAGATAATCAGAAAGCAAATATTTCCCCAATGCAGTTTTAAGTAAATATTTTGAGCTGCTGCCTGGCCTATTTAATGACAGCCAGAGGCTGGAGGTCACCTACCTGTCGATGATGACACCAGAAGCACAAGAGACAGAGTCAGCAATCCTCTTTGCCACTGTTCAGCTAGGCTTGTTTGCTGTATGTCAATCACAATACTCATCTCATTGTCTTCCCTAGGAACTTTCTGCTGAAACAAAGAAGAGGGGCCCCCCCCCCCCCTTTCTTCTTCCAATTAACTCCTATTTTTGATCCTTTGGAACAGTGTTTTGCCTCTCTTGGCAATTTCTGGGAGATATCCAAGATAAAAATCCGGAGGGTTTGCCACTGAACCCGAAAGGAATCAGGACTTTGTGCCGATCACTAAAGCTTGTGTCCACTCCATCAGCGGCACACCGGGGCCATCTGCAGCGGGCGGGTGGGTAGCCGGAGCCGCCGCTCTGCCTCCTTCCCGCAAAGGAAGCCTGGCATCTAGTGGCCATCAGCTGTTGCATCACTTCTGCCTTTCGGTTTAGGAGAGCTGAGGTCTCTACATCAGCCCAAAACTGGTCCTGACACCAAGTTCCTGTATCTGACTAGAGGCTGATGTGAGCTTTAGTCTGAATTGTGGTGAAAAGTTCATGCCAGTGCTTAAACCGGTAGCTGCTTAAAAAGTGGCAGCTGAGATGTGTTTTAAATAGCTTCTCGTGGAATGTGATTTTGTGTCATTCATCCCATTTTCTGTAGGGGTTTTTTTTTTAACCTAAAGTGTATGTAAATATGTGGAAAAAATAGCTCAATATCAGAAGACATATGAGGAAATAATTCTGAGTGTCTGCTCAGAAAGAGAGCTGCAAGATATGATACCCATGGAAGGTACGACACTGCACAAAAAGGATTTGCATTTAAAGTCAAAGATGTGTTTCGCTATTTGTTCCAACAAGACGTGAACACTCCTAAATGTCTTCTTTTCTTACATTTAATGCAAGCACATCTACTTTCTTTGAGTCAGTCAACATTACAATGAGTTATCACAGTGTCACTCTATGGCAGGTGTTGCAAGGGACCCCTGGAGGTCATCTAGTCCATCATTCTTCCCAGAGCAGGTTCAAAGGTAGGTTGTTTTTTCTTTTCTTGTTCTTATTCAGAGCTTGTTAAAAGCCAAGGTGGATGTAGGCGTCATGATGTGTAGCTGCTTGGAATAGATTTGTTCCTCTCATTTCAATCAATATTTTTCTGTGCTCGTACCTTACTCTGCACTTGATCCTATTAAAAATAATAGGATTAATTTTGAAATTGGGTAACATGCAACACTAATAGAAGGAGAGGACACAGAATCATAGAGTCATCAAGGTTGGAAAAGACCTTCAAGATCATCAGGTCCAACTGTCTGGCCTATACCCCCAACCACTAAAACCTACACCCCCAAAACTAAACCCTACACTCCCAACCACTAAACCGTCTCCTGAAACACCATGTCTACCTGTTTTTTGAACACCTCCAAGGATGGTGCCTTCACCACCTTCCCAGGGAGCCTGTTCCAAGGCTTCCCCACTCTTTCTGTGATACACATAACAGTTTTATACTTTATATTTATACTTCTATTTATATTTATGTATGTATTACATGGGGGTTTTACAGTACTTTAGGAAAAAACCTTAAACAAACCATTTTCTCATAACTAATTCAGCGAGACTGCTGCTAAAATTGATGGATTCAAGTCTCTGAAAATTCTTCCTGAGAGAAAAAGATGTCTGTAAATGAACCTGTAACACACAGCCAACCCCAGGGGCAGTTTTTGCTGCTGTTTTCTCGCTGGTGGCCAGGAGGAGAATGAGCTTGCAGCATCCCTTATCCTGCTTCCCCTGCTTAGCCAGTTGACAACTAGGTTTCTGCTAAAAACAAAAATTGCCAGTGGGCCAACATTTATCACAGAAGTCCTTCTTTGCTAGAAATAGCAGTGGTGAGAGGTTTCTCCAGACTGGCACCAAAGACACTAACGAAGCAGTAATGGATTTCTTGACCCTGCCCTGCTCCAGTGGAGAATTCTGCCACAATTAGAGGAATTAACCAAATAGCCATAAAGAACATAATTGACAAAGAAGCTGTATTTTATTATTCTTAGCTCTTTTAAAGGAGAGAATGTTCTTGAAAGTAATTTGTTTATAAAGCTAAGACAGGAGTGACAGAAATGTTAATGACTTCATTTAATGAGTGTTTGAAGACTGAGCTCTTGGCATGGCACTGGGTTAGAAAACAAGTCACTGCAGTACTTGCTAGGGAGTACTTAGCAAATACCCTCTTGGCTTTTGCTGTGTAGGCAGGCAGTAGGATGTGTTTATTTGTGTTAATGTGCCATGCCAATTGAGAGGCATGTTTGTTTTCACCCCAAAAGGTTTATTCTGCTTTAATTGAAAATTTCAGCTAAGTCTCAGATGAGAAGCCTGTCTTCAGAAACACTTCCTGAATACTGCCCTGCCCTGCCCTGCCCTCCAAAAAGAAGCAAAGTCAGAAACTGATAAAAATCTCTGGAGATGAATCCTTTGTGGTAACAAGCTCTGTACTGGTCCTCACAGTAAAAAAGGGACCTTTTCTGAAGCCAGAGTAGAGGAACAAGCCAGGGAGAACAGTGCATTTATACGCAGTCATGTCCAGTAGTTGATTGCTGCTTTACAGACTGCTGGACCAGCTTGATTTCCCCTCCAGCTCGGCTTTCCTGGGATCACAAGAAGAGAAGGAAAGTTGCCCTGTTTCTGTGCTGGCCATTGTTGTTTGCCTGTGTTTTTGATGTTCATCACAAAGTGTTGTTGGCAGCAGAGATAAGAAGGACTCTTGCCAGCTCAAGCCTTTAGCAGACCAGTGAATATCTGACCTCAGTAGCCACTGCAGTTACTACAAAGGGGCAATGAACTCTGCCCCAAAGCTATGGCCTGTCTTTCCTTTTGTCCCATTACACAGATGCAGAGACCATGGACAGAAGAAGAGGCAGGGAGATGGAAGCAGTAGTTTCTACCTCTAGGAGCTATGGGTTGGTTCATTGTAGCTTCAGAACCAGAGTCTTTCTTCAGCATTTTCCTTTTCCCATCCTCATGCTCTTACCTCAAGAGCATGAGCTTTGGGATTTGATGCATCCCAAATAATGTCATTAAACCCCACAATGAAAATAGACTCAAGCATTTTTTGTCTCATTTGAGGTAAATACATACTGATTGAAGAAAACAGAAATGTATTAAAATCAAACACCTGGACTTGCTCATAGAATGGTCATCTAGTTTGGTAAAAACTGATGACAAGGATGAAGTAAGGAAAGCCTCCTTGAGCTCTGAATTGCTCTGTGTTGTTCTTGTTAAAATCAGATGCAAAAAGTCAGACAAGATGCTGGGAAAAGCATAGGAAGAATCATTTAAAAAATGTAGCTGGAAGGGGCAGCAGGGGATCGTGCAGTCCTTTCTCTGCCTGAAGGCAGAATCAACTCTACCTGTGTCAGCTCTGACAGATGTTTGACTAACTGGTTCTCAAAGATTTCTATTGATGACAAATTCACAACCTCACCAGATGTTACACTGCAGCGTTATAATTATCGCTATGGTTTGAAAGAATTTCTTAAGCATACTGCAATCACTGCTGGTCCTGTTTGTCATGAAAACAGATGTTTCTCTATCTCTCGCAGCATCTTTCTGCGTACCTGCAGACATATTCTCTGCTTTACATTCAGCACGTCCCACTTCCTTGGTACTTCTCTAAAAGCCCTGCTGTAGACAAATGATCGTAAACAGTGGTCTTTTCTGAACTATTCATCCACCACAACAAAGCCATGTGTCACAAGTGACCAGCAGTGCTTTTGCCTTACTGTGCACGGAGCACAGCAGCTTGACTTAAGGAAAAGAGCAGTCTGAGGAAAGCCCTTGTTTGTGACAACTACAGCGTTTCTGGTTTTTTCCTAGCAGTCTGACCTGCTATCACTCCCACATCTGCTTCTGCAGAATCACAGAACATTGGGATTGGAAGGGGCCTTGAAAGATCATCCAGTCCAATCCCCCTGCCAGAGCAGCATCACCTATGTTCGCAACGGTTGGTTCTGTAGTCTTTTATTTTTTATCAACTGCATTTTGTGCTACTGTTTTTTTTATTCATCCTGTGTGAAACCTGTGCCTTTTGCTGTTATAAAACATGTTTATTTTTCAATCAATTCCTTTAATTTGCAAGATCACTTTGAATTTTAATCTTGACCTCCAGCATGCTCACTGTCCCACCTCTGTTTGGTGCCATCTTCAAAGTCTGTATGTGCAGTGCCTATGACCAGGGCTGTAAACACACCCCTTGTGATACATAGAACCATAGAATCATAGAATCATTGGGATTGGAAGGGACCTCGAAAGATCACCTGGTCCAATCCCCCTGACACAGCAGGATCACCTACACCAAGTCACACAGGAACACATCCAGGAGGGTTTTAAACTTCTCCAGTGAAGGAGACTCGACAACCTCCCTGGGCAGCCTGCAGTGCTCTGTCACCCTCACTGGGAACAAGATCCTTCTCATATTTATGTGGAACCTCCTGTGTTCCAGCTTGCACCCATTGACCCTTGTCCTATGACTAGATGACATTGAGAAGAGCCTGGCTCCATCTTCCAGACACCCACTCTTCAAACATTTATAGACATCAGTGAGGTCACTGCTTAGTCTCCTCTTCTCCAAGCTGAAGAGACCCAGCTTCCTCAGCCTTCCCTCACAAGGGAGGTGTTCTACATTGGACTCCCTCCAGCAGCTTTGTGTCCTTCTTGAACTGAGGGGCCCAGAGCTGGACACAATACTCCAGATGTGGTCTCACTAGTGCAGAGTAGAGGGGGAGAAGAACCTCTCTCAATCTGCTAAGCACCCCCCTTCTGATCCACCCCAGTATGCTTTTGGCTCTCTTGGCCACAAGAGCACACTGCTGGCTCATGGTCATCCTGCTGGCCTGCAGTACTGGCCGGCTGCCATTCATCCTTCTGCGCTGAACATTAGCCATTAGGGCTGTAAGCAGTTGTGGAGGCTAATCTGGATCATGTTTCTACAGCTTGTGGGCATGCTACAGGCTACCCCAAGTTGTGGATGTGTGGTAAAAGCATGCTGCAAAAAGCCTTACTGAAGGCAACCTGTATGATGTTTGCTGTTCCTGCTTGTTCAGAAGTCTTCATGCTCTGATTCAGACGTTATTAAATAGGTCTGAAATTACTTTTCCCAAATCCCTGCTGGCTGCTGCTCCTTGGTGGGGTGGGTGGGGTGAGGTGTGGGGGCAGATGTTAAGTGCTAATAACCTCTTGGCATTTTATTGACTTAATCATTTTGTCTCACTACAAGTGTTTTAAGCTTCAGATAGTTGTATTCTGGCCTTGAAGACTATCTTTGCCTCTAGAAAAATACAAAATCCCCCTGTACAGACAGCAACAGGGAACAGCCATCCTTTCACCAAATATGTGAAGCTTTTACTGCCTGCAAATGGTTACAAGCAGCCTAATCGCTGTAGTCATTACTTGCAAAGATTGTAATAAAGTCATAAAATTGAATTAAACTGCAGTTACTTTAAAAAAAAAGCTATATAAATCCCAATTTAACTATGTGAGCTTTTCTAAATCCAAATCTGCAGCTAATTGATTTGTTCTCCATAGAATTCATTAAAACAGAAAAGGTCTTGTTAGTAAAACTAGGTATTATTCAGATTCCTTGTAAGTGTGGGATGGGCCTCTCAGTTCAAGAAGGACACAGAACTGCTTGAGAGAGTCCAGCGCAGAGCCACGAAAATGATGAAGGGAGTAGAACACTTTCCTGATGAGGAAAGGCTGAGGGAGCTGGGTCTGTAGAGCTTGGAAAAAAAGGGACTGAGTTGTGACCTCATTAATATTTATAAATATGGAAAGGATTGGTGTACAGAGGATGGAGCCAGGCTCTGCTCAGTGTCATTCAATGACAAGACATGGGGAAATGTTTGTAAGCTGGAACATAGGAGGTTCCCCATCAGTATGCGAAGGAACTTCTTCACGGTGAGGGTGACAGAGCATTGGAAGGGGCTGCCCAGGGGGATTGTGGAGTCTCCTTCACTGGACATGTTTAAGACCCGCCTGGATGTGTTCCTGTGCGACTTGGTCTAGGTGATCCTGCTGTGTCAGGGGGATTGGACTGGATGGTCCCTTCCAAACTCTAATGCTCTGCGACTCTGTGATTCTGTAATTAATAAGCTGTGGACATTTCTTTGCAATGTAACTTAGCAAATAAAGAGGCTGTGTAGAAGAGTGCTTTCAAAAATTCTTTCTAAAGCTCTTACCCTGGCTCCATCCTCAGCTCAACAGGAAGCAGCTTCAGCTCACCGCTATAGAATCCTGTAGTGGCACCAAGCCCTAAGCATGTGCCTGGATTTTTTTACTTATGTCAGGTTTTAACAATCAAACAACAATTATAGCAGGTTTTGTCATCCACAGGTCTGTATTAAAAGAAACTTGCTCAGTTATTACAGAATGTTTTGTCGTACAAAGATCTGTAATGTATGAGACATCCTCAGCTTCTAAAATAACATCCTAACCTTAGAATCATCTTCAAGATGTGATCCAGTGCTGTTGTTAAAAATAATGGCAAGGCTTACTGCTATCCTGTGTATTTTGGAGGTTAATTGCAGACTTATGGAAAGACTTGCAGACATCTCTGTCCCTTCTTATTCCTCCAGTGGTCAACGGTTCAGGCTTTTTGATGATTTTGATGAAGGTGCATTGTCTTCAAATATATCTAACTCCGTAAGTATTAAACAGCAACTTCTGCTTTCGTTTCTAGCAGTTGTTTTTGACCCAATATTGATCCTAAGTGATTTTGCAAGTAAAATAAACCACTTTTTTTTCCTGTAAGATTAAGCTTGAAATAATAGTGCTTCAAATGAACCATCTCAAATAGCTTGAGGTGATAAGATACTGGAATAACACTTTCCTAGTAAATGTGGATCATGGTAGACATCCACCAGTCTGTCCTTGAACACCTCCAGGGATGGGGACTCTACCACTGCCCTGGGCAGTCCATTCCAGTGTTTGGGCCACTATAAACCTTCACCATTATCTGAGAAGGCCCACGGACCATCTGGTAAGCTTCTCTTTTCCAGTGGCATAGCAACAACACTGCAGCTTAAGTAAAAATGAGTCAAATTTAGCAGCTCTACTGTTGCACGTAAAGCAATTCTGTACATAAATAGATTCTTTTGAAATCCCTGCTACCATTCTTCCAAAAAGAATCTCACAAATCAGCCTCCAAAACAATCGCAGACAGCAATCTGTCAGTTCTCCAGTCAGCAGGAGCTGTCGAACCAGCGCTATTAGCACCTCAGGAAAGATGCTGTGCCTGCATTGCTTGCCAGGAATTCATGATAGCTTGTTAATAAGACTAATACCTTCCAATTACCTAGTCTTTTCAAGTTCAAAGCCAACTGAAGTCATCCACCGCAGCTTTTTCAAGGTTCATGCTAATTCCTGTTAACACAATGCTTTTACAATTTGACATGTTCTGGAATGTGGAATTTAATCCTTTTCATTTTCACTGTTTTCTTAGCTCATATCTGCTTTCACTCCCAAGTCCTGGAATTCATGTTGTTCTTTTTCTGCCAAGGATGGTAGCCCCGACTGCCTTGTTGAGTCACAAATACAGACCAACCTGAGTGTGTGCTCCCTTTTATGCTTGTTTTTTCCAGTTTAACTGTTTGTCTCTGTACATTTACCATCACTGATGAACTGTGCCCTTGAAGTCTGTCAGGCTGTGTGGCTTAACATCTATCATGCATTTATTTTGTTATCCTATCTCGATGGAAAGAGCAACCTGAGCCTTGTCAGGACTTTTTCAGTATACGTGTTTCTGTGCGCTGCCCTAAGTTTGCACGAGGCAATCGCCGCAGAGATGCTAACGCAGTAGTAACACTTTGGGAAGAAACTGATGAGCTTTGTGATGGTTGTCAGATGACAGGAAAGAGCAAAACCCACAAGCTCAAAGCGAAAGTGTCCAACTGTGTGTTTACAGGCAGATCCTTCTCCCATTTTCAGACTGACCTGCTGATTGCAGTATTTATCTTAGATATGAGTTGGAGTTTAAAAGCCAAATCCTCTTATGAGAGCCTTAGACTAGTTAGGTGCCTTTCTGCATCAACACTGTCTGCAGCCCAGGAACTCATCCTTCTCCAGCACAATGTGGCCCTCCTCAGGATAACCTCATCTCACTTGATCTCTGCAACACCTGCTGTTCTACCCCCAGCCACGTGTGCAAATCCACCTGGAGCTCGGCGTCCTTCTCTGCAGAGGAAATTTCTCTCATGTTCTCTTTGCACATTCAGATGCAACTTATTATTTGAATTTGGAATTAACACAGTGCATCTTCCAACCAATTTAAAGTCGTCTGCTATCCAAGTAATAGATTAATATTTGATTTGGAGGCAGGACACCTTCACTGAAAAATGATTTGGAAAGGAGTTTCTCTAAATCCTTTTGTTCCTCAGATCCTGTCTTCCTGTTCAGTACTGGGTCTCATTTCCCTTTTCTAGTGCAGACTGAAACAACAAGCTGTTCTACTGCAGCCCAGAGGCTGGAGTCAGAGAAGACGCTATGGGTAAGTATAAGAGATGGGTTTGTCACTTAGATGTGCAAGATGAAAAAGCCTTCTGATGCCTGTACTACTTCTTCCCATTTGCCTGATAGGAGGGGAGAGGAGAACTGGAATCGGTTGAACCCACTGCTGATGCTGGGTGAACACCATCACTGAGCACCATGATGTGTCTTGAAAGGTACAGGAGCACCAAAACAACCTCTATAACAGTTGCCATCAGAAAATCAGATTTTATTACAATGATGATGACGATGATGATTCAGCACAAGGCAGCTAAGATATACATTTGCTGACAATTGATGATAGAAACTAATTTTGATAGAAAGAAATTTCCTGGTAGAGGTAATGTAAGCAGAAGGGGCATCTCTGGAAATACCTGGATCACCCTCAGCTTTCAGGCTGTAGCGAGTTTGTCGCTCAACACAGTCAGCCCTGCCTCCATGCATCCTGGTAGTCAGCAACACAGACAGTGGCACAGCGCCTGGTACAACTTGGCTACAGCCCTTGTGCAGGTGTTTGGGCCACTGGCAAAAAGTATTAGCGGTGAAGGAACAATCTGTGAGCCTGGTGCTACAGAGCTGGCATGGTGGGATGGGGAAGTGGCTTTTATTCTCTTCATCTGATAGTCAGCACAATGTCTCCACAAGGATTTTTAGTAGCTGTTGCACTTGACTCCCCAGTATAATCCTTACTCATTTCTGCCAGATCTGAAGCACTTCACTTCACAGGTGGCCAGCACTTGAAGAACAGACACTTACAGCACCCAAGATTGCCATTTCATAGATTCATAGAATGGTTTAGGTTGGCAGGAACCTTAAAGATCATCTAGTTCCAACCCCCTGTCATGGGCAGGGACACCTCCCAGCAGACCAGGTTGCCCAGAGCTTCATCCAGCCTGGCTTTGAACACATTCAGGGAGTGGGCGTCCACAATTTCTTTGAGCAACCTCTTTCAGTGTCTCAGTGACGTGCAGAAACAAACCCCAACTCACAGAGAGTTAAGAGCAGGTCTGCTTTATTGCAGCGCTGGGCACACGGGGGAAAAACCCTCCAGATCATGTGCACCAAAACACAAGCTTCATTGGGTTATATACAGTTGGAATCAACAGAAGGGGATATTACAATTAATTATTAACACCAACCCCTCCCTTGACTCCTCCTGTTTGTCTCTGCACAGTTGGTCTTGGGGGTCTCAGGCAGGGTCTCTTGACTGACACTGAAGACCTTTTTCACAGTAAACTCGTCATCTTTAGGCAAGGGTGCCAAGTCATTACAGAGCATCAGTCCCAAGGCTGTTCAAATGACCGTCAACATCTTCTTATCCATGTGGCTCTGCTGCTTGAAGATTAATTGTTCTCTCCTTCTTATCTGTCTGTGTCTGCAAACAACTACTTCAAGGCCGACACTCACTCATCCCTTCTACCAGACACTTTTTTGTTTTACTATCCCCCACAGTCTTCTCAGCAAGTCTGGGAGCACATCCAGATTCCTCGTAACAAGTCTCAAAACACACTTCCCCAGTAATGCAAAACTCCATTCCACAGCACACCTCTTCTCAAAGCTAAACCTGTGGGCCTAGAGCTCCAATCCATCAGTCCCCTCACATTATCACCACCCTTGCAGTAAATAATTCCTTCCTAATATCTGATCTACATCTAGTTTCTTTCAGTAGTGGCAATGTTCTCAGTTCAGTGCCAGCCAGCCCCATGGCAATCTGTGCTGCCAGTGCACTGCTGCTACGTGGCATCAGCCAAGATCCAGCCAGGCAGCAGGGCTGACCTGGACTTTGGAAGCAGGCATTTTTCTGTCTGTCTGGCCAAAGGGATGCAGTCCTGGAGCCAGGTGAAGGAACCAACTGGCTGAATGCTCTGATTGTGTGAAATCATGTATTTACGGATTGTGTGATGGTCTTTTTGCTCTTCCCCACACACAGGTGGATGTGGGATCTCTGCAAATCCAGAGATGCAAGGGACAGGTTGGTGTGTTGGGTGGGTAGAAACAATGAAATTTAGCAGAGGCAAGTGTGGAGAGCTGCATCTGGGAAAGAAAAACCCTACGGATCAGTACTGCTTGCTCTAGAGAAAGGCATCTGAGAGCCCTAGTGGACTACGGGCTGACCATGAGCCAGCAGTGAGTGAGAAGGCCAGTGGCATACTGGGTTGCATTAAGTTAGTATGCAGAGGAAGGTTGTCTTCCTTCTTTCCTCTGCCCTGATGAGGCCACATCTGGAATCCTGTGTCCAGTTCTGGTCTTCCAGTTCAAGAGAGACAGGGAACTACTGTGGGGAGCCCACTGAAGAGCTAGAGAGATATGAGGGAACTGGAGTATCTTCCCTATGAGGACAGGCTGGGAGAGCTGGTTGTTCAGCCTGGAGAGGAGACTGAGGGACCTTCTCACCAGCGCTTGTGTGAATATCTGAAGGGTGAGTGTCGGGAGGGTGGGACCAGGTTCGTATCAGTGGTGCCCAGTGGCAGGACAAGAGGCAGTGGTCACAAACTGGAACACAGGAGAGTCCATCTAAACATTTTAAGGGCGATGGTGTCAGAGCACTGACACAGGCTGCCCAGAGGCTGTGGAACCTCTACCTCCGGAAACTCTCAAAGCCCGTCTGGACGTGTTCCTGCGTGCCCTGCCCTAGGGGATGCCGAACTAGCAGCGGGGTTGGGGCAGATGACGCTCAGAGGTGCCTTCCAGCCCTTGCCATACTGTGAGTCTGTGACTGACCCTCTGCTGCACGGGTCACCACACGGGGAAGCCGGCCACACCGCGCCCCATCCCGCCCTGCTCCCTCCTCTCCCCTGCCCGGCCCCGCCCCCGCGCCGGTCTGGAGTGAAGGCAGTGCGCAGGCGTACGCGGCGCGCGCTCTGTTCGGGCTTTCTGGTTGGTGGAGGAGCTGATGACGCTGTAGTAACGCGCCAACGCTACCCCTCTACGAGCCCGCTGCGGCCGCTATCGCGGAGTGCTGCGCTCCCCGTCAGCTCCTGTGTCTGCAGTCTCCGCACGGTGCCTTGGAGCTGGTCCATCCCTGCCGGTGTCGCTGCTGACCCCACATCCCCTTCCCTGGCCTCCGGCGATACTTCGCCGGTGCTGGTGCCTGGCAGGTGCGTCCAAGGTCCTGGGCTGGGTGGGGGCGGAGAAGCGAGGCGGTGGGAAGCGATGTGGGGGTAGGAGGCGGCGGGCAGGGGCGGGAAGCGATGGGCAAGGGTGCGAAGCGGCGGAGAAGGAAGCTCCCCTGGCTTGTCCATTGCTTGACAGCGCTGCTGGCCTCATTACCGTGGGAGCGGGCTAGCGGCCCCCCTCGGCTGCTGCCGCGGCCGCCAGCGTTTGGCTGCGCTGCCTGTGCTGAGCCTCTGCTGCTTCTTTTCGACTCTTCTCGCAGCACCGAGCCTGGCGGGTCCTCGATATGAGTCTCTACAATCTCGACCGCTTCCGCTTCGAGAGGAAGAGAAAACGCTCCGGGCAGGAGGAAAGGTCCCCTTCGGCGGCGTCGGTGCCAGCGGGGAACCCCACTGAGGGGAACCCCACTGCAGGGACCTCCTCTACAGCTAGCGATGCTGCGCTAGAAGATGGAGCTGAAACCACAGATGGCAACAGCACGTCAGGGTCTCCGGCTTCGGATGGTAAGGAGAAAACTGGTAATGTGTTTTGTACATCCCACAGGATGTCAGGACTTAATTCCTAGAACTACTGTTACTTTGTTTGGGTATTTCACAGGAATTTCCACAAAACTCTCTTTATTTGTAATGGTGCTTGGCCTGGTTGAACCTGTGCATTTACTGTTGGGAACTTTCTGAGAAGTAAAGCTGAAAAAGTTGGGGGGTTTATAAGTTGAGTGAGCAAACAGTATTGTAAGTGTTTAGTGTATGTTATGCTTTCCTATTAGGTAATTGCCACTAATGCAGTATCTTAGAGTATTGTTTAAAAACCTCCTACCTTTTAGCTTTCTGATAAATGCAGTGTACGTAGGATTGGCTTTTTCCAAAGTCCTAAACCAGTGTGGTGTGGAATGTCACACTAAAAACTGGAAAGAAGGACAAAAGTTTCTTTTAACTTGGGCCTGGTTTTGTAAAGAGGTGAAGAAACCCTCTGCTCATCTCACAAGCTGATTGTGATACTAGTTTTGTAGCAGTGTTTGTTCACTTTTCTAGAAGTAGCATCTGATTTTCATGGCAATGTGAAAAACTTGCTTGAGTGGTAGTTTACTGGTTTGCTTGGCTGTGACTCAAGATACGTGCTGTTTCTGTTTGGGTTCATCAGTTAATGCTAATAAGCATCTGTAATGGCTGTCACCTGCATCATCGCATTCACCAATAGCTTTTCTGTTAATGAGTGAAAATGGAAGAACAAAAAATATTCTTTTGAATATTTTGTATGATTTGGCCATTGCCTGTAGTTTGTGGTACAGGTGATGTCAAGATAAAAGCATTGCTGGAGAGATCAGACAGGTCCTGGCCATGGAGGTAGTCAGGAGTATCGGTTGGTGGTTTTCACTACATTTGTTTTGCATACAGCTTTCACTAGGTGGATGGCAGTTGGTCATAGTAAGTCATCTTTAAAATAATAGAGAATCTTTCATGTACAAGGAGGAGTTCTTTCAAAGGTGAGCCAAATAAATATCAGTGATTCTTGGTTGATTGCTTCCACTTTAGTGGAGTGCTGCTACCTTTCCATTAGTAAATATCATTCAGTGCTTTATATTTTAAAAAATAAAATACAGAATTTCCTCTAAATCTTGAAGGTGGCCAATATGGAGTTCAGTAGCCTGTGCACTAGCAGAGAGGACATTTTAGTGGGGGGGAAACACTGAATACAAGAAGCAAGCACCTGCTGGTCGTGGATTCTGCACGTGTGTGTTTTGCATGAAAAACCTGGCACTCTGGGGAAGTGCACTTGGGAACAGGTGTCGCTGCCTTGTTTAGGAGTTACTGAACATGGGGGCCCTTCTTGAACTGTGAGTGTAGATCTGAAGTAATGTACAGTATGGCTTGTTTGTTTCTGTGATCTATAGTACATTTTTAACTTTAATTGTGCTTATGGTCTTTGTCGGTGGAAGCATGTAGGAAAACCATCACTTCAGTGTCAACAAAATTTGGGGCCTGTTTTTCAGAATATTGGCCTCTCTTGGCTTACATACTACAGGGGTAGGACTGGGGACAACGACACATGTAATACCCAATTTAGACATGTGTTGAAATATGAGGTAATAGATGGAAGGCAGCCTACAAGAGGAATTGTTGTGGAAGGCTACAGAATTGTGAGGAAAACTAGTGGGAGATGATGGTCGCTAGCAGTAAAACAGTACAAGTGCAGATAGCAGATGGCTGAGTTAAAACTCCATGGATGTAGATGCTACTATAGAACTGGGGTGCTAACTGACATTTAAAATTTGGATGTAATTATTACTACTCTGCACTTATATCTAATCTAATGAAGCATTATGTAAGGAGGAAACTCTTTACTCTGAGGATGATGAGGCACTGGAATAGGTTGCCCAGAGAAGTCGCTGCCCCCTCCCTGGAAACATTCAAGTCCAGGTTGGATGGGTTCCTGAGTAACCTGTTCTAGTGAAGCCTGTGCAGTGGGGTTGGAACTAGTTGATCTTTAAGGTCCCTTCTAACCTGAACCATTCTGCAGGTCAACTTTTCACAGATACCAAGTGTTTAAAGAAGATGGTGTGGCTTGGTGATTTTCTTCACATATTTGTACACAGTTGTGTAACCATTTTAAAGGACTAATGAACCATTTTACAAATTTGCTATGTCTATAGAAGTTAACAAGAAAGAAGAGACCCTTTTTTTCTTTTGTCTGCGGGGCAGGAAGCACTTAAATCTGAAGGAGGAAACTAGATTTTATGAGCAGATACCTGTCCTTGTTGTTTCCTAATTAACAACAGGAAAACAGAAGTACTTTTAGTTTTGGTCAGATAAACTAGACAGCTGTTGGGGTTTTTTTTCTTATCATGGAAAAGGTAGAGACCATGACTAGCTTATGGCATTGTGTGTTCTCTCAACTAATAATGTAGAAGTCAAAGTATTGAGTTGTTTTCTACAGGAAGCAATTTACACTAAATTAACTATGAAAAAAACCTTGTTCCAGTACTTGGTAGATCACTGAGTACAACTACTTTTATTTCTTCTGAATGTAGGCACAGTTGACTCACAAAATACAGGTACTTGTTACTGGGGAAACAAGAGGAAAGTGGTTTTAATTATTTTTTTTTTTTGTACAAGTTAAATAAAATAGCCCTTGGGTTTTGTCCTATTTCATTTGCTATCCTGCAAACATATCCTACTGTGTGTGTTAAAAGGATTTTAAAATCAGACTTTTCCATTTAGGAGCTATAAAACTTTCAGTATTATTTCCTTGGGATTTCTTTAGACTTCCATTTTGTTAAGTGTTCTGAATGTGTTTTTAGGAAAAAATATACGGTTGCTTTATCTTCCTTTATCTTGGAAAAAAACCCAGGTTTTATTCTGAAACATGTTTGTTTTAGCCTTTTTTGTTGTTTTCCCAAAACAAACTGAGGGGGGTTATGGTGTCTCCTTCTCTGGAGACGTTTAAAACCTGCCTGGATATGTTCCTGTGCAGCTTGGTCCAGGTGATCCTGCTCTAGCAGGGTGATTGGACTAGATAATCTTTCGAGGTCCCTTCCAATCCCTGATGTTTTGCGATTCTGTAGTAGGTTATTCTGCATCCTATGAATGTAATGCTGCTTGTTGCTTTGTGCTGAACATCCATACCTCACCACAAATTGTGTGTTCAATTGTACCATGGCCAGTCGGCTTTCATATACTTTGTATGTTCAGAATCACATCAGCCTGTAGCAACTTCTGAACGTTTGCTTAACTGGAGGGGTAGAGACCAACTATAAGAGGCCATTATCAAATTAGATCTGAATAAGAGTTGGAAAAATGCATTGGAGTGGCTTAGTACAATTTTTGGCAAAAACGAGTATTGTTTGATAAATAATACAGGTGTGGTTTCTATTAGCCTCACTGTTTTCTTGACAGCTATCTTAATTTTCAGTTAGATGTTTTTAACTATGTAAATAGCCTCCTGTATTAAGGTAAATGAGATGATTCCTACTGTAGAAATGGAGCAGAACTGTATTAGAACTATACAAGTTAGAATAATTGTGATAATACATTTAAAAATGAGATCTGCATTCAAAAAGCACGCTTACAAAGCTTTGAGAATGAATTGAAATAAGCTCTAGCTGGAAATAAACTACTATGTGTAGTCCTATTACTTATGGTTGATTTTGTTGATATCCTCTTTGTACTATTCAAATGTAGAACGCAGATGACTGCATGTTTGGGTTATGATGTTGAGAGTCAAACCATTTGGTTTTACTCGACTGCTTTTACTTTGTTATTCTCTGTCATTTTCTTTCTGACTGCAGGTCAGGGAGTCGTGACTGTTGCTTATGCCACAGCGCGCAGAGTTTGCCTTAAAGCATTTCTGGGTGAAAATGTGGTACCTAGTGACCTTTGCTGAGGATTCATGGGAAGATGTCAAAGGAACCATTTTAAAGTGATGATTACTTTGAGAAGCACCTTAAAGTAACACTAACATACAGCATTTTTTAGCAAATGAAACAGCCTTGGCTTGAAAATGGAATATTAATTTGCCCACAGGTCGAGTTGTGACAGCCCTTACTCACTAAGCCCAATTTAATAACCTTCAGAATTTTAGTGCTTTATTTTTCTTTGCTAGAGAGGAATTGCTCAAAGAAATTTGCCTGCATCTAGTAAAAATGGTTGCTACATTCACAAAGATGTCTCTTGCTCCTTCATATGCAGCTTTCAGATACAGCAGGTGCATTCCATTCTGATACAGATAGAAGAAGGTACTGCTAAGGATCTTTCTACTGCTAGCATGATAGTCTTGTCTGCAGAGAGGTCTCTCTTGGGACAGTTGTTGCTGTCTCAGAAGCAGTATTTTTTGTGCCTTCCTAGGTTTATATATGTGTAATAACAAGATAACAAGATTTCTTTGCAAAGTGAGACACTTTCACACTCTTCTAAAAATAATTACTGTATTCCTCCAACATACTTCAAAAGTGCTAGAAATTGTTTATATTTTAATAACTCGATTAAAAATGGGACCTTTTATTGTTGACAAAGGAGCTGGACCCTGTGTAGCTTATTTCAGCACTTGATTATCAGATGAACTTATTTTAGCCTCTTCTGTATCTAATCTCTGCTGGCAACTGAGCTTTGAAAAGTGGAGTTTTCAAAAGTTACTACAGTTTGAAAACTCTAGTACCTTATTTCCAGTTATGGTTCCAGATTGAAAAAGCACAGTTGGTATTTGGAGGCGAGTGGGGGAAATCTGGATAACCTCACTGGAGAAATGGCCCCTGCCCTGGCTTCTTCCAGGGCTGTCAGCCCTGTGAGTTGAGGGTGAGGGGGGTTGCTGCTAGCTTTGGAGGTATGGGACCTCTTATGAGATGCAAGTGAGAGCTTTATGGTCATGCACAGAATTTGCTATGGGGTATTTAAGGGGAGGAACTGAAGGTAGAGAAGGGGAGGAATCAGCGATTTGCAGATGAACAACTGTGGGTGGAGTGGAAGAGTAGGGTGGTAACAGGGATCACTTGCACATAGGTCAGTATTCTTGTGTGTTCACCATATGCAGCCCTGTCTCCTTGCTCCAGGTCCCTTCTAGCTGGTTTTCTGGTTGAGGGTGATCTGTTCTGCGTGCATGGGCATCTGCCTGTGAGCAGCTGGAGTGAGGACCAGGGTTTGTATGGGCCAGCCACTGAAGGGACCGAAGAGAGGGGTCGTGGAAGTGCCAGCCTGCGGAAGCCAGTGTGTCTGTAGAACAGTATGCCTAATGATTCTGGGATTCTATGATCTTTTGCCAGGTAAGTGACCACTTTACGGAAAACAGGTTTTTCCTTGCATAAGGATGTGAGTTCTAGATAAATGGGTGCTCTGTCTAAGGAAGAAATCTATCTGATGCTCCGTGTGCAGTTAAATATTTTGAAGTCTTAATAATTCATTGTCTTCTGTCTTGTCTTCCGCAGAGGAGTACACAATCTCACAATCTCCAGAAGCCAAGAGGCTAAGGAAAGAGACTTATTTCAGGCGTCGAAGAGTGCAACAGCTCTTAGATCTGTCTTCAGACAGTGATGAACCAACAAGAAGCTTCAGTGTTGCCAAAGACAGAACCCCAAGGAGAAACGTAGTTTTAATGTATGTTTTAAGGAAGTTTTCTGTTAATTTTGTGCCACCTGTTGTTATGTACTAAATGGAAATAGTGAGTTGAAAATCTGAGGCAAGGTTTTCATCTACTGGTTTGTGTTTTACCTGTCTCTAAGTAAACTTTACTGGATTTCCAAGGAAGAAGACTACAACTCTTGACCCATTTTCTCAGAGAAGACATGAGAGAGTAAAGTTCTGACACCGAACGATATGTGTTTATGTTCATAATACACTTGTGCATTTCTGTCTGAAATCCTTTTATTGACACTTTTGAAAGCTTTACCATAAGCATTTGCTTTTTCAGTTTTAAACTATATTGAATTTAGATTGTTCCAGGTTTTTTTATGAAACCATTGTGCACAGGAAAACAAGTAGAGCTTCAGCATGTAGCGTAAACTTTTCCAAACTACAGTGTTAATTGAATTATGTGTTGCTGTGCATAGTGAAAACATTTTTGGGTGGGGAGTTTAGTGATTTGGAGGTTACATTTTTATTAAGCTGGGACAGAAGAGAATAGTGTGTCAGAGCCACATGTGTGGGTGCTAAAAAGGCAGCACTGGAAGCACAGGAGAGACAAGAGGTAGACAAACATCTCCTGTAACCAGCTGGAATGGTGTAGAGAAATCTCTCCTATTTATGATCTGCTGGTTATACATCTGTGACCAGAATGTGGTAGCTGTCTCTGCTCATTAAAAAGTTCTTGTGCTAAGCAAAAGAAGATGTCTTAGCCTGCTTTTTTGGTAGGCTGGCTAAACTAATCTGCAGAAAACCTGAATGGGAGTAGCAACCTTAACAGACATAGTTTCTTGTCAGCTTTTAAATCCTTACGCAGAGTATGGAGTTACTGGCACTTGTCAGCATAAATGAAGTAATGCTTTTCCTGCTGCTTTAGCTGGAAATTCTTGATTAGCTTTCTTATGCATCTTCCTTAAGCTTTCAACTTAAAGCAGAGTGAACTCCAATTACTCCCCATGGTTTACATTGCAGATTGTGCAGGGATACAGAGATGGCAAGCTGGTTACATGCTTTGGTGCTCACGTGTTGATGTATATGCCTCTAACACTGCTTCTGGCATCAACCTGGCCTGGAAGCAGAACGAGTGGTTTTGTACCATATGGAGTTGATGCTAGCAAGCCATGCAGGATCCAACTTGCAGAGCCACAATTTGCTCTTTTTCCTAGTGTATGTTGGTGACAGGCAGTGAGAGACAGACAGCAAAGTGGCTCCTGGTGGGACTGATGAATATAAACTTGTACCTGTGTAGCCACTGGTCTCTTACACACACAGATACCCCATTGCCCAACACCGGGTTGCGAAGTATTGGCTCAGGTGCTAATGGATGTGTAATGAACCCACTAAGCTGTCTCACAAGTGATGTTCTGGTCGAACTCATAAATGAATCAAGAGTGTGACAGGAGTCAACCTGGCTCTGGCCAGGCTTATGAGCTCTGAGGTTGCGCAGAATCAGTCGAACTGGTGTCTTCGCATGGTGCACTTTAGTGTGTGTGTTACTTGGTGTTTAGGGGAGGTTGTTAATTTTATTCTTTTTTTTTCCCCAGAGTATCCTAGCTCCCTTTAACCTGAGTAGGGGGTAGATCAGAAAGTTCAGAGCAGAAAGCATTTATTTCCTTAAAAGAAAGAAATAAAGCCCTAAGCTTCATTACCAGAGGCACTATGTGGACTCAGTAGGAAAAGAAACCAGAACTTAATGCAAAGTTTTGTGGGTCAATGTCATACTTGTTTAGTGCTTAAATGAGCATTTCTTCATGCTTGATAAGAATGTGGTTATACAGAGAGGACCAGATTTGCAATGTGTGCAACCCTGGCTTTGCACCTCAATGTTAATCCCCAATAGGAGAGAATAGGGTAACTGCAGTTCCATTGGGGTTGATTTTTCTTTCCTAAATGCAGTTTATACTTTTTGCTTTAGCAAGGCAGAAAGATATGAAATATGCCAAAAGAATTGTAACATGCTCTTTCACTAAGACATTTTTAAAGTGCATGCTGGATTGACCTGAAGCTGGCAACTAGGTGGCTAGGTGAATTGCAGAGCAATGTAGGTTATTGTTTCTTTTGAGGATTTTTTGAACTGAGTCCAAAGGCAGTGTGTACCTTTGGACCTGTCCTTTTGAACAGGATAGGGAGAAAAAGATTATATGATGGACTGTTGTTTCAAAACAGTGTCTATCATTTATGTAAGTAGCATGTTACTACTCTTTTCAAAGTTATATTACATCTGCGTGTTGCAACTGCTAAAGCAAGATCTAGAGAGGAAAAACAGGTGGTTGTCTTTTACCTCTGCATGTGTGGAGATGCTTGCAGGCAAGCCTTTCTCTGATGGTGAAGTCCATGTGAAATGGTAAATTCCAGACAGTTCCTTTACTTGTTAGGAAATGAGATGATGAGTCTGTGCAGAGCAGTAGGATGAGAGGCCTGTGTTTATGTTTTGTCTTGTCTGTGCCACTGAGTATCGTGGGAAAAAATCCATAGGGATTGCTTTTCCTATAGATTAGTGTTAATAATAAATATTTCAGTAAATTCAGGACCTTGTTTTTCCATAAAGGTTCTTCCCATGGGTTCTTCCCATCTTTAGATGCTGGAGATGCTACCTGAAGATCTTTGAATTTTCTTTCTCGGTGAGCTGAGAACTAGGACGGAGTTGATAGTGCACATGGAAAGTTTTTGCAAAGAACTTGTGCACATCTCTTATTTGTTGAGCAAATAAATACTATTAAGACTATTTGAGACAAGCTTGAGGTAGTCTGATGTAGTTGAGGTAGCTGAAATGATGAAATGTATGGAGATGTTACTGAACTGGCAAGTAACCCTTTATAGCACACCATGAGAGTAAGTCACGGCCTTGTTCTTTGTTTACTGCAAACTGAAGACTGTTCTAAATAATAGTTGTGCTAAATCATAGATGCTTTAGTTTGTCCTGAATAGGAGGTATCACTTTGGATAATTTGATTTATCCAAGTTAATTCAGTGTTACTGAATGTGTCTAAATGCATTGTGTGTGATCATGAAGGTTTTATTTTATGATCGTGTTCTAGTAGAGCAAAATATTCATAAGAAAGAACTTCTAATTCTTTTCTCTCTTTCCCCATACTTAGTAGCTCTGATGAGGAACAATCTGAAGATGACCTGCTATATCTGAATGGTGGGAATCAGCCACCAGCTGTGAAGGAGGATGTAGAGGAAGATGACGGAGATCTAAAGCCGCAGACACTGAAGGAGCGCTTCCCCCAGAGAAGTGACATAGACTTACTAGAAGTAAGAATGCTCTGTTCTTTTGATTTGACTGTTTTATAGCAGTACTGCTAAGCCTCTGCCTTCAGTAGAGGGAACAGCCTATGTTCCTATTACAAACAAGAGTATAGCCAAGTAATGTATTTTAGGGGAACTACAGCTGTGTAATGTTTCCATATACACGTGGACTTAGGGAGGTACGTACATACACATACTTCATATAGACATATATATAGACCCATATAAACCTTTAGATAAACTCAGGAGCACTGGGTATATAATATTTTTATATTTCTCTGGCATTACATTTAATCTTTATTATAGTTGTCTTAATTGATAACTGCAGTGGTTGAGGTGCAGCTAACTGATTAAATGCAGAATGAGTGAAATCATTGTTGGTCTCCTCCAGTAGATGAAATGTTCAGCCTTGCATTTATAAAATGTAATATGCAAAGCCTTTGGTACTTCCAGTGAGGCAAAAATAGTGTTTTAATGTAATACAAGTCTGTATAGTCAGAATAAACTGTAAAGGTGAGGTACTCTTGGCCATGGTCCCATGTGCAGTACAAATCCACAGGAAGTCTATAATAACTGCAGTAAAATATCTTCAGTGAAGTAAAATATCTTTTTCAGGCCTGATGTGTAACTAGGTTTTCACTAGCTTCAGATTGTAAAGCAAAATATGTTTACTAAGTTTTTGAAATGTTATTAAAGCAGTGTAGGCATTCTGTAGGCCTCCTTGCTGGATGGGGTTTTTTTTTTCCCCCAGCTGATCAAGCTTTAGCACAGAATCACTCTGGTTGGAAAAGACCCCTGGGATCATGGAGTCCAACCATCTACCTTACCTTAACAGTTCACCTCTAAACCCTGTTCCTGTCAATTAGAACCCCAGGTCCCTCTTTGCCAGAGAGCTCTCCGGTCACACCTCCCCAAGCCTAAATCTTTCTGCTTTAAGAACAGCAAAGCCCTTGTAAATAGCAGCTATGAAACTTTTCTTCTAGATGTTGTGGAAAGTCTTACATTGCAGATGTCCAGAATGCATGAAGTTTCAGTTTTCGACCACACAGAAGGTATTTAAATCAGAGTATAACTAGTTAATCATATTTTAACTACTTAGTGGCATACAGTGATGATGGCAGATATTCTCAGGATAGTTCCTGCGTCAACAGACCTTGTAGTATGTAGAGTCTCTGCAAATAGGAGTCCACTGTTGCACATCCATAACATTTTTGAAAGAAGACAGCACGACATCAGGCAAACCTCCTGTTCTTTCATGAGGGATCCAAAACTTTGTGCCCTGAAGGAAGGCTATTAAAGAAAAATCATCAGCTGTTTGAAAAGGCAATGGCATGTTTGTAGCTAAATTGTAAGCTGTTTAGAGGAGTGAAAAAATACTTGGGAATTGGGATTCCTCATAACTTCATTTTTTGTGGGTTTGGTTATTTTTATTTGTAGCCTTCAGACTGTTTCTGTTGCTCTTACCTCACTTGCAAAAAGCCTTCTAAAAGTCTCAACATCCAGTTGATAAAAAATGATGTATGTTGAGATTACACATGGGTGGAGAAAGGAATCTAGGACTCCAAGCAAGTATAGATAAACGTTGAGGTGTGAGTTTTATGTAGGCGTTTTGAGGAAGTCAGCCTGTGCAACACAACAGCGTACAGGTGACTCTATGAGTTAGGGAACCACCTTCTGGATCATCTGATTTATTTTTTTTTTGGTGGGGTTTTTTTTTTTTTAGGACACAATAGTATTTGAAGAAAGGTTTTAAGTAAACCTGCATGTTGTTTGTGAAGTAATTAAAAAATAATGAGAGCATTAAAAGTGCTTTTCAGAAGATGGTTTTTAAAGTGTTTCCAAATAAGACTTTTGAGATCAAGCTAGCTAATTTGGTATCTGTTAACTTTGTTCTTGGGTTTTGTCACACAGGTGTACCTGGGATGTCTTTTGAAGTGTATTTCAGTCATACTGTAATTATTTTCTGCTTAACTGGATTAAATCTCACCACCTTAGCAGCTGACTTTGATTTTTTTTGCAGTTGACAGAAGTGGATGAACCAATAGGTGCTGGTGTGAAAATTAATGACAACGGTAGGTTTAACAAAAAAAACCCTAAAGCTGAACTTCATAAGCTGTAGTTATTTCAGTAAAGTGAACTTGGTTGGGAGGCATATAAAATGTAAATATAATGGCCTTAAGCTGTGCCAGGGGAGGTTCAGGTTGGATGTCAGGAGGAATTTCTTTACTGAAAGGGTTGTCAGGCATTGGAACAGCCTGCCCAGGGAGGTGGTTGAGTCATTATCCTTGGAGGTGTTTAAGGGAAGGGTAGATGTTGCTTTGAGGGACATGGTTTAGTGGTGCTGGTAGGGCTAGGAAAAGGTTGGACTTGATGGTCTGGTGGAAGGTCTCTGCCAGACAAAACTATGATTCCAAAAAGTGGTGAGGTTTGTGCTAAAAGTGATACTACTGTATTTTTGTTGTAGTAACGCAGCTGAAATGACAGATTTCATCTTTCCCTTTGTGCAAAGGAAATGTGAACTACAATCCAAAAGTAGAACAAAAGGATAATTTATTCTGTGAAGCTCATGTTGCTTAAGTGATTTTTGAGCAGTGGTCTAGGAAGCTCATCTGCTGGGGCAGAACATTTTTACTCATTTGCTCAAGGAGATTTATTTGCCAGTTTGGTTCCCTCTCCTGTACTCAGCGTATTTTCATCACGTGACTTTCCTGTGCCACTGCAAAGATGCTTAACAATTATCAGAAAGCTTTAAAACATTTGGCTTATTTCATTGAAGGGTTGCTTTTGTGTTTCGAGTTTGTTTGGTTGGGTTTTTTTACCCAACTGGGCCCACCTTTTGTGGTTATTGTTGTGTTTGTGATCAGAGGCTATAGGTGGAAGTTTGTGAATGCTGGCAGTACAATCATAGAATGATAGAATCATTAGGGATTGGAAGGGACCTCAAAAGATCATCTAGCCCAATCCCCCTACAACAGCAGGATCACCTAGACCAAGTCACACAGGAACACATCCAGGCAGGTCTTAAACATCTCCAGAGAAGGAGACTCCACAACTCCCCTGGGCAGACTGTTCCAGTGCCCTGTCACCTTCACTGGGAAGAAGTTCCTTCTCATATGTATGTGGAACCTCCTGTGTTCCAGCTTACAACCGTTCCCCCTCATCCTATCACTAGATGACACTGAGAAGAGCCTGGCTCTATCCTCCTGACACCCACCCTTCACATATTTATAGAGATTAATGAGGCCACCCCTCAGTCTCCGCCAAGCTAAAGAGACCCACCTCCCTCTCCTCATGAGGGAGGTGCTAAACCCAGCATATTTTTGAGGGACATGCTGCTTCAGAGTGCTGCTGCTCATGGAAAACCCCTTCCCGGGAAGACTATGATAACTTTACAAGGGTTTTGATTAATATTAAAACCAATTTAAGCTAATATATATCCTTAAACATTGTTGCAGTTCAGTGTTTGAACTGCACCACTTTGACTTGTGGTATGTAGGTCCTGCCTTTTGGCTGTTTTTCTGTTGAACTAAGAATGCTGTTTCACATCATTTCAGTACGAGCCCACAGGAGAATCTTGGCAGCAAAGTTCTCACTGATCACAGCTGCTGTATAAAATATTTAGTTAAGAATAAGCATGTCTGAAAATGATGCTGTAAATCATTTCATTTTGGACACATTTTTTAAAAAATTGAGATCTAACAACTGCTTATCAATTTTAATTTATGGGAAGCTTTACCTGTTGGGAAGTGTTGACTGCATGAGAGGTCAGGGATGAGATTTGTGAGTCATGGATTTGCTGAAGCAGTATGGCCATGCCAGCCTCCAATTTTCCTGGCCTTTCAAAATGACAAAAACTTGTGTTTATGGCTGGAATTAGAATTAAGTAGCTGTATATAGCTAAAACAAGAAGTATGGTAGGTGACTTAGGGGTGTGACCTGCTGAAAATCAGGAATGAAGGATGTGAAGTCACAGTAATGCCTGCTGCTTCTGACTTGTTTTTAGCATTGTTCTCTGTAAATCTTAGAAACCACTGAATTGGTGAGGGTGCTCCTCTCTTTATAGGAGCTCAAGCCTCCTATAAACCTCTCTAATGCTTTTTGAACAGGCAGAAATTACTCTCTTTTGTAATGGTGGGGAAGTCACAGCAATAAGGGGGGTTTTTTTTGTAGTGGGAGCAAATAACAGTAATTACAGGTGCCTCTCAATTTTGAAACTCTGGAGCTGCTTTTCTCATTGCTTGTTGGTGATAAAATGTGTAGAGAGAACAAGAGTTCCTCTAGGTCTTCCAGGGCCTCCACTTCAATGATGACTACTTGTGAGCAGTAATGATTTCTAACGCCCTCGACAGTATGCTCCCATAGCGCAGGAAGGGCTAAGTGAGCGTATCTTGCAGAGAGAATGTCTTCAGAGAGATGGTATTCAGTTGTGAGCTTTGCTGGGCCTTTGCAGAGGTAGTGGCTTTCAGAAGACCATAGGCTGATTCCTGAATAATTGTGTTGATAGGTTTGTGACATTGTGGTTATCCAGACCTTTTACTGCTACAGTTTAATTGCCTCTAAAAATACTCACGCCAGACTTTCTTTAATGATTGCTGGGTGTTCAGCCCATAACTTCATAGTAGGAACTTCAAAGTACTCTTCTGTAGAGCCCATGTTATTTTCTAAGGCAAAGAGGTTTGCAGGGTCAGTGCTCATGTCTAAAATTATCCACCCTGAAAGCAGTTTTAATTGAAATCAGGCAGTAAAGCATGAGGCCTCCATGGCTTCTAATGCTTTATCGAACACCATCCTGACTGCTCTTAGCTTTGATATCAAGACAGACACATAATTTCTCAGACTAAACTATGGCTTTTTGTGGCAGTATTTTTTTAAACAAGGTTTTTGAGCAGATAGGTCAAGGGCTCAATGGTAAAGGAGAGCTGCCCTCACCTCCATTGCCCTGTTCTCTGGATGCTTTGATTGTCCCTCTTGCGTGTGTTATAACTATATGGCAACGCATCGTCTTTGACGAAATCGTGTCAGTGCTTTCTGGTGCCTCTTGCAGATCCTTTATTTAAGGAGGAATTGCTGACGCTGACTCTTTTGCTTTTGAGATGTTTTAATGCTTTATTTTTTTAAACCATTTGTCTGTCACATATCTCATGTCAGAGTAAAATGATTCTAGTAGAAAACTTACTTCAAAGTACTTCCGTGCAAAGCTGTGACTTCCACAGCTGAAATTACTAGGTGTTCGTTTGGGCTGGGAAGGAAGAGTGCTTGCATGGGTCATATCTGCAGTCTGGAAGAAGAGGTTGGCTGTATAGGCAGCCATCAAAGCTCTACAGGCAGGTTTTACTCCAAAAACAACTTCTCTTACAGTACACTTTCAGATCATGGACTAGGAATTCGTTCTAGTAACAGCTACTGCTTAAGTAAAGCTGATTCGCAGAAACAGAGCTTCTTGTCTTCATGAGCAGTGCATAGCAGCAGTCAGAAGATGTAGAAATGAGTGGGCAGGTCTTAATGCTGAGATGATAAATGTCTCAAGAATCACCAGGGCTCAAAGATACTCAAACTTCTGGCTCACATGGATTATTCATAAGTAATATGGTCAACACTGATACTTAGTTATCATCGAGTCAATATGCGTAGTCTTCTTTCACACATGCAGATTTAATGTTGAAAACTGTTAGGTGGTAATCTCTGTGGTGTGCACGAGCCAGGAATCAGTCATCAGCGCTTACGGGTTGGCAGCGATGAGCCTCTGCCAGCTTGTAACTGGGGTTCAACCCATTTCACAAGAAAAGTCAGTGTGACTAAAAACCGCACATCTGTGTCTTTGCGCAACTTGTGTGTAAAGCACGTGGCAGTTAGGGAGGACAGAAGTAATGAAATGCTACTTCAGTTGTTAAATATGAGAGGTAATTATGTGATTAATTGCCAGACTGCTAAAGAAAACTTAGGGGTGAATAACTGTGTCCTTCAAACAGCGGCTCTGCTTGAAATTTGTCTTTGCACCATAATAGGAAATGGTTTTGGAGCTGGGTAAACACCTTGTACAGTTAATAAGTAGCTACAACAGTGCTAGTTTGAATGCTCCTACTGTGTTGGGGGTGAACCCAATAAAAGTCATTAATTCTCTTTGTCTGCCTTTTTTTTTTTTTAAAGCTGTCCCTTGTGAAAGGAGAACTAAAAAAAGGAAATTAGAAGATTCTCCATCAAGTGGCAAAACTGGAAATAAGGAAGCTGTGAAAATGCAAAAAACTACCTTTGTAAGTGCTGTTTTGTGTTGGCTTTTTGTCTGCATGTTGTAAAATAAGTGGAGTGACCTGAGCTGGTCAATGACAGTGGTGTAGTGAACGGGTGAGTTGGAGCAGAAAGCCTACTCAAACTCCAGTCTTGCGATCTAGTGAGGTTGTTCTGCTCTTTTTCCTTGGCTGTTCTGAACCTGCTTTGTTCTTCAGTGGTTGTGGATTTGTGTGCGTTTGCTGCTTTTGCAGAAGGCATTGCTGGCAGGTAGCAACGTGTGAGGTTACCATCCAGATCTTGTGAACGTCAGAAGGAGTTAGAAGCTAGGGATCACCTTGCCTCACTATGTCATTCCTTGTCTTTCCTTGAGTAAATAAAGGTGTTCAATAGATGTTGAACTTCACTTCTGTTATAGAAGTAATGTTTGTTTTGTATGTATTTGAAACTAGGACTCGGGGAAATCTTTAAAGGGAATGAATTGAGTATGTTTAAACAAATGATTATTTCAACCTCTGCTTGTTAATATAGGAGCTGTGGGATGATCCTGGTGCATTGAGGCTGGTATTTGGCAGGTCTTAAGCAGAGTCCTACAGAGCAGTCATGAGGCCAGCTCCCAGGCATTCTAGCAGACGTCCTAGGCATCCACTTATCTCAGAGAAGGGGAATCCCACAGTAAATGGTGGAGACTGGATGGAGATTGGGAACTGTCTTTGTGTTGAAATGTAACTGTATATTGTCGTCAGTCAGAACAAAAGTAGGAAAGCACAGTTTTCCATGACAGCAAATACAATATTACTTAAGAGATTCCTCTGCTTTCTGGAGGTGAGCTGTGCATTTTGTGAGATAAGATTTGCTGGGGTTTGGATTTGTTCTCACCAAATGCGTGAGGTAGGTTACAAAGGAGTCTTTACTGAATTACTACCCAGCCAGCCTAGCAAGAGGTGCTTCACTGGACCTGGTTTTATGCAACAGCTTGATTTCTGTACTTGACAGTTCTGTTACCGTTAAAAGGGGAAGGACTGGGAAAAATAAACCTGAAACACGGGGTTTTAGAATTCATAGAATAGAGAAACACCGTAAGAAAATTTGTGGTGGGTTTTTTTCACTGCTGCTTTTAATTTGATTTTCCTAAGCTGGCTCTTAAGAGTAGAGCACGCTGTACCAGCCGTTAGATGTCCTGTAGCTGTACTGCTGGTGATACCACAGGCTTATTGCTGAAAGGAACCGTGTTCTCTGTTACACAAAGTGCTGCCTGGTGGTTTCACTTGAGCTCTTTCAGCAAGTAGCATCATTCAGTGAAGGAAATACTGATCAAACATGTTGGCATCTCTGCTGTAGATAAGTAGATCTGTAACCACTCTGCATTTGAAGCTCTGTGAAGAAACTCGTGTAATTCTTTATGGTGAATGTCTAGTAGAGCATCGTGTGACACGTTGATGTTTTGGCACTCATTTGTAAGAAACCTCCCTTTTTGCAGGCTGGTAGTAGCTGTTAGAGAAGCTATTGTTGATGAGAACTTTTGCCAGCTTTCGATGTGACTCCATGGTGCTGTGACACAGTATTTGTGGATTTGTTGCCCATAAATCTTCATATAAACCACCATTTGACATGTTTATAGACTCTGGTGGGTTAAATACAGCATGCTTGGCAATCAGACTTAACGCTCACTGTTAACCCTGGCATCTGCCTGAAATATCATCCAGAATCATTACTAACTTTTTATTGTAAAGATCTGTAAAGTACATCAAAATTATTTATGTTTTGGTAGGTAACTTTGCACTGTGTATGCTTTTCAAGTAAAGAATGATGGGTTTTTGTGACTTATGACAATTTATATGCTTATGAAAATGTGGGTCTTACTTTGATTGTTGGCTAAGGATGAGGGATCGCTTCTGCAGCTTGGCTTTGTCTTAAGTGGTTTTGTCATTTTGTGTGACCCTGTAAGGATAACCCATGATTAGGTTTGATTGTTTTTAATTTTTCTCTTTCTATGCTTGTCACTTACTTGAAATCTAATAGATTTCTTTTTTTTAATGTAGTTGGGTGAGTCAGAGCCACAATGTCAGTGGAAGAAACAAGAGATGCTTGTCAAGAAGCTACAAAATACATTCCCTGGACTGGATGAGGAGGTGAGCTCACATCTCCACATGGCACATCAGATTTTGATGTTCTAAGAAAGTTGGAGCTTTTGACAGTCCAAATGGAACAATCCTTACGCCAGCAGCGCTTGTGGAAAAAGTTGTGGGTAGAAGGGATTTTGCTGCTACTGCTTTTGCAGTGTAACTTGCCCTGAACTGTGGGAGTAGTCTGATAAATCTGGGTTATATGGTACTTCACATCCTACTGCCACATTTGACGACCTGTTAGAAAAGTCTGTGGGGAGAGAGTCTTCTCTCTCTCAAAACACTGTTCTTTGTATTGGTTTAGTACCTGATGGTAATCTGCAGTGGGTCAGGGCTTTTTAATACTGTGTTTTAAGTTGTTGGAAGCAAACCTCATTTATGTGTCTGACCCTTTTGGAAAGTGGAGTGCTGTTGTACTTTAACTGAATGTATAAGGATAAACTGAAAGGTCTTCACCAGTTTCCTTTGAATCATCTACTTTACAGGGTGGGTTTTTTTTACCATGTGCAATTAAAATTGTTAGTCCCTAATTATTATTTGATGCACAGAAACTTGGGTTTTGGTTTTCTTACCACAATAGAACTTTTCTTATCTTTATCTAGGAACTGAGAAATGTACTTGAGGAACATAACTGGATGTTTCAGGAAGCGTTGGAGGCCATAAGAGTATTTGGTGATGGTGAGGATAAAGACAGATTTATAATCCATTTTATCCCAAGATGAAACAGGCCCATGTTGCAAAGCTTTTCTGATGTCCAGCATTGACAATCCTGGTTGCACTATGTCTAGAAAAATGCACTGATACTCAAAATTAGCACTGTAGGGACGATAAAAGGTGAAAACTCAATTTTTCTGTATTTCAAGTGCTGTGATTGCCTTCTGCTCCTTTGGTAGAGATTTTTGCCTTGTTAGTACAGATTTATGTAAGTTGTTGTAATTATATATGAATATATCACAAAATATGTTTTGAGATGCCTCAAAGCAGACATCTGCTCCCCTTCTTGGTTAGAAACAAGTTTTTGCGTTTTAACTGGAGTGATTTGTAAATCAATCATTGCAAATAATTACACTGGGTGTCAAGTGACGTGCTATTATATCCTTTAAAATAGCTTATAGGGGAGAGAAATATTAGAAATAGGCTTTAAATTAGGCAACCGATTTATAAATGCCAGTGCATTAAGTGTGATAGAGAGTGAGGACTGTTGTTCCAGGTAAATCTGTGAGTTATAACTGAAATAGTACTTCAATCAGCTGATTACTGTTCGGAGTGGTAAACAGCTGCCAGATGCATGTGTTTTGCAGTATTGGCTACTTTGCTGTCCCATTCCATGAGAAGCTTTTCTTAAATGGATTCTTTACAAGTAGAGAGAGCTATCAGTATATGTGAGGTTGGGTCTTTATTGCTGCTGCTTTTGACAAGGTAGACACTGGGTTTGGAGTCACTGGGCAGCAAGCTGGGATTAGGCAGAAGAGAAAGTGTTGCAAATGCTTTCTTCCAAAAGAAGGAAAATCCCATACAAGTCACTTCTGCAAATTACTTGCATACATTCTGTTAAATAACCTCTACCTTAGTTGAAGACAGTAGGGTTATTTTGGTCGGAAAAAGCTTATTCTTCCAGTTTCTTTAACAAGTGCCTGTTTTTGTTGTCCCACCTCTAATGCTGTACTGCAATGTATTGAAGTGGAAAAAATGGGTCTTTTTTGTGGTGAAAGCAGCTGTCAAGGGTTGTTTTCTAAAATCAGCAGAATTGGTATCTCTGCAGTTGGGTGGAGTGGGACCAGCAATATATGAGGGTTCTTTAAATCTGGTCATACCTTGGAGCTTCTCCTGCTCACACATCATTACATAGTGTTGATCATCTGTATTTTAAGGTAATTACTTAGAACTTCTGCTGTGTGAGCAGTATACAGATTGGCATTGTTTGTCTTACGCTCATGGTTGGTACTGCTTGCGCATCTTAAACAGGCGTACGCGGTGTTTGTCCCTCTTGTAGTAACACCTGCTGTTGTCTATTAAGTACTGGAATTGTGTTTCACACCTATGGGTAGGTTTTATCTTGGCAGTTGCTTGGGTTTTAATCTGCCCTTAACCAGTACATGTTGACTTGTTGCCTTCTGCATTGCACGTATAGGCATGGATTATTCTTCCAAAACTGCCACTTCTTGCCAGACTGAAGCATCTGCCAAGAGTAGAATTGATGAGAGCGACCAGGAGCTGAAGCAGAAATATGCCCTGAAAGATCAGAATGGCTTTGATAAAATGGACAAAGGCAAACCGATCATTTGGACAACAAAAACAGAAGCAGATTACTCGTATGTGGATAGTGACATGGATTCTGAAGATGGTGATAACTGCTTTGATGAGGACTACAGCAGTAGTGAGGAAGTTGTGGAGAATAGCTACAAGGCAAAAATCCTCAGCTTCCTACAGGATGCTACCCCCAGTGAACTGACCCTGATTCCCCAGTGTTCTCAGAAAAAGGCTCAGAAGATAATAGCACTCCGTCCCTTTAACAGCTGGGAGGCTCTGGTAGGTCTGCATTCTTCCTTTCCTATCCCCAGCCTGCCTAGAGTCAAGGTGGCTCCAGCCTAGGGAGGCTTAGATGGGTGGCCTTTCCCTGATTAGGCTAAAGTGCTCTGTGCCTCCTAAGCCAATAGCATTCCAAATACTGTCATATGACCTGATGTTGAATGAATTAAGGGGTGATTTTGCTGGAAAACTCAAGCTGATTGGTTCACATTACTGTCACTCTGTAGCATTGAAAGTTGGTTGATTTCACAGCTGAAGAAGAAATTAGAGCTTTCGCTTGAGAAGGAGGTGTTTGCTAGCCTGTTCTGAGCTCTTGTTGCTGAAAACCATGCAGGAGGCAAGAACGTGGCAGGACCTTTACTACAGACACTTCAATAGCACCAGCAGCAGCTTCCAGGGTAGCTCCATGATTGGAAGTGCCAGCATGGATATTTTCAGCTTCACACAGAAAGCAGTAGTCTTTTTTTGGTGCGGGTGTCTTTTTTTCCTTTAACCTACTGCAGCGTAGTCCCTAGCACGCTTTTGCTAGCTGAGCTATGCAGCCATTTTTCAGTGGAACGAGCTGCTGTGTTTTTATTTGTAAAAGGTAAAGCATCAGAAGGCTAAACTACAATCCAAGGCAGAGGGGGAAAAGCTACCTCTGGGTAAGTAGATGATATGCAGTCACTGGGATGTTACTTTCAAATCTTTTCCATGCTGTTGCCTGTTGCTTTCACGTTACATGTGGTTTCAGTTAACTGCAAGACAATCAGACTTTACAGCAGCAAAGTCCTATGTAAGAAGTTTGAAGTGCACTACTGCATGTTTTCTTTGCTTTCGTGTATTAGTGCTTTGGCTTTTAAAGCAGTAGCTCTGCATAGGCCCTCGTACAGAGTGAATTGGTATGTTTTTTTCATCAGTTTGCATCCTGAGAAGTCCTCCCCTGGTGTGTGGAAGATCTGCTTGTGGTTTTTCAGAGTGGAATCGAAATTTCTCAAGTGTGTCTAAAACACAAACACTTATCATTTGGTGTGAGAAACGTTTGACCACAAAAGAGAGATACTAAACAGA
The DNA here is from genome assembly GCA_013400115.1 of Rhinopomastus cyanomelas. NCBI lineage: Eukaryota > Metazoa > Chordata > Aves > Bucerotiformes > Rhinopomastidae > Rhinopomastus > Rhinopomastus cyanomelas. Next base: position 1,544,503 of record VXBP01003282.1, on the reverse strand, counting down.
TTTTTAAGGGCAATGAGACTATCTTTGTATGTTGCATTGAAAGGTGGGGGAGGTTGGGGGTGCACAGACAAGAGGAGGATACTTGAAAAAAGTACAAGGTGCAGGTATGCTGCAGAAGAAATCTGTTTTGCCCCAAGCCTTTGGCTTCTCACAGAACGTGCCACATGGCCATTCCTTTCTAAACTTGTTGGATTTTGCCTGAGCTTCATTCTTTGCAGAAATATTTGCCACAGGGCTGTTCTCTTTTTTTTCTTCGTGTAAAATATTTAGCAGGAAAAAAGCTGCATAGGCCCGTTTGCGTTGAAAATTTGTCTTTCATGAAGATTGCTGCTGTCAGCAGCCATATGTTTATGTAGTATTGTGAATACTTGCCCGGCACAGAAGTAGTTTGCAGTAGATTATAGCAGATGTTTCATATCAGTGTGGAATTAATTGTTCATAAAGATGCAGCAGCTCAGCAACACATTTTTCCTACTAATTAGGAGGAGCAGTAGAATAATAGAGAGAACTGATCCAGATTCAGCGTTAAAGAAGTAGGCTTTGTTTTAAGGGGGTTTTTTTACTATAATGTTAGAACCAGTAGCAGTTAACATTTGTTACTACAGTTTAGAAAGTTTGTAATGCTCTCAGTTTGAGATTGACTGACTAAAGCAGACTTATTTGGAAGTTAAACATCTTATCCAGGAAAACATAAATGGCTTTTTTATTCTAGAGACACTTCTGAAGTTGTTTATTTCAGATGCCTTTAGAATAATTTCAAGTTTGTGAGGTTAAGAACATTTCAGAACACTTACTCTTTGAAGCAGATGTTTAAGACATGTTTAATGTGATCTAGTAATATTTAAAATGCACAGAAAACAAATTGAACAAATATGGTTTCCAAAATACAAATGGAGAGAGCTGCCCTTGCTCATAAATGCCCCTACTATAGCCCAGCTACACTTTCCAGAAGGGTAGTTTTATCCAGGCTTAAGTGCTGGAGATGCCTTGCTGGGAGTGCCTCTCAAATCCCAGCTTGCCTAAGGACCGCTTCACTATGTCCTTGAGGCTTCAGGTGTTTGTCTCCTTGTTCAGAGAAGGGATGCTTTTCTATCTCCAGAATACACTGTCTGTGTTGGGAGAGCAGGAGGTAGCAAAACTGATGTGTGCTCGGAGAGGCCACTTTTTTTGGGTACTTGCTGCGTTCAAAACAACTGTGTGTTGCTTTCTGAGGGAGATCCCAGCTGTAGAAGCAAGCCCATGCTTTGGAACCCAGATGGAATGGGAGATGCTACAGCAGAAGTCTGTGAAGAGCAGCTTTTGCTTCTGGACTCTAGCAACTCTAGCCTAAGATGAGCAGGTGGAGATGCAGTGGTAGGCAAGCTAAAAGGTTGCCAGCAGAAAAGTGGGGCTGTGAGGGCTAGAGGGAGAGGGAACTTTAGCACTGAGAACATGGCTGGCTGTGAAGGAGCAAGGTGAAGACAGTGGTTCAGAGCACACTGCAGGACAGGGTGAACAGGAGTGTTCACCTTCCTGTGTTGTGGTCTGAAGGCACATGTTAGGTAGCTGTTGTGCCAGTGATGTTTTCCCTTAGATTGCTGGCTTGCCTTGTGATGGGCTTCATGCTCTACACCTGGGGATGGAGGTGTCAGCAGAGCAACTATTAGAGAGACTTCCCCTTCTGCTGGGTCCTTTCATACCTTGGCTTCCTACCTTCCTCTCCTGTTTGTTCTAGGGTTCTGATGACACTGCACTGGTACAAACTGCAGGCTGACAGCAGAATTTGTTTCCTTGGTGGGGCCACTTCTAGGCACCAGTGATGCTTCCATTTCACCTTCACTCCTCTAAAAAAATGCCTTCGTGATTAATTTTAACAGTACTGTCTCCTGTGCCTTGGCCTGTTGTGTCTCAGTGCAACTTCATGCTGCCCCTGGTAAATGCAAGGGTGTGAACTAGCAGGAGTTTAATGCTATTTAGTTATTTACTTTTAAAATTTGTGATTGTTGGTTGTTTTTTAATTACAATTTCTTTAAGAGGAAGTTGTGGAGTCTTTGACCCCTAAGCAGTCAAGTGAAATCCTAAATCATTCTGAAGCAGTGCAGAGTAAGCCTGAGCAGAGCACATCAGCATGGGGATTATGCTCTAGGGAGTGCACTGCTGCAGCCTGGGGCTCCAGTGGACCTGTCTTCCAAGTTCAGGGCTCAGTTGGCTGTGGTGGTCTCACATGTTTAGACCTCATTTAAAAGGAGTAAGCCCAAGAGGGTAACAAAACCAATGGCCACCTGAATATCTGCTTTGATTTCTGCACAGCAGGGTAACTTTGTGTGTTTCATGTGTAAACCAGTGCTGAAATGCTTTCTTGTTCTAACTTGGAGAGGAGTGTTAGCGTGCTTGCGTGAGGCCATTTCTGTTCATAGCAGATGGCTTCGTTCTTTGTCTTTATCTGTAGATTACAGGACTTGCATGAATGCCAGCCAAACCTTTGGCATCAAAACAAATGTTGAAAATTTTTGATTACCTGTTAAAAATCATGTTCTTTATCTCTTTTTAGTTATAAAGAGGAGTTTGTATTTAGAAAACTTATTTGTGGGTGTTGACATGTGTGCCTTAGCCTGATTTGACCTACAAGTGTTGGTAAACTTTCTGGGGTTTGTTTAAAACAGAAAACCACAAAAGAGCTCAAAGCTCTAAAGCTGTAATGGCAGGCTGTCAGCAGAGGGTGTTGCTCCATTATTTTTCTCTATTTTTTTTGGTCTCAGCACAGCTTGCTTTTACTCTGCAGTGTGGCAATGTCACAGAACTACTGAGGCTGGAAAAGACCTCTTAAGATCATCAAGCCCAGCCTGTGACCTAACATCACCACATTGGCCAGACCAGGGCATGAAGTGCCACATCTAGTCTGCTCTTAAACACCTCTAGGGAAGAGGACTCTGCCACTGCCCTGGGCAGTCCATTCCAGTGTCTCATCACCCTTTCTGAGAGGAAGAGCTTTCTAACATCCAACTTAATCCTCCCCTGGCACAGCTTCAGGCCCTGTCCTCTTGTCCTGTTGCTAGTTGCTTGAGAGAAGAGCCTGACCCTTGTCTGACTACAACTTTCCTTCAGGTATAGAGAGTGATAAGATCCCCACCTGAGTCTTCTCCAGGCTAAACAACCCCAGCTCCTTTAGCTTCTCCTTGTAAGACTTTCCCTGTAGTCCCTTCACCATTAACTGATCAATATTGATCAGGTCCCTAATGTGTAACAGCTTGATCACAGGGTCCCTTCTTTTTTTAAGGAAGGAATTCTAGGAGGAAATGTGTCTGGGAAGTTCTGTGTTAATGTCACCCATTACTTCTGTGTTAACAGACGAATGGCAAGTCCAAAGAATCTTCTTGATTTCTTGAAATCCATTAATAAAAAAGAAAGGTGTACAGTCTTCACAGTGGTGTAACTTTTCATAAATGTGTGTGAAAATACCAGTTACAAATACAATTCCAATTGCTGCAAGAATAACTGCATTAGAAAGTTTAACTGTCTCTGCAGATGGCCCGATGTGGAATCCAGGGCAAGCTGAAGGGCCTGTTTTGGCATGACTTCAGGATTCTTGGCTCTAAAACAGGCAATATTCATTTAGTAGATAGGAAGTTCAGGGGGAGGAAAGTCAAAGTTACTAGTGTGGACTTGAAGTAAGGCTTCGTTGTCAAAATTATTAATGCTTTATAGCTAGAATGGAAAATATAAGTTCTAATTAAATGGTGTCACATGGCTGGCACAAGGTTGTGAGAATGAGACTTAGAAATAGCAATCCTTACAACAGGGAGCCATCAGAGGAGGCATGTGTTAATGACGGTAGGAAGGGTTGTGATGTGGAACTATTAATTAAAAACTCAAAATTGATGCTAGATGAGGCGCAAATGTGAGCGAAGCAACCTCTTGTCTTAGTAGCAGACAAAGCAGCAAAGGAAGCTAGTCTTGGTCAAGGTGGAAATGTGTGTTTTGAGAAGATCAGGAGATGGTGGTGCACAAGTTACAGCACTTGAAGTTCTCTTCACACCCAAGATAGGAGGGAATACTCAGTGATGAGTGAAACCACAGTGAAACCATATTAGTAGAAAACTATTTGTGTTTGTTCCTCTGCAAAGTGAGGGTAATACATGAAGGGGAACTGAGTGATGCTAAAGCTTTGTCAGGATTTGTGGGTTTGTGTTTCATAAGTTGTGCAGGAGGTTGGCTTTGTGGCATTACGTAGTTTTTGACATTTCTCATCCCTTCACTCAGTTCTCCAGCCTGCCTGAGCCCAGTTTGCATCTGCCGTGTGCGGTACAGCTGACATTTGGACTGAGTAGCACTGTGCTCTGGACAGATTGATGATGTCCTAGTAGCTTTCTTCGTAGGTTAGTTTGCCTCGGCAACTATGTTAGATAAGTTTTTGCAGTGCTGCAAAACATCACAGCTGCAATAGTGATCTTTGGTGTGGGCTCACACAAATTTGTGGTGGGCACAGTGTCTTAAGAAATAGTTTTGAGAGGAGGTGGGGCACTGTTACTGTCTGGTACTTGACTTACTTGCAGCCCGCAGCAGCTGTGGATTTTCACTGCAGCACCTTTGCTGCTGTTCCCAATGTTCTTAGTATTTTTTCACTGTTCTGTTGCAGCTTGCAAAAATGACTGAGACTCCTGGTTTGACAGAAGATATAGTGTGGAACAGCAAGATTCTGCTGAAGGAGAGAGACGTGGTTCTCAAGCTCATGAATAAATGCGAGGACATTTCAAATAAACTGACAAAACAAGTGACCAGGATAACTGAAGGTAGTGAATGTGGATGGAACATAAAGAAACCTTCAATTCTGAATCAAAGGTACCTTTTCCTTTTTATTAGTGCCTCAGGTAATAAGTTGTACTTGAAGAGGTTTTTCAAAAGTGTGGGCTCTAAAAGTAGAGGTGCAGAAGTCAACGCTTACTGATGCTCAGTGAGCTGGGTACTGATTTGCAACACTGAGAAATCCAACGAATGAGGGTGTCAGAAAACCTCATGAGGAGGAGAAGAACATAAAACCAAAAAGGTACAGAAGTGCTCAGTACCTTGTTTTGCTTGCTCCCACTTCTTGACAGAGGTAGAAACCAACCTATATCAACAGGATCATGTTATGTCAAACTAAAGTAGCAGCAAAACTGCTCCTGTAATAGGAGATGTTATATTTCAAAGAGGCCATGTGGAAATGAATCTGAGCGAACTTGTAGAGCTAGATTGAAGGTCTTGATCAGGAAGTTCAGATGTACAAAATTATCTGGAACCCCATGTCCAGGAGGGGGTTTATTTTAGAGAGGTAAATTGATAGGGATCCACAAATGGATATTGGCAATAAAGAGAGACTAGGAAGAACAGAAATTCTGCAGAGGGTTCAGAAGCACAGAAGTGAAGTGGAACATGAGTGGTGAATTGCAAAAGGATTTTCATCATGTCAAAACCCAAGAGGAAGAGGAGACTGTTTGGAGGGAGCTTATCAGTGATGCTTATTCAAGAAATGTGGAACTGGGTGACTTGTTGAGTGTTTTTAGTAGGGTTTGTGTTTTGCTTTTTTGTTTGGAGCCAACACCACCAGTAATTTACAACAGAGCAAACTCAGTGATGCGAGTGCTGAAGGCGACTTAGGCTTTTGTGTATTTTAAAACTTAGGACTTGTATAGCTGCTTCTAGCTGATTATGGATGTCGCTGCTTTTAGAGGAAGTGCTCCTTTTGATCAGTTTGAGCAAATTCAGAAATGCTCTTGGGTATTTGGGAGACTGAATAAATAAAGGTTGTGGTTTTGACTACATTAGGAGATCTAGGGTGCCTTCCACCCTTGTTAGTCACAGAGTGGTGATTAACCATATTTCAGAGTTTTATGTTTTGTTGAGGAAAAAATAACGATGGTAAAATGTTATGCTTGTCTCTGGAACAGTTTGGAACTCAAGCCTTTCCAGAAGATTGGTTTGAACTGGTTAGCACTGCTGCATAAGCATGGACTGAACGGCATATTGGCTGACGAAATGGTAAGTGTGAAACTGATTGTTTAAGAATCACAGCAAGTGGCTTCTCCAAGTTTTTTAGAAGCTGCTGAGCTCTTACTTTCAATTTTAAAGTCAAAGGTAGCAAGAGCAGTGACACTGAGAATTACAAGTCATGTGGTGTCTTCTGGTGCAGTGGGAGCAGTATGTGCCACAACAGATTATCTTCACACTGTTCATTTTAGTAGCTCCTTGCCCATAGTATATTCTGCCTGTCCAGCATTCTAGCTCTGAGCCCCCAACATCTATGTTTCTCCATCAGTTTTAAAACGGGGACTTAATAAACTAATTGAGTAGAAACCTGCTCTGCTTCTCCAGCATTTCAGCCATCTCTTCTTGTTACATTCCTCATAAGTTTTGCAATGAGACAGACAAGTTGATGAGTTTGAGGTTTTGTTTGGTGCTGACTCTGCCAGTGATTGTGTAGCAGAACAAACCTAGCTATGCAGCTGCTGTGTTATCAGTTGCTTTGAATCCTGGCTGCTGTTCTGAACGTGATGAGCTATGAATGGGTTTGCTTCACTAAGACTTAGGTGCTATTTCTCACTTCCATGTGTTTTGTAATTGTAAGGACTGTGCACATAATTTGTGGTAGATAAAATTTGAAGTATGTGTTACAGCAGACAATGAAGTGAGTATTGGTGGAAGCATAGGTGGAAACATTAAGAAACCTTAGTTCCCTATTAAATTCTACTTGGTAAATAGCTGGAATGTCTTTTGTACAGTTGTCACACAGGCAAAGAAACTGTGTGCTTGCAAATAATTTTCTACCACACTTTCAGGAAGGTAACTTTTTTGAACAAAATCTTGGGGGCACATTCTGAACTAAAATGAAAAACTTTGTAAGTAGAAAAGACGAATCCCTGATGCTCAAATGTTGAGCTGAGAAGGTTGTTGAGTTTGACTGGGATTGTGTTTAAGAAGTTACTTGAAGGAATGACCTTCTTTAAATCAATACAGTTGATGAGAATGATCTTTTTTTTTAATGTAGATTTGTAATCTTTAGTTAATGTCAGCTACACTGTAATTACCTTATGTATACAGAACACTTACCTTCTACAGATAGTAAATTGTGCTTCATTGGCTCTGTTTTCTCTCAGGGCTTAGGAAAAACAATTCAAGCTATTGCATTTCTAGCTTATCTCTACCAAGAGGGTGATAAAGGTCCCCATATGATAGTTGTGCCAGCTTCAGTACTAGGTAAGTTATAACCTTCAGTAGTGTTTGTTTAAAAAATAAATTAACTAATGGACAGACTGTGGAACAAAGACAATTTGTGAATGAAAACTTAATTTTCTTGTGATATTCAACTGAAGGAATTTGAATTAGAATGCAAACCACACTGAAGACTTAACTGGTCTGAATTACTTACACATAACATTTTAATGTGCTCTGTATGCCAGCTGCTTGTTACAGTTTGGTGGTTTAGCAAAGTAGTCCTATTGGAGCTAATATCACTAATTTCCTTAGTGATATTAGCTCCAATTTATCGTCTTTAGGCTGTGGTTAGGGTTATGTTTTCATGGCATTTGATGCATTCTGTGTCTCTTTTCACTGCAGCTCAGAATCTGTCAAATCAGTTCAAAAAGTTCAAAATCCTGAAATGATGAAGCTGACTGTGTGTTAGCTTTGTGTTTTGATTTTTTTAATTACCTCAGTTGAAAGCAGTGTGAATTCTACTGGTGGGTTGGCCTAGACCTTCCATCCCAGAGATTGCTAGGAAGTACCTGACGCTTTCCTGGATGTATCTCCTTAACCCTGATCAGTCTAGCCTGGACTGACTGGCCTTTATCCTGGATTCCCTTTTCCTGTGGTTTGGGGTCAGCATTTGTGTTGGCAGTCAAGCAGCTTCCCCTTGGGCATGGTAAAGTTGCTGCTGGTTGCTCTGCTGGCTGGAGCCACCTGAAGCTGGATCAAGCTGTCAGGTTTTCTTGCCTACTTCCAGGGGAGTTGTCTCTCCTGAGGAACTGCTGCTGTGTGCCTGTACCAAGACATGAACTGATTTGCTTTCAGAGGAATGAACTGTCTAGGGAAGAAATAATGCTGAAGAGTTAAGCTTTGTATGATTTTTATGTGGTAGTTTCCTTAAGAGTTCCCAGTGTAAGCTGGTTAAGCAAGAGTTACTGAAAGCTTGGTTGTGGATAGTTTGATTTTTCCTAAATATTACAGTTTTCCAGTGTTCACATAGAGACTTTCTTAACTTTCAGGATAATTTGAAAGGAATTTGCTTTAAAATCAGGTGTTTGATTTAACGCTGAGGTATGTCTGAAATTACATAAGCGATCATAAAGTATAAATTAATTGAGTTTTTATTGTAATAATTTCTTACAGATAACTGGGTAAGAGAAGTTCGTCTGTGGTGTCCTGAACTGAATGTCCTTTTATACTACGGTGAGGAATCTAATTTAGAAATTAATCCAGTGATACAGCTTGTGTGCATGTTCAGCCTAAGAAATGTGTTGTCAAATAAGTGTTTTAAGACTGGCTTACATACACCTGTTTATTGCTCAATGTATTTATTTCTGTGTACTGCTTTCGTTTTTGTATTTATGTGAAATGAGCCTAACTGCATGTATTTGTTTTGTCCTTGTGCAGGTTCCCAGGAAGAGAGGAGAAATCTCAGGGTGGACATTATTAGTAAAGTTGTCGATTTCAATGTCATTATAACTACGTAAGTACCACAATTAAATAACCAGTGAGTTTCATTAGCTCTTGCTGACCTCTAGTGGAATAACAAAACAGTGGGGAGGGAAATCTATTTTCAGCTGGTAAAAACTGTTACTAGTTAGTTACTTCTAGGCAGTTTTATTTGCTGCACCCTGTGTTCTTTTCACAACTCTCAACGATTGTTGAGAATTTAAATTGATAGTAATAACAGCATAGAATCACAGAGTCATTTAGGGTGAAAAAGATGCCTTAAGTCCAACAGTTAACCTAATAGTGCTAAGGTTACGGCTAAACCATGTTCCTAAGTTCTATACCTAATTAACTTTTGAACATATCCAAGGATGGTGATGCAGCCTTTTTTCCAAGGCCTGATGACCCTTTCACTGAAGTTTTTCTTGATGTCCTAAACTTGCCCTGGTGCAACTTCAGACCATTTCCCCTTATCCTCTCACTCATTACTTGTGATATGAGACCAGTACCCACCTGTCGACAACTTCTTTTCAGGTAGAAAGCAATGAGGTATCTCCTCAGCCTCCTTCAGACTAAACAACCCCAGCTCCATCAGCTGCTCCTCATAATGCTTGTTCTCCAGACCCTTTGCCAGCGTTGTTGCCCTTCTTGTTCATGTTAAATTTGCATTTGATGCATCACTTCTGATACCTTTCTTTGACAGATACAACTGTGCAATTAGCAGCTTAGAGGATCGAGTCCTGTTTCGCAAGTTGAAGATTAACTATGCAATTTTTGATGAAGGTCATATGCTCAAGAACATGAGCTCTGTACGCTACCGGCGCCTCATGATGATTAATGTAAGGAGTTCCTGTTTGCTTACAGGGGATAACTCCTGTGTTCTTAGCTTTGTACTTATGAGTTGAGGGAAAACAGGGAATTAACTGTGAAATTCACATACACATAGTGTATCAGAAACTGCAGCATGCAAGGGCATGTGAGTGTGAATGTGGTCTTAGGAAGGAATCTTACATTTCCCATGGCATTATTGCAGTGGTGGTAGTGGTTCAGATTCAGTATTCATCAATGTAGTAAAGCATGATAGTAAAGACTGTAAACATGCTCTTTTGATGACTTGTGCTGAAGCGCCAGGCCACTTAAGGACCTACTTTCATAGGACTATGCAAGAAAAACTAGCTTTAAAATTACTGTATTGCAACTTGTGCTGCAATAAAACTTTTCAATTTGGCAGCATTTTGATACAATTTGAGTCGAGCTCTTTCTCAGATTATTTGACTTACAACTGTAGTGTTCAGACAAAAATAATGTACTTATGATCACTTGTTAGAGCTTATTGTTCAAGCTACTTTTCATCAAAACCCTTTATAAGAAGCTCATCTTTAAGCGTTTAAACTGTGGCTTGTCCTTGCAGTTCACAACTTTTGTGTGAGTGCGGAATGATATTGTGAATTGTGAGAGGAAAAGCACATTTATAAGAAACAAAAAAGCAAAGAAAACCACCAAAAGAATCTTTAGAAAATAAAACCAGAAGCCAATAAAACAAGAAAACCCTTACTAGAGCCAGAGAGGCTTTTCTTACATTTGAATTACGCTTCATTACACTTCTAGAATAGTCCTAAACTGAAAAGTGCTTATAAATTTCTGAGCAGTTTTGTTAACCAGGAAATTAATCCATGAGGGCTGATACTAAGTTTAAATAGTTAAAATTTAGCTGTGTTGCTTCTGCCAATATTCACTTTTAATCTGTTTGGCCAAGATTTCTCATTGCTGTTTTTCACAATGGACAAGCAGGTGAAGAATCGCTTACTGCTGACGGGGACTCCAGTTCAAAATAACCTGTTGGAGTTGATGTCCCTCCTGAATTTTGTCATGCCACGTATGTTCAGCAGTAGCACAAGTGGAATCCAAAGGATGTTCTCTTCAAAAGCAGTAAGTATTGTATGTGATCTTACTAAAAATAACTTTTTAGGGTTTTCTTTGGGTTTTTCTGCTAAAAAACACTGCTGTTGCTGCCAAGCTTCTGTTTTATTGGTGTCTTATGTAAACAATGTGATTATGAAAATCTAGGCAGTGAGAGAAGAGAACAAACCATTTTAAATAAGAGTGCTGTAATGAGACATCTCGGTACTGCTGGTCTTGTTAGACCTGCCTGTTCTGGCTGGGTTTTCCAGCAAGCTGGAACAGTTAAGGCAGTGTTGTTACAGCCAAAAGCATCACACTGCAATTGAATTCTTGCACTGTTTTCCCTAGAAGAGCGCTGAAGAACAAAGCATATATGAAAAGGAGAGGATCGCGCATGCAAAGCAGATAATAAAACCATTTATCTTGAGGAGAGTAAAAGATGAGGTAACGTTTTATCTTGAATAACTTCATATTATTGGAAAGCCTGGGAATCACAGAGACTAACAGAATTTAAGGTCAAATTTTGTCTGTGCTAGTTGTAGGCGTTTATCTAGGAAGAGCAAGAAACTTTCACCTTTAAGGAGTCTTAAGTGACAGTGTGATATGCTGCAGCTTTGATGCTTACTTGCTGACTATTTGCAGTTGGAAATTTTAGTTAGGAAATGTGATTCAGTACGTAATGAGAAGTGAGAAATCCTCCACGTGAACCACAAAAATATTTGATGACGTAGTCGTGAGGGTTCATTTTAAGTGCAAGGATTAAGGCAGTGAATGGTTGTGTATATGCACAAGTAGAAACGTGTGGTTTGTTATGTTCTGCCGTCAAAATGTTTCTTCTTTCTAAAATCTAAAATGTACTTAAATTCTTCTATTTAGAACTGCATGTATAGAAGAAATGGAAAAATTAGATAGGGATATGAAAAGTGGGTTTGGGTACTTGTATATTGTAGTAAGCACTGGGTATCAGAAAGTATCTCTGGTTCCAGGTGTCTCATGCCTTATTATTTAGTGCAATTTTTGGAATGTGTAGACCATGTTACTTGATGGGCAGGTGATGTATAATCCAAACTGAGTTGGGGATGTATCAGACTGCTGACTCAGGTAGCAAAGTTGCAGCCAGTGAAAGGAGTTGGGAAGGGGAGAACAAACGGAGTAGCTGAAAAAGCAGGCTGGTAACAGCGTTCCTGACTGTTCACTACAAAACATTTTTTTACTTGTTGTTTTTGTATTTTGTCAGGTTCTTAAACAACTACCTCCCAAAAAAGATGTCATTGAATTATGTGCCATGTCTGACAAACAGGAACAGCTATACTGTGACCTCGTAAACAAGTTTAAGAAAACTGTTAACAGTAATGGTATGTGAGGGTCTTGATTCCTTCTGCTGTATTTTTTTCATGTCCAGGCATAAATCAAATAGGATTACAAATCCACTCACTATATCCTTCTGTTTTTCTGTGACAAATCCAAGTCCTTAAACATGTCAGCTAGGTGTCTGTGTACTAGTGCTGATTATACCTTATTTCTTTGTTTACAGAGAAAAACTCTGATATGGGAAATGTAATGATGCAACTTAGAAAAATGGCTAATCACCCTCTCTTGCATCGTCACTACTACACGACTGACAAGCTCAAGACAATGTCCATGCTTATGCTCAGGGTAAGACGCTGAGATTCAGAAGCAATCCTTAGTTTCTCTGTTTTTTTGCAATTTAAACAGATTGACTTCTAGTTGTCAGTTCTTTGGTCAAAAATGTGTCTTTGCAAAACTTCATTTGTTGTTTGTGCTTTTTATTTGTCTGCATCTATCCAGTGCGCCAACCATGTTGAGTATGTGTTTAACACCCAATTTTATATCAGGTATTAGGATGAAGAGAATAGTTGTGAGGATACTGCAGTCATCTCCTTTTCATTAGAGCTCCCTTAACACCTCTTTTTTCCACTTGAGATTAAAACTCCCAAGTACTTCTGAAAAAACTTTGGGTGGGCATTTGAGTTTACTAGTATTTTTTGAGTGGCAACACATCTGGGCTGTACAGAACTTAGGGACAGCGTAAGTATTGAACTATGGAGGGTTTGTATTTAATTTGGCTGGCGTTAATGCCTGTGCAGTTTGGGGAAAACTGTTGCTTCTTTCTAAAGTATTAAAAAAACCAACCCTGAACCTGTAGGAGGTGCTCCAAGAAGGTTGCAGCAGATTTTGCGTATCTTCAGCTTTAGTTTTAAAGTGAAAGCCAGTTGAGGTTGGGGGAAAGAAGTGGCCCAGTGGTATGTGAACAACTTTTGTCCCTTTTTATTCCTACTCATACCATCGTACTCTCCAGATGTGGCTTTTCTTTTCCTCTTTCTTCCAGGCATGACATCCCTCTACCCACCCTACAATCTTGGGCTGGGCTTACCATGTCTTCTACCATCTATCCAAGGTTTGGACCTCCCTTTTAGGGAATGTGTCTTCAGGGGAAGAGGTCTGATACAGGGGTAAAAGGTCACAGGGCTTGACGGGAGCTAAGTAATTGCTGTGGAGGTTGAGCGTATACTTTTTTAGTTCTCCTGAAAGCTAAATTGCAAAATGGTGAATCCTCTACTATAAACCCAGGGTTGTGGAGTTCATCTTCTGTTGCTTGCATGAGCCGTTCTCTGGAGTTTGCCCACGTCTAGTTGTGCTGCTGCGTTGTTTCAGAAATTCTGGATGTTACGCTGTGTTGGTTTTGTTTTCTCTTGTCTGTCTGGCAAGACTGTGTACTGCATGACTTCCCTTCATTTCTGCTAACAGGAACCCACTCACTCGGATGCTGACCCTGACCTTATCTTGGAAGATATGACAATGATGACAGATTTTGAACTGCACTTGCTTTGTAAGCAATACTCTCACATTGGTGGCTTCACATTAGACTTGGATCAGATCTTGGATTCTGGAAAGTTTAAAGCACTGGAACGCATTCTCGCTGACCTTAAAGAAAAGGTTGGTACGACAGATGGCTAAAACATCTTCTCCTGTCAGTCGAAGGGGAGGCTGTAAATAACTTGTTTCCAAGTTTCAGAATGTTCATCCTAAGTTAATTTACAGAGGGCTTTCAAAGCTTATGAACTTGGGCCACCTTTTGGCAGTTGAATAAGACTGTTAGACCAAAATACTCATGTATGCATTAAGCCAGTGGAAAGGTAAGAGGTGGTTACCGCTTCAAGTGTGTTCAAGCTGGCTTATTTTATAAATGAGCACGTACGGGGGGGCACTTCAGAACATCCTGAATTTTTACACGTGTTAGATGATTTCAGACAGAAGAGCAGTACTCCTGTGTACTGCCTGGAGTATAGCTGGAATTTCAGTTCTTCATGAAAACATATTGGAGATGTTTATTGCTGGGATTTACCCTTTATGCGTGGGACAGGTGATTTCTAGATTGTGCGAGTCACCGAAGTACAAACTAACTAAAAACTGTGAAATGACTGCACTGACAAAAGGTGGGTTAGTACAGACACCAGAAATTCTAGATAGTGTTTTCACAAGTAGTCTTTCAGTTCAGAAGATAGGGCTGCACTCAAAAGAAAGTCATAGAATCATTAGGGATTGGAAGGGACCTCGAAAGATTATCTAGTCCAGTCCCCCTGCCACAGCAGGATCACCTAGATGCAGACACACAGGAACATATCCATGTGGATCTTAAACATCTCCAGGGAAGGAGACTCCACAACCTCCCTGGGCAGCCCCAATGAAGCATTTCCATAGCTCGTTATCTGTAGCTGATGTGTATTAAAATGCATGGTTGTGCTTTGTCATTTCCAGGGTGACAGAGTTGTACTGTTTAGCCAGTTTACTATGATGCTGGATATCTTGGAAGTTTTCCTCAAACATGGACAACATAAATATATTAGGTTGGATGGAAAAACACAGATTTCTGACAGGTATGTGATGTTTCTGCTGAAGATGGGGGAGAGGGGGTGGAAAAAATTGATGTGGATGTGGGGAACTGACTTAAAAACTCTTAGCGCTGTTTTTCAATGCATAGGAATTCTCTGGTCATTGGTTAAATGGTTTAAAGTTGGATTTCAAATTGCTTTAGTAAAGATGAGACTGGAAGGTGAGTTTTAGATGGTTGGTTTAAGGTGTTAGCTGTTGAAATGGAGAACTTGTGTCTTCATCAGTTGATAGTGTGTTTGATTTGCTTATGTGGCAGTATAACGGAAGCTCCTCTTGCCTTGTCTGTGCAGTTTGTTCAGTCACTAAGTTAAACTTCTGCATCGCTCCCCTCCCAGTGCTTCCTGTGCTTAGGTCTTTTGTCGTCCTCCAGTTTCCTCTTTTGGATAACACAGGTATTTTTCCAAGCCTCTTTTCATTCTTTGCTATTTATCTGTTTCTCTGCTCACAGCTGAGAACTGCTCAGACTCTTTACTTCTGCATAACTTCTGTGCTTTTGAGCTGCTTTGCAATGCCAGTGCCCTCCTTTTTGAAGTATCATCACCCTGACTTCTGTATTTAACCCTGGAGCCAGCATGATGCTTCCTCCAAAGCTTGATACTCAATTTTTTGTCTTCTGCAGGATACATCTAATAGACAAGTTCAATACAGACATGGACATATTTGTATTCCTGCTGTCAACTAAAGCTGGTGGCTTTGGAATTAATCTGACCTCTGCAAACGTTGTTATTCTTCATGACATTGACTGCAACCCGTACAACGACAAGCAAGCCGAAGACCGATGCCACAGAGTTGGTCAGACAAGGTAAGAATTTTTAATGCTAATATTTGGCTTTCTGAGGCAAGCTTTCAAAGAAGGTTGAAAAGGGACAGTATTTTGATTTAAAAAATCCCTTTTAAGTAAAGATTTATGGGGAACAAACAGCTCTGGGTCATGTGGAAGCTGACTAATTGTAATCAACGCATGTTGCTGCCAGAACAAGCCTCATCTGCATTGTCCTCATTTTTTCCACTTCTCTGTAACCCTCAAACTCTCTAATTCTCGTATTTATGGTGCTATGAGCTATTTCAAGGTAGCTCTGAAGTCCTTTGGCAAAGCTGTTTGTCTCCTCAGGAGACTTTAAGGGTTTAACATGCCACCCTAACATAGAGTGAAGCCATGGACTGTTACAGCCATAAGTAAGCATAAGCAAACATGAGCTGTAGAGGATGTTTGACAACTGACATTTGAACTTTACTATGAGATGAGGGGGGAGTTGTTGGAATCAGTGGAGATTTCTGTGACCGTCCAGTCTTTGTGGTAGCTGGCAGTGCAGGAGAAGACGAGCTTTCTGATCATACAGAGCACAGTTGGTTCAGACAGAAAACCTGGAAGCTCTTTGTATTGCCTTTTTGTTCTTTTTCTCCTTGCTTTAAACCACTGTCAGCTGAGTAAAGGCAGAGCATCCTTCCATTTTGTACTAATCCAAAGAAACTATAAAAATGGGCTTACCCTATTTTGTGGTTTTCAGAGAAGTGGAAGTCATAAAGCTAATCAGTAAAGGGACTATTGAAGAATCCATGCTTAAAATTAGCCGGCAGAAACTAAAGTTGGAACAAGATATGACTGCAACTGATTCAGGTAAGTGTCTTGCACACAATGTCCACTTACGGGAGTTGAATTTGCTGCAATATAGTTTTTGGGGAAAAAAAACAAGGTTCTTGGTGCAGATGAACATTTTTCATGTTGATCAAACCAGGAAGATGTATTTGGTTGTTGGTTTGAAAGGAAGCGCTCAGAGTCTGACTTGCAGATCAATGCAAGGCTCCTACAAATAGATGATTTGATGTTGGGCGTGTTTTTTGATGATCTAGACCTATGTCTATTGATCTGAGATGTTTTGAGCTGTGCTAAGGTTTGCTTTTATTCCTTAGGAGAAGAAGGAACCATTCCAGCAGATATAGCTACATTATTGAAAGCTTCATTAGGTCTCTAAAATACAAACATGCTATGGGATTCAAGGAAGAAGAGTCATAGACCCTGAGGACTTTTACTGGTCACCATGAGTTTTATGAGCGTTTATGACTTGGAATAGTATCTATTATATTCCCCATGTTATTGGAATTTTTTAACCCAAATAACATTCTTTTGGTGCTTAAAACCCATAAATGGCTCAGAAGTGCCAACTTCAGATGCTGATAAACATTGTCTTACAGACAACTTTTCCAAATGGGGACCTAATTGTTTAAATAAATCTGTTACTGCCGAAGAACTGTCAGTATTTTTGTAATTATTTCTACCTCCAAATATATATATCTGAAAACTGTCTGTTTCACTGGATTACACGTGTAGATTTTTTATATGTGCCTTATTTGACAATGCACGAATCTGTTTCTGCTTGTTTTGGTTCATTTGATGTACCATACTGGCTTTAAATAAAATTCCATAGGTTAACAACATGTATTCATTTGGGGGTTATTGGGGGGTTTGGTGAGGGGGAGGATGGGATGGCATGGAGTATGTTCCATTTGAATTGACTGGGCTTTTAGCCAGCAGTAGCAGATGACTAATGTTTCGTTATACTTGGATCACTGTTGTGTTAACACATTGATTACCCAAACAGAATTCCTGCCAAATTGAACTTTCCACCCAGGTTGCTGCTTTTTTGTCAGTCCTTAGTGTAGATAACAGGTCTGTGCTCTGCCAGTGAGGTGCCCTGAGCACAACACTTGTGTCATCTTCTTTTCCTGAAGTTGCTATTAACTTTTAATTCACCTCGGTGAAATCAAGAGCTTCAGTGGTGTCAGTGATGAGGAGTTCCTCCATCTGAAGCTGATAATCTGCTGGCAAGGATGTAATACCAGGAGGTAGGAGAGAGGGATGTCCATTTCCCTGGACAGAGGACAAGACTGGAATGTAGACTTTTGAACTTCCCTGGAATTTCCCCAGAAAAAGGGACATTGCGGCGGGGGGGGGTAGGCTTGTCACCCAAGGCCTTAGCTGCTGAGTGTTTGGAGTTCAGCAAGCCTGTACCAGGCTGAGGCTCTCAGAGGACAGTTTCATAGATCTCTGGTTTGCAATATGGTGTTGATCATTAGTTACTGCTTTTCTGCATCTCTTTATCACTGTCAGAAAACACTTGTTGCATCTATTGAATGCAAAGAGTAAGGAAGAGGAGCTGGAGTCCATGGCAGCTCGTTATTTCAGCCAGTCTTGAAGTACTGCTAATGATGAGTTGGTAAGATGGTCTGCAAGTTGGGCATTTGGTTGTAGCTGGGGGTGTCTGTGTGATGACTACAAGTACAAAACAGATGAGAAACAAAAGCTTTTAGAAGGTTTTCAAAGGTTTAACAAGCAGTTACTTGGCTTTTTGTAGAAACCTCCCATGGCTGTGATACATGTTCCACAATGTAGAGCTGAACTGAGAAGGGAGAAGGGTCAGAATCCATTTGTCTACTGTGCTTCCTTCAATCCCAGCTGTTTTGTTGACTAAACGGTGGGGTTTAAGAGAACAAGTGTTTAGTGTTGCAGTTAATTAGGTGGCCAGTTCTGTTGAGCGTGATTCTAACACAACTCTTACCCGGTTACATTAGCATGTTCTTACCTAGTTGCTTCAAATGTGAACTGAAACAAACCACCTGCTTTGTGGGTTAGTTTGTGTGGTGGTGGGGTTTGGTGTGTGTAAGTAAGTAGTGCAGTCTGGCTGAGCAGTGGTTACTCAGCCACATTCCTTAGACCCGTGGGGTTAATATCTGTCTTTTAGTGTTATGAAGCTTATATGGGTTTCTGCCTTTATTTTGCTTATTGTAACTGGCTCTGCCCTTTTTAATTGGGGTGGGGGTGGTCTTAAGAGACTGTAGAGAGTCACCATCCTTGGAGATACTTCAAAAAATCATCTAGAGACTGCACAGTCTGTCCTGCACAGCTGCCTCTGGGTGACGTTGCTTGAGCAGCAAGTATGGACAAAATGATCTCCAGAGGGCACTTCAACCTCGACCATCATGTGATTCTGTGTCTCCGGTTGGGAAAGCTGTACAGAGGCGGAAAAACCCGACAAAACAAGTATCTGAGGTTTCTTGCTAAAGAAAGGAAGGGAGGGGGGTGTTGAAGGAAAAACCCGTAAAGACTGGAATGAAGTATAGAAGGAATTGCAAAGCAGGTAGACCTTCAGTGTTTAGGACCTGATTTCATGTTGTGGGGCATAAACAAAGCAGACAGTGGGAATGAGCGAAAGCTTGGAACTTGCTTTCAGTTCTGCCAGTACCTGATTGATCTCTGAACACTCATATGTCTCAATAGAATAATAGAATGGGAGGGAAAAACAAGTGTGAGAGGAAATACTTCCCCAGCAGTGGCTGTTTTCAGCCTAGAGGATTGCCCAAGTTTGTGGTTTACCCGCCTAAACCACACAGGGGATTCCTTTTGCAAGTACTTGTCTCCTCTTGAGTTTGTGTAAACTGCTTGCATCTACAGCAGTTGATGTTGCCAGGATTTCTCCTTATCTGTTTTCCCCTGGAACAGAAGTTAATCAATCTGTTCTAAACGTGCTTTCCTCCTACCATTTGTCTCCCTAGTTTGTGCCTTCTGCTTATTGGGAGAGATACTGAGGTGCTGAATGTTTTTGCAGCTGCTGTGCTTATGGGGAACTTGTGCTGCTGTGGCCACCAGCTCAGCTGGACAACTTGCTTTATGGTTTGGTGAAGCAGGTTAAAACAATGACACTCCTGGGTTTTTGGCACCAATTATGTGATGGGCTCAAGACCACAATTAAAATAAGGGAAAAGAAAACAAAGCAGTAGGTCTCGATGAGGTCTCAGATAGTATTTGCCAGACAATGGATAGCTTAAGGAAAATAGAAAAGGGTTTATTAACTTTATAACTGTAAACAGAACGAAGAAAACTAAATTAAAGCACACAAACTAAACCTCTGTCACAAATACCATCACATTCTGAGGAAAAAATACAATGGGAGATTACTATTGTATCAGTCCTTGGGTTTTTTACATCAGAGACCTGGAGAAAGAACATGTCAATTAAGCAGAGAGGAGTACAACTACCCTCTCTTCTGTTAATTAGGAGAGACCCTCCAGGCCCCCTATAATGAGTCTCGTCTGCAGACGCTGAGCCCTCGGCTGTCTAGACCGGCGAAGTCTTCAGTTCTTCAGTGTAGCTTCTCCAGCAAAACACTGATCAGACAGGCCTGATTGCTCAGCACATGGGACTGCATTCCTCAGTGCAGGCAACATAACCTGCTCTCTCTTCCTTGCCCAAGTTCTAAGAATTCTCGAGTCTGTCTGCTGTGAGGGTTGCAGAAGGTTCAGCTAAGCATGGAGGCATTCTTGGATGCCTCTCCTTCTCAGATGCCTTCTCTCCCCAATACTTGAGCATCCCCCTTTTTTTTTTCCAGTGGCAGAAATGACAGTCTCTCTTCCTCCTGATCAGTGGCTCAAGGATGGCAATGACCGGCCACATGGCCCCGGCCACATGCAAAGCTCAAGATGGTGACCAACTGCATGGCTGGCGTGAGCAGGAGCCTCCCCCATACAGCTAACATGGCCAAGAGGTTTCCATTTCCCTCCTGTTTCTCTCCCTCTCATCCTGCCTCAGCTACAGGGGAAAGGGGAGAATCTGTCAGCTCACCGTGGGTCGCTGAATGGTTGCTCCATGAGGGGGGAATATCAGCACTAAGTTCTTGTTTCTCAGGTCTGTGGTGCCAGCTCAGTGCTGGGCTGGGTCGGGCCCATTCTCTCGGGCTGCCTACCCAAGGCAGAACAGGGGTCCAGGGCAGCGGGACTGCTGCCCGGTTGCCGTCTCCAGCAGGACACCAGGGCAGCCACCCCACACCTGCGGGAGGGTTGTGGGGCCGCAGCCAAGCTCCTCATCCCCTCTGTGCCATTTCCCACCCACACCCAGAAGTGCTGGGGCAAAGCCCCCAGCAAAAAAAAGAGGCAGGGCTAACCCTAAGTCCTCTTTTACAGTGTCACCTTTGTCCCCAACCCCCAGGACAGGTTAGTGGGATGATCCTCTTAAAGCAAAACACACCTTTTTCTTCATGAAGGCACAGATCTATAAAGTTTAAGATTTTGGTAACTTTCAAACTGCAACATTTGGTGTGGGGTTTTTCTCTGTTTTATTTGATTTGTTTTACTCTGGTATCACAGCATAAACTTGAGGAGGCTGAAGGTACTTGAAATGTCTTTGCTTAGTGCTGCCTTGTGCTTCCCACACATTTATCCTTTCTGTTCCATTTATCCAATCACTTTCCTCCAGACTGAAAGTCAACAAGAAATAAGGCAACGCTGAAACTGCATTTCTCCAGAAAGGTTTATTTGTTCTCCTCTCCCTTTGAGAGCCCATAAAATGTGAATTGGGTTGGTCAAGCACTTTAGTCTATCCCTCAGGCTCTACTCTACTAAATCAGATTTAGATTTCAGGTACCTATCTGAAATTAATTCAAATGATTCTAAAATGTATGACTTGGGACACATCATGTTGAAAACTCAGCATGTGTTTGTTTTTTCCTGTCTGGACAGCTAATCTACATTATAGTCTTCGGTCTTTTCTGGATCCAGGCTGCGATAGCTGGAATTGCTTGCACTCTGTCTCGGAGAGCCAAAAGCCTGGGGTATTTGTCTGCCAGGTCAGGTTTATAGGACAGGAGTGTTGTACTGTTCACATCCCAGTAGAAATCAGCCCATGTTACCTGATGGAAACAGGAGAGACAGTGGTAAATTTTAGTTGCTAATTTAAAGAGCTGGGACTGCTGATATTCTCAGCAAACTGATCTGTTTTGTCTAAGTTTTGGGATTTTTTTGAAGTCTGTAATTATAGAGCTATTAATGAAGTTCAAATGCAAGGCTGACTCCAAAGCTGGTTAAATAAAACCTTTGTTACAAATACTACTTGCATATTCTTGCCCCTGCCTATGGTGGCAGGATCTCTGAGGTCCCTTCCAGCCTAAGCCATTCTATGACTGATCTTTTCCTACTGAAACTGTAGAAAGGTGTTTTCATTAGTTTCTCTACAGTTTTGTATAAAAAAGGGAGTTAGATTATTAAGTTATTTTTTTAATGGACTAGTACAAAGACTTTTGTAATGTTTTGTGTTAACATGCAACTAAAATGGTTTAGAAATGCAAATCCAACCTCTGGTTTGCCTCGCCTTTCTAGCAATACAGAAAACATTTGTCTCTTGGCAATGGAGTATTGGAGCTGTGTATTGGAAGGCACAAAGTCAGTAGGGAGAGTTGCTTCGTGGGCTGACATGAAATTCAACAGTAAGCCAATGATTTTAGATTTTTGGGAGGAAAAAAAAACCATGGTACTTACAGATTTTCCTACGAACCATGTGTTATCCCCTAAGAAAGTATCCAAATTCTTAAGGAATTCAGGTCCTTGGGTGGTGAGAATGTCATTAAATCCCTGTTTCTGGGGAAAGAATGAAACACAAAGATTCACACCATTGCATGAGCGCTGTGGGCAGCTACACTGAATTGTTGGAGCTTCTTGCTGGTGACAAAGAGATGAAACCTGAAACAGGTGACTGAAAACGTTTGGCTTGACACAAACTTTAGAGTGTCCCCATTTTGCTTTGGAAAAAGCAAAGTGCTGATGTCCAAGTCAGGATTAATACAGCAGTTTTTTTTCAAGGTAAGAGATGCAGAGGTGAGCGGTGACTTGCATGTACGAAAGGAGGCACTAGAGAATTTAGGAAAGCGGAGCTAATTGCCTTTGAAGTGGGTTAGATGCCCAAAGCGTGGCCTTTGTGGTTCAGTGAGCCATGATTTAACCCACTTACTCCCCTAATGAATCTGAGAGCTCCTGGATGCTGAGACATGATTAGGCAATTCTCCTTTATCTGTGCTGTCAGCCACCCAGCTATGGTGAGACAGGAGCCCTGCTATAGTTTTTTCGAAGAATCCATGAATAAATTATATTCTCAACGTCTCATGGTTGTTGTTTGAGGACTCCTTTTGGATGTTATGTTTTCTAGTGTACTAGACCTCAGATTTCCAGAATCTCTTAAGCTTGGTCTTTCCATGTTGTCAGTCAGATGCTGGTCAGTTTTGTTTCCTTACCACCCCTTCTCATATGAGATGGGGAATGTGGTTTTGAGCTTTAGCTGGGTTTACCTATAAAGTTTTAAGTTAGCAGGTTATTTTGGTGGGGCTTTTTGTCTGTGCAGCAAGGAGATTTCAGGTGGTTAAAGTACATGGTTAAAAGGTGATGACTGTGTTGAAGGGTATGGGCCTTATTACATGTTAATGGATGAAGGATAAAGTAGTGATGGTTCTCCTCTAACTGTTCCCCAGAGCAGACAGGTCTGACTGCTTTTAAAGGGTTAACTGTTTCCTTTGGAGCAGGAAGCTCTGCTTTTCTCACCTTCGTGGAGGGAAACTGTTGTGACTTCCAGTCTGAGCCTGTGACACAGTTTGTGCAGTTGGTGTGCGCGGTCTGATACAGGAGGCACATTGTCAGGCTTGGTTAAATACACACTGCTCAACTGGAATGATTCAACAGCTTTGAAATTCAGATTAATAAATAAAAGAGGTGTAGAAGCCTGAATGAAAATGCACATTGAAATAAAGTTAAGTGTTACTGCAGATGCTTGGGAGCCTTTGACATGGTTTTCTCTTGTGTGTTGAGTTCAGTCACTACATGTGCTGACTGCAAGCAACAGCCAGAAGCTTGCAGTCCAGGCATTTCATATTTGGTACCCTGTGCTGCTGTAGTGTTTCCCTGTTTTTCAGGTAAGATACTTACCCCACTGGAAAAACAAGAACCCAGACTATCGTATGACTGTGGTGGACATGATCTTGCCCACCTACAGAAGTGTGCAGTCAACCCATACTGGCCGGAACTGGTGGGGAGCCACCAGGATTTGCGTTGTGAAGTGGCACAACCTACTTGCCTGGACCCTGTCCAGCGATGAATGGCAAAGCTGCTGCAATAGCCACTTATTTTGGGGGGAGGGAGAGTCTGTACCTGGCATGGAGGGACCTCCCATGGGCAGCTTTCACCTCTGCTTCCTTCACCTTCCTTTGCTACTGGTGTCCTTTACCCTGTCTGAGGGATGTGTGTTCCTGTAATCACTTGTCAGGCCTGGGAAAGCTTTCTGACTTTTCATTAAATGCAATGATAGGATGAGGGGTACTGGTTTTAGGCTGCAAAAGGGTAGATTTATGTCAGACATCAGGGGGAAGTTCTTTAATCTGAAGGTGGTGGATCACTGGAACAGGTTGTCTAGGGACGGGGTAGAGGCCCCATCCCTGGAGCCATTCAAGCTCGGGCTGGATGGGGCCCTGGGCAACCTGAGCTGGAGAGTGATGGCCCTACTTGTTGCAAGGGGGTCAGACTAGATGACCTTTGGAGGTCCCTTCCAAGCCATGATTCTGTGATAAATCTGGACTTTGTGGGACCTTGAGGTGCCGCTTGTACCACAAGGTGGTAGCAGTGGATGCGAGAGGAGATGCAGGCCCCAAACACAGGCCTGCAGCACAGGTCCAGGCAGGCGTAGGAGGGCTGCCTCTGAGCCCGCTCCCCCTTTCAGGTAAGCACTGGTGGCGTGGTCTGGATCGTTATTTTGGACGAGGGCTCGAGTGCAAGCTGGGTGTGATGTGCAGGAGTCCCCGGGTACAGGAGCGGCAGTGCTGCGGCAGTAGTGCCGCTCCTTCCCCAACACATCCGCGATGGAAGGGGCTCTTCCTAGGTGGCTAAAAATCATGAGTCAACCTCCTCTCCCTAAACTAGGAAACTTCAGGAAATTGAAGTAATTCACTTTTCTCAAAACTAAAAACTCCTGGTGTGCTTTCAGACTTTCCCCTACAAGGTTTCAGAAGGCTTTCCTAGATGCTTTATTGCTATTTTGGGGCAGCATTGATTGCTCCATGGTTTTTGCAGTAAGATCTGCTAGCTGATCTGAAACAGTACTTGGGAGTAGATGGAAGGTGGCTGTGTTGGTAGTCAATGGTGAGACCTGTTTCACTACCACTTTCCTTAAGGATCAGGTCATCTGTCTGGGTCAGCGTTGTGTGGGGCTGTTGTAATGCTGGAGGTAACTCATCCATCACCCTCTTTCCTCAGCAGCAGATCTGTATGGTTGTGTTTCAGGTTCTGGGTGGATTGATGCCCCAAAAAACCCCTAAGTGATACTCTAGGGCTTCCTTGCGACTGTTATAGTAGCCATGACTGTGATAGCCTGGATCAATATTTGCAAGGGCATTACAGGGGACTAAGAAGGGGCTGCAGGACTCTGATGATCACAGCTGCGGCGACAGGGAGGGACTGGCAGCCTTCCTCACTGTCTTACCCTGTTCTGGAAATGGAAAGGTGCATTTCTATAGCAGCTGGTGTTATTGAAGACTGATCTGTATTAAAAACCAAGAAGAAATCAAGATGTGGAAGTGCAAAAAGTGGATGGGATGGGTCTGTTAATGCTGTTGAGTTAGCAAAAGGAGAAAGATTTGAGACTGCTCTGTTTGGACAAGGCACAGGTACTGCACAGTGCTGACTGAGATGGGAGCGTCCTGGCTTCCTCCTTCTGGAGAGCATTTTGTGTGCACATACAGTATTCTTGATTGAAAGTAAACTAGTGAGGGGCAGATCACCATGTGGCTCAATCATTTCCAGCTAGGGGGGTAAAAAAATCTGATGGAGGAGGTGGGAGGAGCAGATGTCTTTGGCTAGATTGACCTCAAGGAGGAACCACAGAACTCCTCCAGTCCAGCTTTGCTAGGATAATGTGATGGACACAGCAGTTTCTCCAGAGGAGATGTTCATGCACAGAGTCATAGCCTATGGGCTATTTTTTTTTTAAATTAGTGGTTGTCTTACTCTCAATTCCTCGTTTTTCTCTGCCCAAGGGAACTGTGTCATGAAATCCTCTATGGTGGCCACAATGGCATCAGCTAGTGCTTGTTCCATAGGTGTCTGACCTGCCAGGCCTGTGGGGAGTAAACATAAAAAGAGAGAAGTTAGAGACAGCATCAACAAGAGTCTTTTGTATCCCAAAGGTAAACTGTGTTCTTTGCAAATGTTTCCACAACAATACGTGCTCTCCAGGATGTTTTTTGGATGCTACCCACGCACATTTCATTCCTTGTATCCAGATACAATTTTATCTCCCTTTTTGTTTCTCCTCAAGCCTCATCCAGCCATCTGAAGTTGTTGTTCTTTTGATTACTTGAGCACA
Source organism: Rhinopomastus cyanomelas (assembly GCA_013400115.1). NCBI lineage: Eukaryota > Metazoa > Chordata > Aves > Bucerotiformes > Rhinopomastidae > Rhinopomastus > Rhinopomastus cyanomelas. The sequence goes on along the minus strand of VXBP01003282.1, from coordinate 1,518,873 downwards.
GAGTCTGACTACCTCATGCTTTCTCTGCCTTCCACCATCCCATTCAGCGAAGGTCAGTACTAATTAACTTTGGTTAATCTCTCCGTATCACAGCTTTTTATATCCTCCTTCATCTTCTTACCATGGTCAGCACAATCTCTAAAAGTGCTGTTGTGACACTCTGATGCTCTTTTCCTCTATCCTGCCCATTCAAACCCATTTAGAAGCTTTTGACATCCTGCTTGCTTTTCATTACTCCATGGCACTTGGGCATCTCAGCTGACCTTTGTCTTGTTTAGAGAAGCCCTTTGCTCCCTTGGTGTCCTTTGGTTTACTTGTAGACTTCTTAATGCCACTGCTTTTTTTCCCTTGTTCTTGTTTCATGTATCTGCATCTGTGTCTCTGTAGTGTGGGGTCCTCTTCCTCTCTGTTCTTTACGTCTCGCCCGGAAGCAGTGTGTTCCTCATAAAGCATATGGTCTTCCATTGCCAAGTCATCTGCCTTACTGAAACTTTACGCTTGTGAAGGTAAAGGGTGTGCTTCTCCTTTTGGCAATCAAGTTCTGAGAGCCTTCAGTAAACAGTTCACAGAATCACTCTGGTTGGAAAAGACCCCTAGGATCATTGAGTCCAACCATCTACTCTACTTTACAAGTTCACCCCTAAACCATATCCCTCAACAGCTCATCCACACATCCAGGGATGGCGACTCTACCATCTCCCTGGGAAGCCTATTCCAGTGCTTGACCACCCTTTAGTGAAAAAAATTGTCCTAATACCAAGTCAGTTGTTAGTGATGGGCACATACAAATGCCGTTTCTTCATTTTAAAGGATTACTGACATGCATGCAGATTTAATTGCAGAACCAGCAAGTTTTGCCTGTGAAGCTGAAACCATGCACTTTTTCCTGCTCTATCTGGCAGCGTGACCACCACCGGAATAAGAACAGCACCATCTGTGCTCCAGATCCTCAGCCTTCATGGCTGCTGCAAGCTGATGGACAAGGTGTCAGGACGATACCTAAGTCGACAGTTCAGCCCATGAACATGTACAGTAACAGTGCTTCTGCTTGTTTCTTCAAGTGGGCATGAGCCACATGGAAGGGCAGGTTACAGCTCTTTGCTCAGCGTAAATCTGTAGGATAGTACTTGCTTCCCACCTCCCCTCTTGAGTTTGCTGACCTTTGGCCACACTTGTCTGCCTTCAGCAAGACCAGTTTTGCAGATGGTTTTGGATCACAGCTTGCTGACTGAGACCAAGCCCTGACTACTCTCTTTGATTACTGCTCAGTCTTATATCACTTTATCTAACCAGTTGAGTATTTCCATAGCATCTGAGTATTTAAGGATGCAAGTGATGTCACCATCTGATCTAATCTATTTGCCAGCTCAGAATTGTTGCCTAAATCTGCTTCAGACTGCCCTGACTGTGATTATCTCTAATGTTTCCAAAACCTCTTCCTGGTAATCTCTCTGGTTAGCTGGCTAGCTCAAAGTTTATCTCCAGGGCAAACTGCCCTAAGAGCCTTAGGGAAGCCACAGGTACCTGCTTTCTGTTGTGCAGTGACAAGTGAATAGACAGTTTATTGGCTGGAATAGTCACCCCCAACCCCAGGTATGGTATGCAGAGGGGAAACTCCATCAGACAAAAGGGAGGATCATTTCTGAGTCCTCCTTTAGGTGTAGGCACTTCCAGTGCAAAGGAGGAGCTCTGCTAGCTGGCTTCAGCTTTGAACATCACAACACTTTTACTTTAAACCTCATTTTTTCTGTCTTTCTATTTTTTATGTGGTGATTTAACCACTTTGCTGGAGTGAACTGCTTCGGAGTGAATCGCTGTGCTGGGGGACCTTTCCAAAGTGGCCAACCCATGACAGAATTGCTTGGTAAGAAGAGGTGCTGCCACACTGGCATGAACTTCTCAGTTGAGCTTGCTAAGCTGCTGGTTTGTTTCTGTTGTGGATGTGTTTTTTCTGATTGTTACAGGTATGTGCTAGGAACAGGACAAGAAAATAGTTTAAAGTGGCTTACCTGATTCTCTGGCAAGGTATCGTGCTATGGCCAGGCTCTGGTGAATGACAACTCCATCCACTTCCAGAATAGGGACTTTGCCAAATGGGATAGCTTGAAGGAGAGGGGGAAAAAAAAGACAAAACAACCAAAACTGAAATGGTACAGTGTGAGTCTGTAGTAGTTGCACTTGTACCAAACAGAGGGTGTGCACTGCTATTGTTCTTAAGTTTCACAGTATTTCTGTAGGGAAACACAATGACTAAGGAGAAAGTGTAAGGGTGTAACCAGGTAGTACTGGAAGAAGGCAACCATAGTGCATTTCCTATTTCCTAGCCTTGTGCTGGAAAGGCTGAACGTGCTCCTTCCTACATATCCTGACTTCTTTATGAAGGGAAACTTCTCAGTAAAACCTTTTTTTTTTCCTTATTTTTCTTCTTCTCTTTTTTTTTTTTTTCCTCCTAGGAGAGTGGCTGCAATGAATAAGTACTACAAGGGGGTTTCATAGTGTTGAATTCAGGGTACAAAGAGATCACGTAAGGGCTACAAAGTGCTTCTTCATTTACACTTGTTTCAAATCGAGAAGCTGTTCCAGAGAAGTATCTGTATTTTAGAACTTAAATTGGGATGTTTTGTTTGACCATCATCACAAAGACGCAAACGGAGCTTTCATGCTGAACTGCAGATGCTGAGATACTCAGATTTGCTTGGCTTGCATTTTAACAGGTGTTCACTCGTTCACCAGGAAGAAACCTCCAGACTGTAAGGGAAGGCAAACAAAGTGGCTGTCATGGGTAACTGTAAGAGAGGTTGAGATAATCAATCAATCTTATATTTCAGTAGTTAGTTGCATAATGTATGTGGAAGCTTGGGCTGCTGCTTTGCCATGCCTCAGAGTTGCTGCTAGCACATCAGATGGGGTTAGAACGCTGGAACTGATGCTGTTGTATTGAAGTGAAACTCTGCTGGTGGGATCCCAGTGCTGTTCACTTGCGTTTCAAAGGATGGTGTAGCATAAATTCCAAGTACATGATTTATCTTAGCCTTTAAATGCATTGTACCTGGTTTCATCTGGACTGCATGTCACACAAGTAAGATGTATCCTAAGATTGTCATGATGTAAAAGGGCAGCAGAGGAAAAGTGAGAGTTTTGGCTACTGCAAAGGATGATCTTTCGAGGTCCCTGCCAATCCCTAAAAAGCAACACTTAGATGTGAACAAAACCAAGTGGGACAGTATTTCTACAAGCAGAGGAGTTACTTATTTGTCTGAAAGACTGTTGACAGCTTGCTGGGGGGGCAGCCACATGAAAATTCCAAAGCAAAGAACAAAAACCACTGCACTGCTTAGTCCAGATCAAAATTAAACTTGCAGCAGCTGCAAGTCTGATTTCCAAAGTGTCTTCCTGCCTTAATGCATCTGTTTTCTATTATCCCTTCACTTTTACACAAAGACTGCAAAAGAAGTCTTTCTCCAAGAAAAAATATAAATGAACAGCAGTAGCATACAAGATCTCTCAACTGTGCATGCTCAGTGGGTTGGAGGTATTCCCTCTTTTCATATTTACTTTTGAACACAGCCATAATTGAGGTTTTAGGCAAGGACCCTGTTACTTGCTTTCCTGAGGGCTGGTGTTTTTTCCTCTTCAATCTCCACCAAGACTGCTGAGGCACATTTTGAGAACGCAGGAGAGCGGAGTGTTCGCGTGGCTTTTCTTACGGTGAGTGGTGCATGTCTGCTGTGTTTGATACTGTTACCAAGGCACACAAACCCTGTATTACCTAGTCCCTAGCTCATAAATCATGTCTTGTGTTGAGCTGTGGCCTGCAACGTTAGTGTTTAGGTACCTCAGGGCAGATTGGGCCAGTGATAGCTGGTCGTCTACTGTGCGAAGGTGTTTACCGCGGAAATCCTGTTGCTAGCTTTTATTCAGAGTTTTTGCTCGGTGACTTGCCCATGGAAGATTACTTTGTCTGGAAATGGCATGAGTAACATGCCTCATGAGCAACATTGCGTCACTGAGGAGGAGGCAGTCATCAGTTAGTTGCTCTCCAGGCAATTTTCTTAGCAGCACTACGTTGTTGTGCGTACAAATGAGGTACCTTTAGTCTGGTGTTAGTTGAAGAAGCTTTCAACTTGCATATTGTTTGCAATGCAGGTGCCACTGGTGGCAAGTACCACCATTTCACTGGCTCTCGAGCTAGGATTCAAGGACCCTTCCAGCAAGGCTTGATTACCCCGCTGTGAGATATAATAGTGCTTTCAGTCATACATCCAAAATATCTAAATACTGCTGTGTAGGGGCAGACTTTCCTGGTCAATTAGCACAACGTGTTCCAATTCCCATCCACTGGGCATCTACAGAACTCAGAGTTTCAAAGAACCCTTATGCCAGCACAAATTTTACACAGATGGTTTCACAAATCTGAAAGCAGCACCTCCCACACAGTTTAGTTAGTGCAAACTAAACTTCTTATCTGCTTTGGACTTTCATCTAGGGATCAGTCATGGTAGAAGTTGCAATGAGAGACCATTATGCAGAGAAAACAAAAAAATCTTAATTAACCCTTGGAAAACCTGCTGACAAGCCTCCAAATCAATGATTTGACCACCATTCCTTAAGGAGGCAGACACAGCTACAAACTATGTGGTTTAGGATTCCTAGGGTGCCTCTGCTGCTAGCTTTTTCAGTGGTAATGATTTTGCAGCTGGGCATGCCCTGTAGTCTTCATGTTACGAGCACCAAAAAGAAAAAGCATAGGAAGGCTCTTCCTGCTTTGTTTCCTGCATTTGTTTGGGTGGTGATTCAGATGCCATGCGTTTAGCTTGTCTGATAGATCCGCTGTTAGGACTTCTTGTTCTGGGATATGAATGCCTTTGTAGCCTTTAAGTCACAACTTAACACTTGGTAGTTTTAATTTGTCTTACTTAAAGATCAATATGTAGAACTCCATGTAGAGTTGTACGTTGCTAATATCCTCTGAACTTTATCCATGTAATGAAGCATGTGAAAGGCTTATGCAGAGCCTCAATTCATTTGAGTTCTCAGTCTTGCCTTTAGTTTCTGCCCCACTTCCCTGAGAATTGTGGTGTGAGAAGTTCTACCACGTGGTCAACAGGCTTAAGCTCTTACAAAGGAAAGGTTTTGAAGTCGATTGTCCTGAACTGAAAATACCCGGTACTCCACTTAGGTTTTCATCTGTGGGTGTTTTCTAGATGCAAGCATCACATCGGCTTCAGCTACCACTTGGACTAGGGCTGTGCTTGAGCATTTGCCTTCAAGTAAGTGTGAATGTTGTGAGAGAGACCAAATTTAATTGCAGTCTTCAAGAGTTTTGTAGCCTGCTATCTGGGCCCGAGATTGAGACTCATTGCTTGAACAATAGAAATCACCTAATACATCAGTGGTGCTTTTTCCCCTAACTGAAGCCCTTGGTCTTAGTCTTGGATTGGAAAAGTTGTAGCCGACATAGCAAAACGTGGGCCAAATCCATGAAAAGAAGACTCGGGTCTCTCTGATTTCACATCCCCAGTCTCCAAATTTCTGTTTCATTTGAACTAAGACTGACTAAATTGACAGAAATAACTATTAACTAAAAAAAAAAATAATAATGAAACAGATGGGGCATAGTAGCCTGCAGAGAACTCTTAGAAGGGCTGGTACAGCTTGTTCTTAAGAATTCTAGCACCTCCTTTGATCCTTCTTGTTTTCTTTTTCAATATCAACTGTTGCCTTTTGTGTTCTGTCATCACTTTCCCTCTCTGAAGACCTCATTGGTTGCAAACAATTGTCTTTCTTGATGTTTATTTCCAATTTGGGTTTATAAAACAAAGGTGAAAGCTGCGCTGTGGTCTTTGAGACCAAATCCATGAAAGGAAGAGAGAGGATTAGCGCGCCTTTGCTTAGCCTTAGACGAGTAAAAGCCAAACTGCATTGATAAGGACTAAAAGCCCAGTTGGGTGGCTGAAGGAGATCTGAACTTCTGTGAGAGGATCAAGAATGACATTTTGTCTGCCTAGACAATAAAATTCCCATAGGCTTAATTAAACCTGGGAGTTAAATATATTTCTGCTCATGACACATGTAGATACCTTGTGAATGCTTTTGCTTTTGGACAACATTTCTATATAAGTTCCTCTGCTACTTACTTGGCTTGATTTTGGGCCAGTCTGCAATTTCTATCCTGTGGTCTTCATACTTCTTGCCCGAATACGCAAACAGGTAGCGGCTGATTTCTGCTCGTCCTCGCAGATTGAAGTACGTCAGCTTGTACTGCGGCATGGTGGATCCCTGGAAGAGAAGATACCACGTTGCTTTAGACATGAGTATCTCAACTGCTTTTGTTGCCAAAAGCTCACCATATTGGCTAGTTTTGAAGGATGTGCTACTTTGCAATCATTGCATTAGTCACACATCCTCATTCAGCGTTTGTCAACCACAACATTTACATGTGGACAATGACAGTTAAACCTGCAGTTCCTCCTCGTGCATCTCCAAAAAGATGGTTTGGGTTTTTTTCTGACACATTTTAGATTTCATTTATCTTTCTTGTGGCTCCAAACTGAGACCATTTTTGTAAGGTGCTTTTTCAGAGTGCAGATCTAAAATCATATACTGTACACAGGATAGTTGCTGTCTTGAGCAGTGGGCTTGTTCAAGCCTGCCTTGGTCAGCTTCTGTTCCTTTTGGAGACCTTCATTCAAGACCAAATCATGAGAATTGACAAAATGTTGTGATTTTTCTCTAACTATTATTTGCACAGGCCATCAACACGAGTTATTTTTAGAAGGAAAATTTGCTATGTGAACCAGTCTACACTGCTTTTTTTCAGAGAGCTGTCATCAAATACTATCTCTTGGGCAGGCACCAAAAGAGGATATTAACAACATTGTTGGGTTTTCCTGTGACTTTTTTCCTTTCAGTTCTGGTTAGGAAAAACGTATGAAGAAGGCTTTATTTGTTGCTCAGTGTAAGAGGCAGCCCAAGAATCACAGAATCACTCTGGTTGGAAAAGACCCCTAGGATCATCGAGTCCAACCATCTACCCCACCTTACAAGTTCACCGCTAAATCATATCCCTCAACACCTCATCCAAATGATCTCTAAACACATCCAGAGGTGGCAGCTCAACTACCTCCCTGGGAAGCCCATTCCAGTGCTTTACCATCCTTTCTGTGTAAAAAATGAAGATACTTGTAAGTTTGGACAACAAGGATGGTTCAGGAAAGGTCAACAGCTGAGGCTGCTTTGAATCGTCAGTAAGCTCTTTGACTCTGCACACACGGAGCTGACTTTGGGCCGTGAGCTCAGCTGAGACTGAAATGTACTGGCTAAAGGAAACTAAAACAACCACCCCCCTCCTTTCTTGTTTTGGCCTTGAAGTAGACCTTGCTTGTCAGTTGCCAGTCTTTTGTATCCACTAGTCTGAGGGTTAGTAGTAACACGTGCAGCACAGATCATCTGCACCAGGAAAGAAAGGGAACCCTCCCTTTTTGTTTTTGTTTTAAATGAGTAATAGCTGCTACACAAACTTTCCCTGAACAATCCCCTGTTTAGTCATCTTGCCCTTCAGAACCTGTTCCTGAGGACAGATGTATCATCAGATTTCACAGCTGAGGGGCAGGCTGTGTTCGGAGAGTGGAAAAGCTTGTTCTTAGCTCATACCGGAAGGAGGAACCCACCTTTGCCACTTTCTCCACAAAAAACAAAACACCTGCTTTCCCTCAGCAGAGGACCAAAAGCAAACCCATTCCCATCAAAAGAGCTCACCAGAGGCTGCTCAATTTATCATGGAAGTCACCTGTTCCCCTGCAGCACACAGCAGGGTCAGAGGAGACCCTTTGTGAGTAAATGGAGATTTTTCGCACCTAAAGCCCTCCTAAAGACACAGTTACCAAAGGAGACACCTACAAGTCCTTCAAAACAAAGACACCACTGCAATTATTCTAGGTCAAGCAAGTGTGTTCCTTTGGGCTATGTGAAAGAGGGAAGCTGCAGGTAAAATGAGTTCCACTAGGATGTGATTAGTTTTCTATGTGTGTTAATTACTATAGAAGACATATACCTGCTGCTTGGCAAACACAGCTCACAGACTGCAGGTGTAACTGTTCCTCTCCCTAAAGAGATAAATGTTGACAAGATGGAGATGGGAGCTTTTCCCAGCATGTTTCAGGTAAGTGGCAAGTCTTTGCTAATCCATTTTCCAAATTTTTCCCAGATTTATTATTATTTGTTGTGCTTTATTGTGTTTCTATAATAACACTGTATATTAGTACGCTGTATTACTTGTGCAGGATGGGTTTGGATCACGTGCCTGCCAAATTAATGTGAGAAGAGACTAGGACATTGTAGCTACTTTTTTCCCCATTTGTCCATTTTGTGTGGTCATTTGGAATTGAGGAATGAATTTCTTAGAAGGCTTTCTCTGTGGTTCAAATCAGACGTGACTTAGTAAGCTGGGAGTGAAGCACCCTCACTGGATTCTTGTTTTCCACCTGTTTTAGAGGCAACCAAATACTACTGGTTCAGTCTGCATCTGGAGAGTGTATGGTGTTGAATTGCGAAGCCTTCTGTATCTGCTTTCCTCCTCCAAGGGTGTCCTTTTGTGTGCATTTCAACAGAGCCAAGTGTTGGGTCCTGCCTTTTGGCCACAACAATCCCGTGCAGCACTACAGGCTTGGGGCAGTGGGGCTGGAAAGCAGTCTGGCAGAAAAGGACCTGGGAGTTCTAACTGGCAGGAGGCTGAACGTGAGCCAGCAGTGTGCCTAGGTGGCCAAGAAGGCCAGTGGTATCCTGGCCTGTGTTAGAAACTGTGTCCCCAGCAGGAGTAGGTAGGTGATTGTCCCTCTGTACTCAGCACTGGTGAGGCTGCACCTTGAGTCCTGGGTCCGGTTTTGGGCACCTCAGTACAAGGGAGACACTGAGGTGCTGGAGCGAGTGCCGAGGAGGGCCTGGAGACTAAGTCTGATGGGGAGAGATTGAGAGACTTGGGGCTGTTTAGTTTGAGGAAGAGGAAGAAGGGGAGACCTCATCACTCTCTACAACTAGCTGAAAGGGCATAGCAGAGATGTTGGTGTTGGTCTCGTCTCACAGGTAGTGACAGAACAAGAGGCAATGGCTTCAAGCTTCAATGTGGTAGGTTTAGACTAGATACCCAGAAAAAACTTTTCACAGAGAGAGTGGTCAGGCACTGGAATGGGCTGCCCAGGGTGGTGATTGGGTCACCATCCCTGAATGTATTTAAAAGTCCCTTAGATGTAGTGTTGAGGGATCTGTTTTAGGGGTGAGCTTGTAGAGTAGGGTTGATGGTTGGACTTGATAATCCCAAGGGACTTTTCCAGTCTGAATGATTCTGTGGTTCAGTGTATCCACAGGGCTCTTCTCATCCATAGCAATAGATGCCCCAATGCCCTGGGCTTGCTACACTCCCAGCACGACTCCAGGATCTCAGCTTCCTCTTGCCTCCTTGGCCCTGCGTTAGGGGAGTGTTGTCTACAGCTGGAGGCATTTAAAAGCACCAGAATACAAGACCTGAAGGTACAGTCATGAGGAAGGCAGGAGGCAGCTATATATAGAGTGGGCTGGAGATGAGTGAGGCTTAACATTTCAGGTGATGGTGATGTGAAAGAGCCAAATTCTTACCGTGGGAGAACTTCACAGACAAAGACATGTCTCATCAGGAGTAGTGAGATGATGTAAATAAAAGGGAATTTTGGCTGAAGATCAGGATGTCTTTCTGGATGTGGTGGTAGACTCTGGAATATTTTGGTTTGCCAGAGAGGCAGTGGAAACTATTGTTTGAAGTGTCTAAAGCAAAGCTAAACAAATCTATAATGACTACACCGTAAGGAGTAATCAAATATTTGTGTTGTGATACACATTGAAGCTTATGGATTTTTTCCCATCTCTGAACAAAACCCCCAGGCGTACAAGGAATGTACCAAAAATACTTGACATTTTAAAGGCCTCTATATCTTTGTTGTAAGCATGTTTCTGTAAATGTTTGTCAGTTTTATTTTTTATTTGTATTCCTCGTGAAATGTCAGGAGTAATGCTTCCTAAACATTTCCACACAGGTTTCTAAAGGAAAGAAATGGTTGTGTTTGGAACAGTTATTGCCAAGTATATAAAAATAGTTGTTTTCCCTCCTTATCCTGCTTTCCCCCCCTTCTCCCAGCGTGTTTTGTAAAGGAACAGCGTGTGGGGAACAAACAAAAAGCGTTTTAGAAACGTTTAGCGATTAAATGATTGAGAAATGTCACTTCTAGGAAAAAGAAATCTATTTTGGGTCTTTGTGCTTTTGTTTTTATTAGAAAGAACAAGGGAATCTTTCAAACTAATTAGTATTTTTTTCTTTGTTTAGGCTGAAAAATGCTGGTAGATGTTGGTTTGGGAGACGTTGTGCACAGGCTTGTGATTGTTTAACCCTGTGCTCCATGATGTTTAAACCATACCAGTGAGTTTGCTGCAAAGCCAAGTGTGTATGAATACATGAGGAGGTGGGTGACTTAGCTTTCACCCATAGATTTGCCATCTAAGAAGTGGTTTTTTCCATTTCTAAAGCCATGAATACATGAATGGCTCCCACGTGTGCGTGTGTCCTGCACGGTCAGCACTTGGAGGAAGTTCTGCTCTAGTTTTATCCTTGTTCAACATTCAAAGCAGTGAACAAAACTCATTTAAATTTACTACTAAATTGGCTTTAATGCTTTAAAGTTGTTGAGCCACTTATCTTATTTTCTAGTTTTCCTCTGCAGCTTGTTTTAAAGTCAGCTTAACTGGCTGTAACAAACCTTTAAACAAAAGATTAGTGGATCTTGTGATTAAATTCAGCTTTTGGAGACACTCCAAGTCAGGCGGAAAAGGTCAAAAAGCGCATAAAAGTGGCATTTCCATGTTACGAGCCAAAACTGAGGTGGAATTTACATGTGTCTCAGACATCTTAGGCCAGATTTCAAACCATTCAAAACCATTTGTGTGTTTATGGAGGGACTGTATTTGCTGATGAATTTGGGGGGCTTTGGCTCTAGTTGAAGCAGGACTGAGCAGCAATTTGAAAACTCCAAGCAAGATTAGAGTGAAAAAAGCAGAGCCCACAAAGGGATCAGCATCGTTCTGTGAAAAATGAAATGCTGGATTTCAGATAGCACTAGGACAGAAAAGAAAAAGCCCTGGCAGACTGGAAACAGCATGAACATACTGGGAGGATACAGAGGCCAACAGCACCAGTGTTCACAGGGTGTGCAATGCTTTTGCTTTTACTGGGTGACAGCCCGTGTGTCCATACTCTCTTTTATAGCATAAACCATAAACACAGCCACCTGCGTTTCACCTGCTTAAGGTGAGTTTGGGGTACGTGCCCAGGGCACCGTGGGGCAGACAGGCTGCCTCTGCCAGCTGGTGGGCTGTCCTGCATGGCCAGACAGAACCTTTGCCCTACGAAAGTAAACACAAAATTCTGGTCAGCTTCATAAAGGAACTTTCTTCTCTGTTCTGGAAAATCTGGCCTTCAAAATACTCCTTAGTTTAGTAACAGGTGCCAAACCTGGACGCAGATACTCAGTTACATCAGTCCAGGGGGAAAAAAAATTAAAACACAAGGCAGCACTTAACCTTAGCCAAGAAAATGAAATAATTAATTGAGGTGACAGCCAGCAGAGAGGTTTTCCCCAGGCTGGTGATAGAGGTGAAGAAACAAGTTCAGTTAGCTGTTTGTTCACATGGGTACAAAGTCTGACAAAAGACCTCATGTTGCAAAGTCCCCTTTAGTTGTCCTTTGTGCTGTCCTTTGTGCAAGAAAACCCTTGTTAGAAGGCTTTCAAAACCCAGCTTTTCTCAAGCAAGTGTGATCTGGTAGGGTTGGGTTAAGTTTCACCTGAAAATGCTGGGAGGTGAGCTGCCTGCCTGGCAGAGACAGTGCAGCACCCTGTAGGTGTATTTATTCAAACGAGGTTTCATCATTAACTGAGAAGCTGCTTGCAGAAAGCACATTCTTGCAGCTGGCATCTGACACGGTGCTGCCTCTGGGCCTGCCCAAAATGGGAAGCTGGAAGTCTAGCTGCCCTGTGCCATTGCCTTCACTCAAACCACAAGCAGACCAAGATGTGCTCCTTGAAAGGGCTTTGCTTTGTTTCCCTGTGCCAGTGTAACTTAGGGCTGCATCTGTGAACTTGGGGCCTTTCATCAGCCACTGGAAGAGCAAGCTGGACTTCTGGATCTCTTGGAGCATGCCAGTGCTTGCTGGAGGGCGTGGGAAGGAAAGGTGCCAATGAGGAAGGTGGCAAAGACCCTTCAAAGACTGGTGGGTGATGATTCAGTCAGTGGATATCTGTTTATTGCGTTATAAGCTTAAGCTGTTATATCAGTTTGGAGTACTTGGGCTGCTGGAGGTGATATTATACCTTCTACTTTCATGATTTTGTAAGATGAAAGTGTAACACCAGAGCAGCTTCCACTCACAGGCAGCTACAGGGATCTTTCTGTCAAGGATCCTCTTGCTTTCTGAAGAGTGACAGGGTTTGTGCCCTCTCTAAGCAGTAATTCAGCCAAAGCTGAGAGGCTAAGTGAGTGATTTTCTTAGTGCAGCCTTTAAAGCAGTTGCTATTTGTTCACAAGATGCTTGTGCAAGGTTAGCCTGGAAATTAGGTGCGTAGGTTTGCAATGGCTGCGTAGCCAGCTGTCTGACCTGGATGTCCTTCCTGGGGTGGACTGGGCAGTGCAATCACAGCCAGGTCTGTGTGTTTCTCTGGTGTGCTAGGTGTGCCATGCTACATGTGCAGCTTGAAGTTCTTACAGTCGGTACTAGCCGAGTGTTTTCCATTCATTATGACACTGGAATCTCAGTAGGGAAAACTTTGCCTTCTCTTCCCTGCTCCCAGTCGCAGGTCCAGAAGTGCTAGTGTCAGTTAGCAAATTCAGTTTAGAAAGGCAGAGCAGAGACACTGGGTGGGTCTGTAGGTTGTTTTGCTTTGTATGTGCAGACAAACAAGCTTTTACAAATTAGAGTTTCGCTTTATGTAATTCTACTCCCTACCATCTCTCAGTCTGACATAAACTCTCTGTCTGAAAAGCAATGCACTCTCTTCCTGTTCCACCCCAGGTATAGAAAATAAACACTTTCATTTGATCCTTCTTCTGTGCCAGATAGCAAGCTGGATCTTGGACGAGGAAGAAAACAATCTGCACACTCTTTTCTGTTTAATCATAGAATCATTAGGGATTGGAAGGGACCTCGAAAGATCATCCAGTCCAATCCCCCCGCCACAGCAGGATCACCCAGTCCAGGTCACACAGGAACATGTCCAGGCGTCATACACAAATCATTTAAAGTAACTGCTTATGCAATTTGAGGTAGGGTAGAGTTTAGAAATAACAAATCCCAAATGTAATGGTTGTGTCCTGATACTACGTAACGGGAGTTTCAGTAGACAGATAGATTTGTTGTGGTTGGGATGTTTCATGTCTTTACCCAGTGTGATGGTTATTTGCAACCTGGAGTGGAAATCAGCCTCCTAACATGAGAAGAGTCCTTTTTAAGGCATTGCTGTGGGATGGCTGAGGATATGACATATGCTAAGTGACCTGATGAGTAAAGCTGTGCTGTGTGACTGAGGGCTTGTGAGAGCCTGAACTGTCAGTGTGTAGGTTTAAAAACAGAGGCTGTGGGAAAGCTTAAAGCAATTACCTGTCCAAGGAAGTGCCAGGAGTGGCTTGCTTACATGGGAAATTGGAGCTTTAGAAAAATCCTTCAACAAGACAAGCCAAAAACACATCATGGTGAAAAAGGACTAGAAAAAGACTTATTTTTGAGAGATTTTTCTTTGAAGTTGAGAGGCCAGTGTGACTGGACAGTGAATGACTGGTCACTGTCAAGAGTATTGTTGAAGGAGAGCACCAAGCTCTGATGGGTTTCTCCAAGCTGACTTCATAGTTTCTGCAATTTGTGTGACTGCCCCTCATGCAACTGCAATCAAAATGATAAGAGTTCAGAGATTTGACATTTGCTCCAGTCATCTTAACTGGAGCAGATGGTGGAGTTGCTTACATGTCAGCAGGTACAAGGAGGCAGACAGGCAGTGACAGACTCAGCTCCTTCTGTGTCTGGGCATCTGTGATGGCTTTGCTTTCTGTCTGATCATCAGTCTTTTGATTTGCAGCTACTTGGCCCTAGTTTCATGTAAATAGCTTTAGAAATGGCTTTGTGCAGCCTCCCAAGCTGTGATGATCTTCAAATGAATAAATGCACACCTCAGACTGTGAAATACTGGTAAATAAAATTGCAGGAGAAGAGATGTCAGGAAAGATGCAGAAGAGGGTAGTTTCTCAGGAAGGACTACTTAAGTTTAATATTTCCTCATCAGGTGTTTTAAGAATTCCCTGAAGCATTTTGTGGTAGAATAAAAGCCTAAATAATCTTAATTCTTGCCAACACCAGTCATTCCTATAAAATTTATGCGTTGCTTCTGTACTTGTGGTACTTGTGGTAGATAATCAACCCCTTACAAAAGCCCTACAAAGCAAGGAGCACAGTTGTGAGTGGTCACACTGCTGTGTGTTCTGTGGCTCAGTCAGCTGTCCAAAGGCTTCTGCTAGCTTTGCCAGGCAGGTTTCATGGCCATCTCCTGAACCCTCAAGCTTGTCCAGCACAGTAATTCGTATAACAACTGTCTTGGCCACCTAGCATATTCCCTTGGTTGTAAAACTGAGGTTTTTATCATGTCCAAGCCAGGACAGGATGTGTGTGTGCAGAAGTACAAAGAAGAGTATAAATGCCAACTCCTTTCCTTGCTAGTCTAAACTACTTTGCACTGGAACTGTTGCTGCTGGTTGTGAACTCACTGTACAACTGCCCCAGGGCAGGTTGATGGATGGACTGGATGATCTTCTAAGTCTTTTTCAGCCCTAATGATTCTCTGAAGAATAAACAAATTTACAGTCATGAAAGAAAAAGAATTAGTCTTTTAGCACAATATGTGTTCCCTATAGCTGGTACAAATGATACTGGGCAAGGTCTTGTTCAATTTGTTGAGTTCTCCAGCACCACAAACCAGGTCTCCTGATCAGGAATTCCCGGTGTCATGGGCCCTGGGGTGCCTGGCACATACCAGCCTTCCCTGAGGGCACCAGTGCAGTCAGCTGGGACACAGATCTCATGACTTTTCAGGTATTTTAAATTTGGTTCTTGCTTCCAGAATGAGCCTGAGGATACCTAGGAGTTTGGTAAAGCATTTTTCAGACATTGCCAGTCTGCTTCAGAGGACTGGCGCTCGCAAGTGTGGACCTACATCCCGGAGCAGTACCTGGCCAGAAGCCCAGGAATCACCTAGATCTGGCTGTAAGAGGTAAATGCCCAAGACCTTTTGAGTGCTGGTCACAAAGTGCTTGGAATGTGAAACCTTAACCCGTGCATCTCTATGGTTATGAGGAAAGTACTTTCTGATGAGCATTTTGCAGCCCTTCAGCTTTGTCCATGAAAACACCAGGCAGAGTCTTTCTCTGAGGCAGTGTCCATTGCTGCTGGTTCCCCAGTCTGCATCAGCGTGCCCTGGCACAAAAACAATGATTGATTGTCTGTGGTCTACAGTGACAGAGACTGCTGCCCTACATTGGTTCTGTCGATGCAGAAATGTTGTCAGACATCAACTAAAGAAAGGTCTTGAGACAGTTCAAACCATCCCTTCTGTGTATCATCTTTTTTCATCCTCCCTTTGCCATCTGCAACTCAAATCCAAAGTGTAACTGTGTCTGTCTTCTGTCACTGAATGTCCTTGTTTTCTCCTCTGCCCCATTTCATGTTCATTGAATTGCAGAATCATTATGGCTGGAAAGGACCTCCACGATCATCAAGTCTAACATCTAACCCTAGACCATAGGTTCAAGTGCTATAGCTACTCGTGCTTTAGAGTCGATCCAGTAACACTTTTAGTTCCAGATAAAGCAGTGCAAAGTCAGGCATTTCATCTTTTCCAGTTCATTCCTTCAGCTTATTTTATGGGAGTTTCAGCAGATTTCTGCAGATAAGTAAGGTTCTTCAAAATGATGACTTTTTACAACAGCAGATTTGGCAGATTCTTTTTTTGCCTCTCCTTCTCTCCACCCTCATCCCTCACCTTCCCTTGGACTAATTGGCAAAAGGGTGATCAGCCTTCAGCTGATGTGGGTCAGCACAGCCTTTGGCGGTGCAGCGCAGCACAGCATGCCACTTGCTAAATCCAACAACTGCAAGGTGTTGGTGGCTTCTGGCCAGTGTAATTACTGTTTTGATCAAAAGTATTCTGCAAGCAAGTGCAGTCTGCAATTACTTCTGCTTTTGAACTGCTTAGAAAGCTGTCTGTGGCTGACAGCAACCAGAAGACTTAAGAGCAAACCCTTAGAGCCGCAGAGTCCGTTACTCAGAGGTCTGTGAATATGCTGCACTGAAGTCAACTGGCCAAAACCTGCATGTACACGAGCCCAGAACTTTTAAGGCTTTGAGTATATTTTTGGTTTAAAATATAGAGTGCTTACTTCTTTCTAAGTAGGTTTGATCGTGTGTGTGTGTGTGCAGGGGAACTACTTCACACTATGGATGCACATTTAGGGAGAGGTGGCTTCTATTTTGGACTCACAAAAGCAAAAGAATAAACAAAAGTAAATGTGCAGAAGACTTCAGCATCTGAATTCATTGCTTTACTAAGGTTGCAGCTTTGAGTGGGAAAGTACAGGTGTTTACAAACAGTTGTAAGGAGCACAGAAGTTCAAGAAAAATACTTCATAGCTCCGGTTTGTTTGCTCGGATAGTATGAAGTGAGCGGTGCATGGCTTTTGATAGAAGGAATGTGAGCTGGAGGATTGTGCACACTGGCAAACGACAGCAGTTACAACTTAAAGAGGAAAGGTTCTGAGCAGATATTCAGAGAATAATTTTTGAAGTGAAATGTAAAAATCAACGGCAAGAGAAACTGCTGAGAGTTTTGATAGCAAGAAAAATTGAGTGAATGGAAGCAGATGCAGGAGGTTTTCCTGTGTAGAATAATGGTGGGAATTAGGATGAGAGCATGTTAATCCATTGGTGAACCAGAAGACAGTAATTTGGAAAATGGACAGAACAGTGCACAAAAATGACCTGGAGGAATTGATTGGTGCTGCTTTATATTCAACTAATTCCTCTGACATTAGCCTAGATTTGGCTTGGTTACGTAAGTGAACGCACAGAAGTTACCCTTTATATCTAATTGAATATTGCTTTGAAAGGCTCTTTCACTTGCTGAAAGCTCCCAGCAGAATGCCAGGGGCCTCCCCACACCAACTTTGTGCTGCTCTGCTGATAAGGTTGTCTCTCCTTTGGGAAGTGTCTCTGACACTTACCTACATTATCAAGGTAGTTCAGGATGGATAACGTCAGGGTGCTTGCTGGAACAACAGGCAGAGGATCTGTCTTTTTGCCTCTAGAAAAGCAGTTTATAATTCCTGAAGCTTGATTGTCACAGTGCATGTGCTTGTATAGCAGGAAAAGCAGGCAGCTTAAAGATGCCTGTAAGTCATGAAGGAGGTAGGTAGAGAGTGACCGAGTTACACTCGCAGCCAGCGTGCAGAGCTCACGGTCATCCCTCGCTATGCCAGCAGCTCTACTCAGGATCTGTGTTGAATATATCTAGCAGAACTCCACATATTACATTCTCTCTTTACATGTAGAGCAATTTGACAGGACTAACCCCCGCACAGCTGGTGTAGCAGCAGCCCTAGGGAGGGCAGAATAGGATTAGAGGAGGTAAGGCGAAAGAGGAGCCAGGCTGCAGCAGTAAGCAAAGCCCAAACAGCACTCACTCTGACACAGCAGTACGTGGTCCTTCCTCAGCGCACGGGAGTCCCTCTGAGCGCCGGCCTCAGTGGAAAAGGCTCATATATACTGTTTATTAACATGCAAACCACTCCCCGTGACTAGTATGCCACCATGACTCTCCCTCTCTCTCCCCCCTCTCACACACACAGCATGTGCATCATTCCCTCAGATAACAAGCAAGCTGCCTGGCAACTTTCAGGACTAATGGGAGCAAAACAGCGCTGGAGGTTTTTCAGCTTGTGTTCGTGGGCAAGAAAACCTTTAAAGATAATAATAAAAACATAGGCAATGGGAAGCTGACTCATATGCTGGGTGTATTTTAGAAATGTAACACAAGTGGAACAAAGAAAGAGACGCCTGGCTCATGGTATTTCTAACCATTGTGCAGCCCTACGGTACCCGATCTAATTAAAGAGCAGTACCTTAAATAGCTGCAATCTCATTCAAACAGAGGAGTCAGAAATAAAAGCAACCAAACACAACCAAAACCAAACAAAAAATAACCTCCAAGACTGTTGTAAAGAGCTACGTTTTTTAAAAGTGGGGGTTTCTTTGCTGTTACCAGTGAAGAAGGTGGAAAAGGACTGAAGCAATCTCTGCCCGTGAATAATGCACAGTGGTAGCTGCTGCTTCTTATTTGTTGTGGATGTTGTGTTCTCATTTTTTCTTTTTCTAATTCTTTGTACTTTGACCTTAATGAAGTCCACTGACCGTTGCTGTGCTTTGTTGTCTCTCTGTGTGCCACTAGAATGCAGCAGTGCTGGAGCGAAGCCGAGAAAAGGTTGTGTGCCCAGTACAGATTTGCCTTGAAGCCTTGCTCTCTTCATATAAGGAGACAGTTGTGAGTGCTTTTGTAGTTGGATGGAGGAGAGCTAACCAAAGCATTCTTCTCTGGGGTGAGGAGGTGCCAGATACCAGATCCTCGTACCTTGCACCATTAATCACTGCTGCAGATAATTAACGTAATTTCCATGCCATACGTGTTTTTCCTTCGTGTCAACAGGTGAGTTTTCAACCAGCAGCAGCTTTTACATACAAAAGTTTAAACAAAAAACCCTAAATCCAACAAAACATCTTTTGGGGATGGTATAACCTTAGTTTTGAGCTTACCTGAATGGTAGCATCTCCTTGTTTTTGGACTTGCCTTGACTGCAGATATGTGCTTCAACATTCTTTTTCTCCAGTGTGTTGGTGCAGGGCTGGTGGTGTTCAGTGCCTCCCAAAAAGGGAGACTCAGACAGGTTTGACTAAAATCATATTTCACCCGTTCTACTGGTTGATTTTTACATAAAGCTCCCTCTAAGGGGTATGGTGGTGTTTTGAGTTGCAGGGGAGTAGCTCAGTATTTGCTCCTCATTTCATTAGCAAAAAACTGAAGCAATATTTAAGGTCCTCACGAATGTTGCTCTTGGAGACAAGTAAGCGGAATATGAAACAAACTTCTCTTACAAATATTTGCAAGCTTTTGAGACACTAAGGAGTTGATTTTAAAGCAGCAGAATGCAAAAAGCAGCAGTATGGTTTATGATTTGGTTCTCAAATAAGCTCCTCTCCATAACTGGTTTTCGACAGACAGCAGTTGATATCCCTGTAGCACTGGCAGGGAGTGTGGTGAAACAAAGGGTGGGATTTGCAGGGGCCATGGTCAGGAGCACCTACTACTCAGGAGAGCACACCTTAAAAAAAATAATCAGGAAATAAGTTTTTTTCTGAAGAAAGACAGAATTATTTCTTCCCTCTAGATTCTGCAAAATCTCCTTCTCTGGAGACATTTAAAACCTGCCTGGACTTGGTCTAGGTGTGATCCTGCTGTGGCAGGGGGATTGGACTAGATGATCTTTCGAGGTCCCTTCCAATCCCTGGTGTTCTGTGATTCTGTGAAATAAACTCCTGTGCTTTCTAAGATGAGGAATGATTAGTCTCAGCAGGTTTAACATAATGAAGTTAGTAATGTACTGAACTTATTTAACCTTCGTTCTCTCTGTGCATGATTTCTTACAGATTGCATTCTCCATTTCTCTTGCCCTTTTGGCCTGCAACAGCTGTTGAGGGAATGAAACAGAATAGAAAATACAGAATAGCTGCAAACAATGGGAGTTGTGTGCAGTTGGGCCAGAACTATTCCAGTTTGTTGCCTAAAGTGTCTTTTGCTTCTGTCCACCCCCAAGTTTTAGGGCTGGGACAACAAACAGGTGGTTTTGTACCCCAGACTCAACTGAAGAGACATCTGTTCAGGTAAGACACCTTCTCCTTGGACTGTGGCAGGGCATTTCCATGGGATGATCTGTGGGGAAACACCCTGCAACTCAGCCATTTGCATTTTGATGATGTCCACCTTGGTCGTGGAGCAGTATCTAGTTCTCTTGTGAAGCCGTGTGGACAGCTCTGTGGGTGTGTGTCTGGTGACCGCACGGCGTCCCCCAGTCAGAGCAAGCTTGTTTTCTGCGTGTTTTGTACAGGGATGTGAGGACATTGACTAAATGACACAATTTCTTTCTTGGCCAGCACAGAGGCTCTCCTCTTAGTTCAAAAGCCCTAGATAAATGCAGAGGAAGTCACATGGATTAAAATTAAATCCAAGATTTGGGTTGGCAGATGTCCCTTTCAGAGCATTCACAGGCTATTACGGGATCAGTGCACTACAGGTCAGATCTCTTGCCCCGTGATTCCCTAAGCGTTATGGGATCATGCTGGCTATTGTCTCACTGACACCTATCACAGCTACTGACTCCCTACCTCTTCTTTCCCAGTCGCTGCTCCACCTTGCACCCTCATTTAGGCAGAGGATTTTAAACAAGACAGCATCTCTTGCTTTTGCTTGTGTTTTGTTCTAAGTCTCTGTGGTGAGATACCTTGCTTACTCTGTATCAGTAGAAACATCTGCAGCAGAAGTGCTTCCTGGTATCACACTTTGTGACCAGTAATGATCCAGCTTCCCCTGAGCTGAAATGGGAATATCAGGCCACATCACAAGCTCTTCCAGCTGGGAGGGGAAATTCCAGCCATGCTTTAACAGCAAGCCAACATTTGCACCACACGAGACATGACTGAGACTGGTAACCTGAGTCAGTGCCTCTACTTCTGTTTCCAGGAGAATAAATCCACTCAAGTTTACACATAGGCATTGTGTTCACGTCCTTAGCAATTCCTTAGCCTGCCTTATTTTGTTTGGAATGGCAGCGCTGAGCTGCTGTTACAGACTGGAGCAAAAGAAGATGTAGGATAAGACAGAGCCAGTGGATCATGATACATTTCACCATTTTTAAGCCCTTCGGCGAAGCACATTAGGCCTGTAGGTAGAAACCCGCAAATGCACTAAAGGCACTTGACACTTTATATGTGTTTGTGTGATAGTGTTCAGCAAATCTCCTTAGGAAGCAATAAATTCAATCAGAGAAATATGCAGACTCACAGAACATTAGAGATTGGAAGGGACTCAAAAAATCATCCAGTCCAATCCTTCTGTCTCAGCAGGACCACACAGACCAAGTCACACAGGAACACATCCAGGTGGGTTGTAAACATCTCCAGAGAATGAGACTCCACATGTTCCCACTGTTCCAGTGCTCTGTCACCCTCACCATGAAGAAGTTTTTCTTCTTATATTGATGTGGAACCTCCTATGTTCCAGCTCACACTCATTGCCTCTTGTCCTATCGCTAGATGACACTGAGAAGAGTCTCGCTCCATCCTCCTGACACATACAGCTTCAAACAGAACTAATGTTTGACAAATGCAACTCCAGTTTGCAAATGCTTTTGCTCACAAGACTGCTGTGGGATGACTGGAAATACCAGATATTTGCTTTTGAAAATGTTAATGTATTTAAATTTTCAATTGTGGATTCATGTTCTTCTTGCCTTTTTTCTTATTTGAAATATCTCTGTTTTTCTTTTAAGGGTTATGAGTGTATTGTAAAGACACCATCTCTGAGAGTGAAACATGTTTTATAGAAGTCAGAGAGTAGTGGTCAATGGGACAGAGTCTAGTTGGAGGCCTATATCTAGTGGAGTCAGAACTATTCAATCCATTCACTAATGACTTGGATGAGGGATTAGAGTGCACTGTCAGCAAGTTTGCTGATGACACAAAGCTAGGCAGAGTGGCTGACACCCCAGCAGGCTGCACTGCCATTCAGTGGGATCTGGACAGGCTGGAGAGCTGGGCATGGAGAAATTTGATGAAATTTAACAAGGATGAATGTAGAGTCTGCCATCTGGGCAAGAATAACCCCAGGTACCAGTATAGGTTGGGATCTCACCTGTTGGAGAGCAGTGTAGGAGAGAGGGACCTGGGGGTCCTGGTGGACAGCAGGATGACCATGAGCCAGCACTGGTGCCCTTGTGGCCAAGAAGGCAAACAGCATCCTGGGGTGGATCAGAAATGGAGTGGTTAGCAGATTGAGAGAGGTTCTGCTCCTCCTCTACTCTGCCCTGGTGAGACCACACCTGGAGTATTGTGTCCAGTTTTGGGCCCCCCAGTTCCAGAAGAACATGGAACTACTGGAGAGAGTCCAGTGCAGAGCCCCAAAGGTGATGAAGGAAGTAGAACATCTTCCTTATGAGGAAATGCTGAGGGAACTGGGTTTCTTTAGCTTGGAGGAGACTGAGGGTTGACCTCATTGATGTTTATATTAGTGTCATCTGATGATAGGACAAGGAGCAATGGGTGTAAGCTGGAACACAAGAGGTTCCACATAAATATGAGAAAGAACTTCACATTGAGGGTGACACAGAGCACTGGAATGGGCTGCCCAAGGGGGTTGTGGAGTCTCCTTCTCTGGAGGGGTTTAAAACCTGCCTGGATATGTTCCTGTGTGACTTGGTCCAGTTGATCCTGCTGTGTCAGGGGGATTGGACTAGATGATCTTTTGAGGTCCCTTCCAATGCCTGATTTTCTGTGATCCTGTGACGTTTGTAGGTTGCTTTGCTCCTGTGAGGGGCATCACTTTGTTTATTATATTTTGTGAGAAGTTCTCAGAAGAGTCAGGAATGCATTTGAATGAAATGATCCCTTCTTAATCAAATGTCCTGCCAGTGATACTGTAGCTCAAGTAAAAGGTAGCAGCTAATGATCAATGAGATCATTAAACATGCAATAAAGGAGATTTGCTTTTCAAGCAGAGCAGCTTAGAGAAGTAATCAACTACAGAGAAGCCTGTAATTTGTTGGGGGGGGAGGGGTTGTTGAATTTAGCTGAAAACGTTTTCTCCTCTGCCCCTGGTAGCAGGGAGCTTTTGTACAAAGTGAAAAGCATTATATGAAAGATTTGTCTTCAAACTGCTACACGGAGAGCAAGAAGCAGTGAGAAAGTGGGCTGTTAGACACAGGTCTTTGTGTTCAGAAGTGGACTCCTGGATGTATTTATGAGAAGTAGGGAAGTTCATGGGTGCAGGGGTGCTTGTATGTGAAGGGCTCTGATCCAAAGTCCATTGAAGCTAGCTGGAGAACCTGCACTAACCTCAGTGCTGCCCTTGAGAATTTGGATAGGACCATAACTCCTCATTTAGTTGAAGAATATGGAATTGCTTCCTGTAGCACTTTGCTTCAACATCTCACGGAAGACACGCTAAATCCTGAGTTAGCTGTTAGACTTTACTTTCTTTGTCTGGGCACTTTTGTTTGCAAGGAGCAGGTCAAGGTAATGAAAATGCATTTGCTCTGTAGAATGCATTTATCCTGGTGGCTTCTCTGGCTTAGCAGAGGAGCAATGAGAGTCTTCTCAGCTCCCAGGGCGTTAGTCACAGGCGTACGTGACATTGAAGCACAAATTGTCGATCTAGTCAGAAGACGCAGACCACCGTAGAGACGCAGAGGCCCCTGGTTTGTCAGCTGATGGCTGACTTGTACCCAGTTGTGGCCTCTGTACTGATGCTGTTTCCAATTACATCCTGCAGAAATTACATCATGGAACTGAAAAAAAAACCCACAGAGCCAAGTCAGGGCCAGTCAGCTGTTTTTCTTAGTTCAATTACTGTTTTGTTACTGCTCTGTGGAAGGGAAGTAAGAGTTTATTTCTTAACGTCTGTGCACAAGTTGCAGGAGATAAAAGAGGACATAAAAGCTTTATGTCCTCTTAGATGGTTAAATCATGAGGCTTCATCACCTTCCTGACCCTTGCAATTGTATCACATTTCATGGGCAACTACGTAAAGGAATCAGATGTGCACTACGAGGAGGAGAATAATCTGTGATTCACAGAAGTAGGCCAATGCAATTAGTGAAATGTTAAGCCTCAGAACGTAAGTCAACATGTGCTCTCTGCCTGATTCCATCCCCATCAGCTTCAGCAGGGATAACATTACACAGATGTGTTACTTAACAAGCAAATATCAAAAGCATTTAAAATCATAGCATCATTAGGCATTGGAAGGGACCGCAAAAGATCATCTAGTCCAATCCTCCTGCAACATCAAGATCACCTAGTATGAAGCCTTCTTAAAATTATTGAGCTGCTGGATGGTCTCACCAGGAAGCCCCCAGGATGTGCTGAGGAGGCATAAATCTGGGCAAGAAGGTCATACTCTGTTTGCAGATGTGCACTGAAAGTCTGGAGGACGAGAAATCCTTCACGTTCGACTTTTGAAATGTGAGAGTTTCCCCAGAAAACATCTCCACAGCATCCTTTGTGATTCACAAAATGAATCATTCTATCAAAATCAGTTTTAAAGGAACCAGAGTGGATTAAGAAAAGCTTTTTTGAGCTTCAGGTTTTTTTTTGTTCTGGTATATTATTGCTGTAGGAATTTTCTGTTCCTGGAAATGGGTGGTGGTGACCTAGCAAAGCAAGAGAGGCAAAAGGATTGGTGTTGAAACCTTACTATGGCCAAAAAGACCCACAGGTGCCTCGTGAAACACGTAAGTGAAATACACAAAAACCACAATTGTACTTTTAAAGAAGCATGGTTATAGCTCCAGTAGAGCAACAGCTCTAGTCACACCAGAAACCAGTACTGGCACCAGGTGAACACTTGCATTTGTTTCCAGATGACGGAACCCACCCAGTCCCAAAGCTGGCACACACCTAAAACTCACTTTATCCCTGGTGCATGGGCATGCTGAAGGAGGTTGGAGCAAACAGCCTACTGAAAATACTAGATGATGACTGAACTTGTTCAGCTGGAGCACTGAATGTCTCTGATCAGTAGTAAATCCTAAGGAAGAATTAACACCAAGGCACTGGTGTGGTTATTGGAACCAATTGCAGAGATAGGAGGAAGAAACAGTGATTCCCGTGGCACGATCACTCGGCTTCCCGGCCTTTCACTCATGTCCTTGTTTGGGTTGATGCTGTGTTTGGTTCTGTGGCTTAAAAGTGCAGCAGAAGAGGAATCGAGCTTGCATTTGACATCACACAAGGGTAAACTGCAAGGCTAGATAGAAATTAATAAATGCTGGGCGCGTTTTGAATGAGACTCGGTTGGGAAAACTCTGCAGGGAGAGCAATAGGGGTTGTCTTTGGCTTCACGCTCACCTTTTGCGTTTCTGGAGAACAAAGGAATGTCTGCTCTTTCCCTTTTCTCAGGTGCCAGAGACCATAAAATTGCCCTGCCAGTGTGGGTCAAAGCACCATTTCCAACCGCAGTTGTGCCTGCCAGGGGAGTTGGAACTGGATGATCCTGTGGTCCCTTCTAACCCTGACTGATTCTATGACTTGGTCTAGGTGATCCTGCTGTGGCAGGGGGATTGGACTAGATGATCTTTCGAGGTCCCTTCCAATCCCTAATGTTCTATGATCCTATGCTCTGATCACTCACTCCAATTACCCTTTTCTGTCTGCAAAAACTACAGTGGTTTGAGCTTTGATTGATGTGAATACCAGAGCTTTCCCTGTTGGGATTCCTGTCATCTTTTCTCAGCATAACAGAAAATAATGTGAAGTGCCTCCAACCTTCCAGAGATATAAGCCATTCAAGGTCAGTATCAGGATTTCTATTGCCTCACTGAAGTTGGAAATCATTGCATCTTCCTCCTGCTTCCCTTCAGAAGCCTTAAATTATCAAGATTCCTGCTTGGTGAGTTGTTGCTCAGAAGTTTCTTGTTTTGAATGTTTGATCCTCCATCAGTCGTGACATTGTGAAAATGTTTATTTCTTCCCCATCTCCTCCTTCCAGTTGCAAACAGCATAGCAGTCCCTGAGAAACGTTAAGACTTCGTGATGGCCACTGTGCTTCAGTTATTTGGCCCTCTTCTTTTTTCCAGAAATGACAGACTTTTAAAGAGCAAAATCAGGAGGTGCAGTGCACAGCAGCAGCTTGCTCTCCACGTTTGCCGCACATACTGGGACGGTAGCTACTGCACTACATAGAGGGTTATTTTCAAGTACAGCTGGCCCCTTCATCAGAAATTTTTCTGAGTTTGGGTACAACTAGTGTTTGGAACCCCTTTGTTGAAAGAAAGCAACACAACCGCTCCCAACCAAGTTCAAAGTGCACCACAGGAGAAGCCCACGGTCTGCAGTGTCAGCTTCCTGCTGCTTTCACACAGCAACTGCCTGTAGTTCAGGGACAGCGTGATGTCCTCCTTCAAAGAGTGGCAGACAGGACAGAGACATGGTCTATGCCCACAGGCAAGTGAGAGCTAAAATGTTTAAGAGCACAGGTGGAGTCAGGTGTCCTGCACAGTTCTTCACCTGTGTGCAAGCAAGCTTGCAGCCTTGCTTTGTTTCTTGCAGAGAGACCCAGGGCTGTTGCTAGGGTACTGCTGTCTCTTTTCAGACGTAATTTGCCTCTTATTCTCTTTCCACAGTAGCTGCATTTTCTGACGCGAGATGGTCCTGTACCATTTCCTTCTGTGCTGGGTGTGAAAAGCATCTCCTTAAGTGGTGAACACTGTCTGCTTTTCACTGCAGAATTCATAGCCCTGATAAGTGGGTCTCCTGTCTTCAGGCAGCAGAAAAGCATTGCAGAAAACGCTCCTCACACTTGTACGACTCTTCTTAGTCTTAGTGAGTACTTTCTTCTTTGAAATTTCAACTTCTAATAGAATGTCAGTAAAATGGTGTGGTTTTGGTTTAGCTGGGATTGAGTTGATCCTCCCCAGGACGTATCTCACAGTGCTGTGTTTGTGGTGCTGGCTGTTTTGGCTACTGCTGAGCAGGGCTGCACAGCACCAAGGCTGTGGGGGTTTTTCTTTCCTAACACTCCTCCCTGCTGAGGAGGGCTGAGGTCCAGCTAACCCAGACTGACCAAAAGGATATTCCAGCCCATATGGTTTCAGCCCCGATATAAAATCAAGGGGAAAGAAGGAAGGGGCAGAGGGCATTCATCGATGGCGTTTTGTCCTACAGAGCAATCACTATGTGTATTGGGGGCCTGCTTTCTAAAACATCAGCTAAACATCTGCTGGTAGGGAGTAGAGAATAATCTTTATTATTTGCCTTTGCTTCTGTGAGTGGGCTTTGCTTTTCTGTTTTATTAAACCATTGTTGACTCTAGCTTCTCGTTATATTTTCCTCTCTCCTGGGAGATTGATAGATCAGCTTTGGTGGGCATCTAGTACCCAGGCAAGGCCAGATCACCACAACTAACTGCATTCCTTTTAGCTGTTGTTTTAGCTAAACTCTTCTGTCATACAGGCTTTCAATAATACACTTCTTTTTTTTCCTCTAAAGAAAGAGCAAAATCATTGGAGAATCCTGACCTTTTACCACAGTCCCAAAACAGATGTAAGTACCTTTGTGTTCTTGATAGGTAATATAATATTTTTTAAAACTATTGATGTAGAGTGACTGAAATCCAAGTTGAAGTTGCATTTAAGGAAGTTGATACACATGTATTTTTAAAAAGGAGAAACACAGTGGTCTGCCTACACCTTGTACTGCTGATCTTTGACTACAGAAGGTAATCCTGATGAGAAAGAAAATGGGAAGAGTCTGCAGATGAGAAAATCAATCTAGAGAGGTAAGAATCCCTCTGGTAGATGGATTTCTATCCCCAGTAAAAGCTGAAGAGCACTGTTTCCCTTTACAACCTTAGATGGAGCAGTTATCTTATTCTGGTAGAGATCAGAAGGGGTTAAGGACTCTGAGGGCACTGTTTGAGACACAGTGCAGCAATCTGGACTGAAAATACAGTAAGAACTTACCTGGGAGTAGCCAAGTGCGTGTGTTAATGTTTGAAAGAGGGATAATTTTGTAACCTACACAAGTGCATTTGTATATTTAGTTATTCAGTGGCTCATGAAGGTGTTTGCATTCCTCCAGGGAAAGACACGTATAAATGTTGGCACACAACCTCTACGTTTGGCACAGATTACACTTTCTCACAAGGTTTATTTTACATAGCTGCTCCTACTCTGAAGCAGGGAATGGAACCAAAAGCAATCACAGGCAATGCAAGGATTATCACTTTTAGCACAATGAGTTGCTGGAAAGAGGATTTGCCCTTCGTGTGACTTTGGTTGCAAATATTTTAGCTGACCACTAATGCTGCAGATGATGTGCTTGTTCCATTGCTGAAGCTATCTTTGACCTCATTTCCTCACATCATCCACCAGCTAGAAGCCAATCAATAGGAACTATTTGCGGTTACTTGTCGCCCGATGAAAATTACAGACGATGCAAAAATGGATGTTGCATGTGCAAGAACATAGCACTAATGGGGTAATTTTTTAGTGTTGCTGATGCAGATTGTGGTGTGAACGTTAGAGTCATTTAGTTTGGAAGGGACCTCTTGTCATCTCCTAGTCCAGGCCCCAACTCAAGCAGAGGCAGCTAAAGCCGGTTGCTCAAGGCTGTGTCCAGTTGGGTTTTTAGTATTTCCACAACCTCTCTGTGTGTTCTTGTGTTCAGATGGTTTTGTAGTTGCAATTTGGTGCATTGTTTAGCTTGAGGGATCAAGAATAGCAATCCTAACAGCAAATTTTGATAAGCAGCTTGGAATTCTATGCTTTCCAAGTACCAGTGTAAGTTGGGGACTGACTTGTTAGACAGCACCATAGAGGAAAGGGACCTGGGGGTCCTAGTGGACAACAGGATGACCATGAGCCAGCAATGTGTCCTTGTGGCCAAGAAGGCCAACAGCATCCTGGGGTGGATCAGAAGGGGTGTGGTTAGCAGATCAAGAGAGAACTGCTAGATGTTTCTTCCCCCTTGAAGGGGGCAGGAGGTAACAGCTCAGACCAGTTGTGTTGGGGTTTATACGTTGTGAGAATTAAACATGTTGTTTGTTCTTCCCCAAATCAAACCAGTCTTTATAAATGGTCTTTATAAGTGGTTTGGAACCCCCTCTTGGTTTTTTTTTTTGTTTCAGCTTATTAGCACATTAACTAAATCAATTAATTACACTCAATCCCAGATCTGATCAACTGATCAATCAGTGACTGATGGAATTTCATGTGCTTTAATACATACTTATTACCTCTTGCTCTGTCCATTGGTACCACTCAGCAGAGGCTGGTTCCCTTATCTTCCCCTCCCTCCCCTCAGTTGTCTATATACATTTGTAAGATCCCTTGAACTTTCCCTTCTTCAGGCTGAGCAATCTCGGCTCTCTCAACCTCTCCATGTATGAAAGACACTTCAGTCCCTTAGTCATCTTTGTGGCCCTGGGCTGGCCTCATTTCAGTAAGTCCTCTCTTGTACTGGGGTGTCCAGACTGTGATGATTTGGTGTGAAGGTCCTCAAGTGAGAATGTAAAACTGAGAACCTTTGCTGTCCTCTGGGAAGAGTGTTGGCACCGAAGTAAATGATGCAAATGTAGGACTTATTCCAGGGTGGTTTTGCAAGATCTGCATTTCCCTAGCACTTGGTACGACGGTGCAGCGCTAAGCACAAGACTTGATTGCTACACAACAGGAATGTCAAAACAGTCTGGCCTGCTCTTGATTAAGGTAGAATTTTCCCTAAGGGGCATCCTTTCAGGGGCCATGCGCTGATATTCACTTTTAATAAACTGAGTAGAGAAGGATGCCATGAGCATCAAAACCACCGGTGTTATTCTATAGCTATTGTTCTTCTCTCCCCTGTTGGGGCACGGTCCTGAGAGTGGTCTCTTCTTGCAATTTGAAGGATGTGACTCTTTTCCTAGTCACAGGATGGGAGTGTTATTTAGCAAGTCCTGAATCACTCCTTGATTCCAAAGCAGTGAAAGCAGAAGCCTGGAAGCAAAGTTTTGTGTTTCTGTGGGTGACATACGTGAGAAAATGTAATCCTCAGCTTGTGAGTGCTGTCTGCAATCCACATAACCTATGGAGCTGTGTGGAAGTGACGCTGGAAGTAGATTTGCAGAAGAAATATTTTACTTAGCTGTAGAGATAGTTATTTTTCGAGCAAAGAGAACAAAGTCTGCTGAATAATCGGTCCAGCTGTATTAGACTTTATGTGCTTGGAGAAATAACAAATTGAAATTTGAATAATGTCTCCTAGTAGCACATAGTTGAAATTTTAAAATGATTAAATCCCTCACCAAGTCAATGGAAACTGTCCGTAATCTGGTGAGGCTGTTTCATCTATATGTTGCGCTCTCCAGAGAAGTAATAGTTTTGTCTTTCAGAAACCAAGGATTTACCATGTTGAGCTGGTGGAACATGGCCTTTGAAAGCAGGTTCCTTAGCAGCATTCAAGCATTGCAGTGTGCTTATCCCACTCACAAGGACATATCCACCACAAGACATGGTCCTCTTCATGTGACCTGGAGCTTTCTTTAGTTGGACAAATTTGATTAAGGCACTTTCTCAGGAGTTAAGCAGTGCAGGTGAATGTGAATGCCAGGGTTTCGTACTGGGAAAGGAAGACAGAGCAGTAGTGAAGAGACTTGAAATGTAGTGTTTGTGTAAGAATCACTTTCCAGGAATGGATAGAAACGAGGCCCTGACCAGCAGACATGGACCTGTGGGAAGCACATAAACACCATGGACTTTGGGTTTCTCTGTGTAAAAAAACCCGAAAGACCAAGGAACACATAACCCTAAGATACTGTAAGATGGTTTGAGGCTTATATATCTCCCTTGAATACTTTCCAGAGTAGTTGCCAAACTGAAACCAGGTTTGTGGTGTTGATAGTGTTGATGGGCAGATGTCCTGCTGGAGAAAGGCAGTGGACAGCCTTTGTGGGTCTCCCAAGGTGGTCAGATGTGCTCTGTAGCATACCCAAGGCTCTAGACTCTAGATGTCTTTTACTGATAATTCAATATTCAGAAGCTTTCATAATATTGATTAAATGATGAGACTTAAATCTACTTCTTATTAGTAAAGCTAGTCTTGAGAAGAATCACAGAATCATTTGGGATTGGAAGGGACCTCAAAAGATCAGCTAGTCCAATCCCCCAATGACTGAGAGGAGACCTGATCCACACCTTTAAATACCTCAAGGGTGGCTGTAGGGAGGATAGTGCCAGGCTGTTTACAGTAGTGCCCAGTCATGGGCCAAGGAGCACTGGGCACAAGCTGGAACACAAGAAGATTCATTTAGAGATAAGGAAAACTTGCTTTACAGTGTGAGTTACAAAGCCCTAGGAAAGGTTGCCCAGAGGGACTGTGGAGTGTCTTCTGGAGATACTCAAATCCTACCTGGATGCAGCCCTGTGCTATGTGCTTCAGGCAGTTCTGCTTTGGTTGGGGAGGGGGTGGACTTGGTCATCACTTGAGATCCTCTCCAACTCTAACAATTCTGCAGTTCTGCAAGTGCTTTGCTGAACTTAGATGTAAATGAAAAACTTGATAGAATAAACTACAAATGACCTCCTTAGACTTCATTTGTAAACTCCTGCTTAAGTGAACAATTTAATTTTCCATGCACATTCACTCCAATTTCCAAGTTGCTTGAGAAATGAAGTTACTGCAAAGTTACAAAAGCCTCCCTGTGGCTTAAATTTTACACCTGCCTAGCAAGCTGTAAGGTCTGTCCTTATTAACTTGATGCTCCACAGTTAGTTTCAGCTTTTAAAATACTTCACTGCACTGAAAATGTTTCAACTCTAAGAAATTTGAGCAATTCTGCAGGAAAGACTGAGTGCCCTGGCGAAAGGTGCTGCTGAGGACGGAGGGGTGAGTGGCATTTCTCATCTTGTGGAAGCTTGCTGAACTCTGTGTGAAAGCAGAGCTTTTGGGTGTGTGGGAAATGCCCGCTGGCTCCTACAATTGATCGTTCCCCTGTGGACTATCAGGTGAAGTTGCTCATAACATTGGTTTCTAGATGCTCTATCTTTTACAAACTGTGTGGTGTGTCATGCACGGTGTGTGCAGCCAGTAGCAAAATCTCCTGCGTGCTGTCTTTTGGATATCAGCACCATGTATTTTATATTTAACATGGGAAATGACTAGGCAATGAAACAATTAATTGATTTTAGAATGAAGCATGAAATCAGATGGACTTTGAGATAGAGCTGAGAGAATCTGGTGTCTGATCTGATTAAGATCAATGTCATTTGCTTCTCGCTAGAGCCCAGGGGCGGCTGGCGAAGAAGTCATTAGTCTTAGTTTAGCAGTCATAGAATGGTTTGTCAGGTTCTACTTAATGATATCCAAGCAACAGCCCAGTTTTGGGGATTATCAGTGCAACAGTGACAAGGTTGTTTTGATATGGCCAGATTTATACCATGATGAGAAAAATGGAGCTGCAAATCACTTCAATGGGTGCTTTACCTTTGGATCACATAAACTCCTTGCTGGGCTGGGCTGGGCTGGGGAATCCCTTGTGTCCCTATGGGTAAACACAAGAGTACTCTGTAGAAAGGTTAGACTTTAGTAGACTCATTAATTTATTTTCTTTAAAATAATTTCTGTGGACAGCAGACCCAAAGGAATTCCAGAGGCCAAACTGCTTTTGCTGTGTAAAAGATTTCTCAGGTGTGCAGAGTGGTACATGGAAATCCGAACTCCAGGAAGCTGCAGTTATGTCACTGAGCAGCAGCCTGGGAGAGGAAATGTTCTTTACCTTGAAGCATAAGCAGTCACTGTCAGCAGAAAAATTTCTCAGAGAATATTATTTACCTTCTCCTAATGCATGCTACAGAAATCTTGCACACCAAAGGGGACTCTTTTGGGAGCTAAGTGAGCTTTGGAATTGCCCTGCAATTTGGAATTGCACAAGAGAGCCTGGGAGGAGACTGAGGGGTGACCTCATTAATCTCTATAAATATGTGAAGGGTGGGTGTCAGGAGGATGGAACCAGGCTTTTCTCAGTGTCATCCAATGATAGGATGAGGGGCAATGGGTGTAAGCTGGAACACAGGAGGTTCCACATCAATATGAGAAGGAACTTCTTCACAGTGAGGGTGAGAGGGCACTGGAACAGGCTGCCCAGGGAGGCTGTGGGAGCCTCCCTGATTGGAGATGTTTAAGACCCACCTGCATGTGTTCCTGTGCAACTTGGTCTAGGTGATCCTGCTGTGGCAGGGGGATTGGACTAGATGATCTTTCAAGGTCCCTTCCAATCCCTAATGATTCAGTGATTTGCACGCAGAGCTTGGCTGATATGAAATGTTCATGTTTCAAGGTGTGTTTTCCTGAGAATCAAAGTCCTTTTCAATCTCAGCAAGACACTTTAATACTTCAGGGTTCATAAACTGCACATGAGTCATTACTGAAATCTCCCAGGGCACTTTGTAACTTCAGAACCTATTCAGACTTTTCCCGTTTGAGTGCTTTGGAGGAGTGATTGAGGGGGAAAGGGTCCTTTTAATTCAAGTCTTTTTCTTCCCTTACCAAAACAATTCGCCTGTGAATCACCTACTTTTGTGTGACTCTCCCAAATCTCTTCCAATCCCTAATCATTCTATGATTTTATGAAATCAAGCAGTTATGCCAGAAATAAACTTGCAGTGTCCCCCCTGGATGAGGATGAGCGTTGATGTGTTTCCTCTGGGGCAAAGGAAGAGTGAGTTTCCTGTTCTGTTAACGGCCAGAAAGTAAATTATGTTAGTCTGGTCAGCAAACTGAACTGCACTCACTTCTGTGAGCTAATGTGAAATGAAATTGTTGCTTGGTTGTTTTTTAGAATTTAATTTTTAGATTTTCCATCTGCTTTGTGTTTCTCTAGAAAAAATTAACTGAAAGTGTCTTTCTGTCTGAATTGATCCCAATAAAGGGGTCTTGGTTAGTTGAGTCACTGACTTTTTCTATCGTAAGAAGCAGTATTAAATGTTTAAAATTTGTAGCCAGAGTAGGAAATGGAAAAGCCAGCAACAGATTAAACATATAAAATATCTGCAAATATGTTTTGGAGGGTAGCTCAGCAGAGTACTTAAGCAGGCAAGTCAAATGGAAAAAGTACTTATCCAATCAAGTATGTCTGTAGAAATTAATCAATTTAAATAATTTCTAGGGTTTTAATACATTTTTAGATGTGATAAATCTATAGGGATTCTGTCCTTCATTTACCCACAGGTTTTTAAGGCTAGGCTGGCGGGGATTCTGCCACTGATGGACAAGAGCACGCCGTTCATGCTGGGGTGTGAACTGTGACAGCAGCCCATTTGTTAAGGTAGGACACCTGCCATCTACCTGCAGTTTTTGAAGAGCAGACCATGTGTGTGTAAGGTGCCATTTGTGAAGAGTCCCTCCTGAGCAGCAGCGCTGTTTCCACAGCATCATGTGGCAGACACGTTACTATGGGAGAAGCAAGTGCTCTCTCCATCACTTGTCTCTTCGCTGTTCAGCAGTTCTTTATAGCCAGGTGGAATCACCAGAAATCTGTAGTATTTAGCTGGGTCATACTGCTCTGTGCTAACCTTTCCACCCATGGGTGAGTGCAATACCTTTTTGTGAATGTAATAAACTGGGGAGGCCTCACCTTAAGTACTGGGTTCACTTTCAGGCACCTCAATACAAAGAAGGACATTGAAGTGCTGGACTGGCTGCAAAGGAGGACAAGGTTGGTGAAAGGCCTAGAGAAAAGACCTTGTGAGGGGTGGCTGAGGGAGCTGGGGCTGGTTCGTCTGTAGAAAAAGAGGCTGAAGGGAGACCTCATTTCTATCTACAACCACCTGAAGGGAAGCTGTAGAGAGGTGGGGGTCCGTCTCAAGTCACTAGTGATAAGCCAAGAGGAAATGGCCTCAAGTTGCTCCAGGGGAGGTTTAGATTGGACATCAGGATAAATTTCTTCACTGTAAGAGTAGTCAAGTATTGGAACAGGTTCTCCAGGGCAGTGGTGAAGTCACTGTCCCTGGAGGTGTTGAAAAAACCTGTAGAAGTGGCCCTGGGTGACATAGTTTTGTTGGTAGGGTGGCTTTGGGTTAATGATTGGACTTCTCTTCCAACCTTAATTCCTCTATGATTTTAATACAATTTTGTGCTAGGCCTTACAAACAGAACAGCAATAACTTCATTAGCAGACTTTCCTTGTTCTTTACACTAAGCAAGGATCTGGAGGGTTTAAAGTATCTTGAAAACCTGTTAGCTAACACATGCTATCATGTTTTAATTAAAGTGGTCTTTGCCAGAGTGGCCATACTCTGAGGGCCTAACCAGCCCCTTGGACAGCTAACATTAAATGTACAGAGATGGATTTTTTCTTCTTGTTTAAAGCAAAATTAATTCCTACAAAGATACAAGATAAATCCGTGCAATAAGCATAGTCGCAAAACAGTGGTCTCTTCTTGGGAATCCTTTCCTTGCTATGATATGGAACCATAGAATCTTTTGGGATTGGAAGGGACCTCAAAAGTTCATCTAGTCCAATCCCCCTGCCACAGCAGGATCACCTAGACCAAGTCACACAGGAATAAAACATCCAGGTGGGTTTTAAACATCTCCAGAGGAGACTCTACAACCCCCTTGGGCAGCATGTTCCACTGCTCTGTCTATTCCAGTGCTCCACCACCCTCACTGTGAAGAAGTTCCTTCTCATATTGATGTGGAACCTCCTTTGTTCCAGCTTGCACCCATCGCCCCTTGTCCTATCACCAGATGGCATTGAGAAGAGCCTGGAAGGACACGCACCAGCTAACATGCTCACATTCAGAAACCCTGCTCTTATACTTCTGTCCAAGAACTACCAAACACCTGCTTTTCTACTTCTTTCCAAAATCTGCAAATCAGTGAACCAGGTTTTGCAGTTGGGGGGTTTTAACCTCTCTTAATCCTGTAATTTATTCATCAGTATAAGAATCCAGTAAAAACCCAGCTTGGGAAACTAAATCTAAATCCCAGGCTTTATTTGCTAGCTTTGTACTACTTGTAACATGAAACCCATATTTTTTCAGAGCACATTTTTGTAGCAGCATTTATAGGGGTAAAATGAACAGTTTGCTGGCACCCTGGTTACCACTTTTACACAAAAGTACTTCATAATCATTAGAGTAAATTTTATAAACCCAGAAGCAGTTCTATGCTTTCAGAGTTTTGATGGTAGGATGTCTTTTCACAAGCCGACTACTAGAGTGGCTTGTGAAAAATTGCAGTGGCTGTAATTTTTCTGCCATGAAGGAAAAAGAGAGGTGCCTCCATTAACTCCTCTTCTTTTGCTTTAGTTCTTCTTCTCAGTTTTGCTTGTGATGCATTTGCCTGCAGTCTTTTTGTGAGATGCATGACATCACCAAGAGTCCCCATGTCCAGCAGCGGTCATGAAGTATCGACTCGTGCTTACATTTCATTTCCAGATGCGACCACTTCCATCAGGTGGATGCAGAGCCGCTGTGGGCTCAGATATAAGTGTTAAAAAATCCCGTGGAGAAAGCAGGAGGCTCTCCAGGACTCACTGACAGCAGTGATCAGGAGGTGATGAAATGCTTATGTTGGGAAGGGATGTTGGAAACTGTTGTAGATGACCAGTCTGTTGAGATTAATAATTGCTATGAGCAATAAATCACGCGGTGGTCATCATAACACAGAGAAACAGTGACTGCAGATTTAGACAAAGTGTTCAAGTGGTTAATGCTCCAGTTGATATATGATTGTGTAGGTGCTGCTTACTCTGAAAAGTTTGGTCTCAAATACAAGGGAGATGGGTCTGGGGCTTCTTGGCTCTGTGGTAGTCAGACACTGGAAGAAGTTTTTCATTTGTTGGGAGGCTGAAGCCAACCTGGGCGAGGTCATTGAGCAACCTTTGTGGCAATGCTTAGCTAATATGAAGAGCCTCCCTAAGCACAGGGGAGGAACCACAAGCTGCACCCAAGAGCAGGGGGTGGAAACAGGCTCTCAAGGGCCTGTGTCAAGTCCCTGCCCAAACAGGAGCAACTGCAGCTGACCTGGTTGTCACAGTCTATTGCGTTAGAATTAAGTGAGCAGCTGCACCTAGACTTCTAGCCTATCTCAGCTGCAAGTTACTGTATGTGAATATGTTTTAAAAAGGAGACCTGAATAGGTGGTGGGCAAGGAACAAAGGTGTGAGCAGTTTTGTTGCTTAGCTGAGTCATGAATTCACAAGGCTGTGGTGTCACTGCCAGGTGCTGCTGCTTCCTTGCTTCCTTACAGACATTCCTATGGCCAGATAGTCTTTCAGGATATAGACATTCATCTGCCTGTGCAAGAGTAGATTTTGTTCACCATTTGATATCACTGGGATCCAGAGAGCCTGGAGTATTCTGGTCAGATCTCCCAGTTTTGGATGCAAACAATTTGGTAGCACTAAACTACACCCAAGCAGACAGATCCCTGTCTATGTGATCTTTATGTGGTGTTTGGCCAAAATCAAAACTGGAGCTTGCAAACCTGCATGGAGGTGTTTCAAATCTCTTTGCTTTAGGCACAGAGGAGACAGAAAGCAGAGGGGGTTTTTGTCATTCCATTATAAGCTCTATATAAATAAAACCCTTTTGGGAGATTCATGTGTAATATGACTACTCTCTGAAGAGCAGCAATGAAAGACACAAAGAGATGTCATGTTTGAATAGACTTTGCTACCTCCCATATGAGGAAAGGCTGAAGGAGCTGGGTCTCTTTAGCTTGGAGGAGACTGAGGGATGACTTCATTAATGTCTATAAATATGAGAGGGGTGGGTGTCAGGACGATGATAGGATCTATCATCTACTGATAGGATGAGGGGCAATGGGTGTCAGCTGGAACATAGAAGGCTCCATATAAATATCAGAAGGAATTTCTTCCCAGTGAGGGTGACAGGGCACTGGAACAGGCTGCCCAGGGGGTTGTGGTGTGTCCTTCTCTGGAGATGTTTAAAACCCACCTGGACATGTTCCTGTGTGATTTGGTCAGATGTTCCTGCTGTATCAGGGGGATTGGACTAGACGATCTTTCAAGGTCCCTTCTGTGATGCCTATTTTAATCATATTTTCACCTACTCCTTATTTTCTGACGTCTGTTTCTGTCATAGACAGAGATTGCACAATGCTCTGCTTTTCCCCCTTACAATTTATCTGTGCAAAGATTTTCTCTTCTCTCTACCAGACAATTGGTAATTATCTTCTTTTCACTTCTTCCTCCCTATGTACTTACCTAATAGCCTTTTTTGGCTAGCTTTTCAAGGGCTTAATTGCTGGACATTTCACCTGGAACTTCAGTTCCTTCCAGTTATCTTTTGCAGCCCTGACCCTAGAGCCACGACTGTCTTGTGAAAGATTCATCTGCCTGTGGTCCAAGACCTTGCTGTGATAAAGCACAGATGCAAATGCTTGGCTCTGACTTCTGAGAAAATTGCTTAATTGTAAGAAAGTGAAGATATGAGAGCCATGCAAGACAAGAAAGGTAAAACTGCAGGCACAGGCAAGATTAGCAGCTAGGAGTTCAAGAAGGAAACCCTCAGTGATATGGAGAAGAAAGGGAACTGGAAGTTAGTGAGTCTGAGGGTCATCAAGGACCAGCCTGTCCAAGACACGAGGGAGGTATTCCCATTGCAGGGATTGAAATAATAGCTGAGGATGTAGCAACCAAACTTTTTACATCCAAATCTGGGATATTTAACCTGAATATTTCAGTCTCTGTAAATCCCAGGGATTGAACAGTGAAGAATGAGTTTGGCAGATGGATGCCTGTGATTTACAGACCTTTAAAGACCAACTACTCATGGGAATGCCTCTGTCCTTCCCCAGCAC
This sequence comes from Rhinopomastus cyanomelas, assembly GCA_013400115.1. Taxonomy (NCBI): domain Eukaryota; kingdom Metazoa; phylum Chordata; class Aves; order Bucerotiformes; family Rhinopomastidae; genus Rhinopomastus; species Rhinopomastus cyanomelas. The sequence goes on along the minus strand of VXBP01003282.1, from coordinate 1,480,136 downwards.
CCCAGCAGATCTGGCAAAGGATCAGTGGGCATCTGAGAGGCAAAAGCATATTAATCTTGAGTTTAGTAGTCCTTCAGTCCAAGCTAGCTAGGATTTCAGTCATCGTAATCCAATGAATGCTTCAGACAGCGTGTCATCCTTTGGTACTTTGGAGCTGTGTCTGGGCTGCTCTCAGAGCTGTCTTGCAAAAGCTGCTTGGAAAGGGAGGGTTATGTGAGGGTTAAAGTCTCACTTCTCATATGTGCCAGGCAGTGCCGTGAAATGTGAGCTGCAGCAACTTCTGCCTGTAGTTGCACAGTCAGTTTCTTGTAGCCTGAGGTAAGTCCTTTCTCCTGCGCTGCCAAGTAGCCCAGACCCTGCTCTCTTAGGACACTGATTATTACTGTCTGGAACCTGACCTGGGCACATCTTCCTGGTACCGAATACAGATGTAGGGCAGATGTGGACTAGATAGCCTGAGGGATCCTGGGGTCCGTTGGTAGGCAGCACTGACTCAGCTTTATCTAACCTTCACCTAGAAATGCAGAAACCCCAAGGAAGTAGCCACAGTTTTGTTTTCTAGCGCAGAGCACACTCTGCAGGAACTTCTGATTCGATGCTTTTAGCAGTCAACTGTAGTAGCCCAAATACCCACTTTTGCAGGAGTCTCTGTTTCTGCTCGTGGTCTGTGGCTTCCAGGAAAATACATTTCCTGCAGCACTGCTGGTAGGTTTTCATTTTCTGTGAGGACTATTAGCTGCTGCAAGGCCCCAGAGCCCCAGCAGGACCTTGATGGGAACAGCTCTGTGTTGGGCAGACTTTTAAATTCAGAACTCAGCTAGGGAATAAAGCCAGCAGAGTGAAAGAGAGAAGGAAAAGGCAATATTCTTAAAGAAAAGGCTAACAGTTAGTGATTTGTGCCCAGAAATAGCTCCTGTCAGAAATGTGAGAATAGGAGAAGGCTGTGTTTTTAATGATATGTGAAGATCAATTCTGTTCTCACTACCCTAACACAAATACACAAGTCCACATGAAGCCTGTGATATAACAGCAGAGTATGGTTCCAATGAATTTAGAAAAGTGACTTGTTACTCAGATCCTGATGGCTAAACAAGAACACGACAGGGGGAATAACAAAGCTGAACTTATTCTGTCTATCATACTCAATCCAAAGTGGCCATCACTTCACTTTACTAGGCTGAGATAGGAGGAGTGACATACTTTAATTTTTATTTTATTAATAACAAAAAAACCCAGTGGCAGATCTTGCCAGGGGACTGCAGGGTTTTTTCCCTCCTAGGCTTACGCAGCTACATCACTGCCGTGATGCTACGTGAGGAGTAGCACCTCCACATTCATCCATCTCCTCAGCACTAGCTTTCTGTTGCTGACAGAGCTGCGACACTGGACTTGGTGGTGTGGCTGGACAGGTACTACAATGTAAACATCCCTGAGAGCTCATGAGCCTGTGTTGTCTGTCTGACACAGTCTGGGTTACACACTAGCTGCTTTGGTTCCTCCAAAGTGAATTTGGTAAAGTCTTCTTGCATCCCAGTAATGAAAGTGAACAGTCCTTGGAAGATGGCAATATGTGTTTTTTGACTGATGGAGTGAGTGAGAGAGAACTGGATGGTCTAATCAGATATTTTCCATCCCTGAATATTTGGTTTCTCACTGTTCTCATCACTTCATCTGGAAACTAGTTCAGATAGAAATATAGCTGTTAGTAAAATCTTTAAACTTCAAAGACCTGTACTTGGCTGCTGGTGGACCTTTGACAATGAAACATTTAGTTCCTTTTAACATTCTTTTTTCTTCTAGAGGAAGCAAAGCTTAAGCTCCGTCTCAGAGAACGTGTTCCTTTGTTTCGACTTCAGTGAGAAGCGAGGGGAGAAGCTCTGGAAGTAGCTGGTCTTGCTTTTGCTTGTTGCAAAGGGAAGGAGGACACCAGCTGGTCACAGAAGCCCAAACACTTGAGTCTCATCCCAGCTTCTTCGGTGTGTTCATCCCTTCTCTTCATTTGTAGGCTCCACGCTTAGATAAAGTTTTTTTACCATAAATGTTTGGTTTTGGTGAAATGCTGTATTTCCAGCAATAGCTATTTTGCTGAAGAAGGTAAGCGCTCCCTGATGGTTTCTGTACCAGATGGGATAGGGATTACAGAAACTCACATGGTGTCAGACCAAGAGAAGTCCAGAAATGAGCTTGATCTGTGACAGAGAAGAGATTGTGTGATGAAGGGAAGAACAGGGTTTTGAGGACCCTTTTTCTGTTGCTTCTTTTGCAATGAATGTGACTGTTCAGTATTAAATCTCTTTCTAGGGTGCTTCTTCCAAATCGTGTTTCTTTTTTTATGAAGCAGAACTGAAGTTTGTGAGGACAAAAATCACAAAAGATGCTGCTTGAGGGAAAAGCTTAGATAATTTGAGCTTGTTTGATTTCCTTTGTAGCACCTACGTTTGAAAACCAGCCTCAGATTGATGTGTGAAGTTGTCACCTAGAAGGAATTACTCCTGGCTTATTTTGAGAGCGGAGATGAACTTCAAGTTTCATCTCATTTTAGGAGACACATATTGTTCTGCATCTAAATCAGTTACTGCACACCACTGCTTCTGTTTTCTGAGGTAAGGATCCACAGTGAGGTTTTGTGTTTGCATTGAGTCTTGAAGATATTTAAGACAAGAGTCTAAACATTATTTTAAATGAGTTTGTAGATTTAATTGCGTTTTATTCTGGGTTAGGGCAATTCTATGTGAAAACCAACCCAGAATACAGGATTTACTGCACTGAAAATGGCTGAGGAAATGAGTGTGTTTTGGTTTCACAGTACCTCTTGAAAGCCTCTGCTATTGATTGCTGTCTCATATTCCTAATTTTAATGGTAGTTGGATTTTAGTTGCTCTGGTTTGAGAGATGGCTGATGGGATCACAATGAAGGGAGCTGCAGCACTGGAAGTGGTCTCTGATCACTGAGGAGCTACCTACCAGGGCAAGGCTGAAGGTGGTCACGTCACATGTGCTCCCACCACTGCGCTGTGCCAAGCACTGTGGTCAGAACACGACAGACCATTACCTGTGAACACGCTGCCAATGTCGCTGTACCACCAGGGACCATCAGAGCTGTGTTAGGTGTGGTAGCAGATCCCCTGGTTCCAGCACTTAACAGGGCAGAGCATTTTCTGCTAAGTGTTCAGGGCTGGGACGCTGAGGAGGTGGCATGGCTGTTGTCCAACACGTAGTTCTGGCTCTTCAAGGACAAGCTGGTCCTAGGCACTTTACATACCAGCATATTCTTCCCTCCTATAGCACATAGAAGCTGAGGACCTGCGAGGGCTTTCTTGTTCACATGTTTAAATTAGAGAGCAAATACCAAGTCTGGGTTTATTTTCTTTAACCTCGTGACCAACAGCCCTTGTAAGTGCTGGCAGGACCTTGATGCATTCAGATTCTAGGATAAAACTCTCTGGCTTTTTACGCAAAAGGATTGTGTTTTAAGCATTTAAAGTGTGAAAATGTTTCTGTTTATAGCAATAAGTCACCTCTGACCAGAAATGGAATGTTTCAGTAGAAGCTAAGAGTGCAACAAGGAGGTTCCTGTGTGGCTATCACAACTGTGACTTTGACAGCAAAAGTTGTGACTTTCAGGAATTTTCCAGAAGCTGATAGAGACAACTTTGTGATTGAATGGGTCCAGGGGAAAACTTTTGAGTTACTAAAACATCAGAATAGCTTTCCTGTGGAAAACTCCAGTAACACAGAATCTGTTTTTCAACCAAAATGAGAGTCAAAAGTACAAGCACTGTGATTTGTTCACAGAAATGTTGTCAAACAACTGTAGTTATGGGGGCAGCAAACGGCAAAAGTAAGACAAGAATTCTAATCCTGGGGTCGAGTTTAACACATACCTTGATGTCAACTGGCTTCATTCATATTCTGAAGTTTAAGTTATAATTTAGATGTTCAGCAGTTGAAAAACTGTTGATTTTCCCTGATGACTAACCCTACCTGAGACCTGAAAATCCCTCGAGAGTTTCCCCAAACCCTTAGGTTTCTACAGTTCTTTCACTCACACAACACTGGCCTACATCATGCTTTTTTTTTGCCATTAAAATGTTTTGGCTACTATGTGAAATATGTGAGGCTTTTCAGAGTTGTGAGATGTTCAGTAGGATGACACTGATTGTTTGAACTGGAATTTATAACAGTCCCAAGATTAATTCCTGGATCAGCCTTGTAGCTCTTTTTAAAGGTCTGAACTGCTGAATTAATCCATCTTTCTCAATAGCATGTGACTCTGTTCACACTTGTTAGAGGACAAGGGGAAAAGGTTCTAGACTTGAAGAGGGGAGACTAAGGTTGGACACGAGGAACAAATTCTTTGCTGTGAGGGTGCTGAGATGTTTGAACAGGTTCCCCAAAGAACTTGTGGTTGCCCCATCCCTGGAAAAGTTGAAGGCCAGGTTGGATGGGTTCCTGAGTAACCTGAACTAGTGAAGATGTCCCTGCCTCTGCAAGGGGCGTTGGAACTAGATTATCTTTGAGGTCCCTTCCAACCCTGGCCACCCTGTGATTTAAGGCTAAATAAAACTTACTAGAGAGAAATAAGTCAGTTTAAAATGTTCATATCAGACTGCAGGATTACCTGGTGTTTCGCATAACCTGTTACTTGCACATATGGATGACAAAGAGCACTGGAACAGTCTGACCAGGGAGGTTGTGGAGTCTCCTTCACTGGAGATGCTTAAGACCCACCTGGATATGTTCCTGTGTGACTTGGTCTGGGTGATCCTGCTGTGTCAGGGGGATTGGAATGGATGATTTTTCGAGGTCCCTTCCAATCCCTAGTGCTTCTATGATTCATTCTTCCTTAGGTTGATGTTGGTCTCCTCTCACAAGAAATAAGGGATAGAAGAAAAACTTGTGCCAGGGGAGGTTTAGGTTAGGCATTACAAAACATTTCACTGAAAGAGTCACCAGGCTTCTCAGGGAGATGATTCAATCAACACCCTTTGCTGTTTAAAGGCTGTGTAAATGTGGAGCTGAAGGACATGGCTTAGTGGTGGGCTGGTTACAGTTAGCTTAATGGTTGGACCCAATGACCTTAAAGATCTTTTCTGACCTAAGTGATTCCATGATTTTATAGCTCAAAACACATTTCCACTCGTGCCACTGTGTCATCCGAAATGAACATGTGACTGTGGACTGTCCCTCAATCTTCAAAAGCCTAGCCTTTCTTTTTGGCCAACAGCAAATGTAGAAAGGGCTTTGCTTCCCTTCAAAGCTAAATTACACCAGTTCAGTGGCTATTTCTCTTCATTACACTTCTTTCTGTCTGTTTTTTGTTGTTGGTTTGTGTTGTCAGTGTTTCGAATAACTGTGCTGTGTTCATCTTGGCTTACACTCTTCATAGCCTCAATGGTCGCAGTGTGGCCAGAACTCATTAGAAGGGCCGAGACATGAGTCTGACGTGACTCTGAGAGAGGTGGCCTGTGAAACTTGCTCCCATCCCACTGCACCTGTAGCTCAGAGGAGCTTGTTTGGGTGACTCTGCTTCCTTCGCCGTTCTAGATAATAGCCTTTGGTGTACACTGAGCTTGGCCTGCTCTGTTACTCGGTGTTGCTAGTGCTCACAGGTTCCCAAGGAGCTGGTCAGGCAGCATGTTGTCAGACTTGTATTCCCTAGGAATCAGCACTTGTGAATCTTCTATTGAATGTGAAACACCTTTGAACCTTGTTGTGTTGCCAGAAGTAATGTTTTGAGAGGTTTTTCTTCTGGAGTGCTTTTGTTCAGGGGAGTAGATGACCTTGATGAAGGCTCAGATGGAAGCTGACTGTTGAAACGTGCAGCACCTCTTGATTGACTGCTGAATTTGTCTTTGTGCCTGGATGTTTACAGTCCATCTCTTCCCTCTTGCTGTCTGGTGCATGTAACACCAGACAAGGAGTGGGGCCTATGGACTGTGAAGGCACTTCATGCTGAGGTGGGCGCCCCAAGGAGCTGCCTAGTGAGGACGCCTTCCCTGGGCATGGCAGATCTGCAAGATCAGTAACAAAGTCTTCAACACCAGTGATAACTGGATAAACACTAGCAGACTTTTCCCAACAGCTGCTTAATCCTGGATTCAGCTCCAGTTCCAGATGTTGACAATTAGGCTCTCCCCATGGCTTTGCTGGGAGGTAGTGTTTGTCACAACAGACCTGACCTGCTAAACAGATGCTGCTTTGTGCTCCAGCGGGGATTCCTTTGGTGACAGATACAGTTATTGCGGTGCACGGAAGATAAAGTCCTGCAATTTGTTCAATTTGCCAGCTGCTGTGGGAGGCCGCGAGGTGGAAGGTGTAAAGGGCTATTTTTCTTCTTAATTGGCTCTGCTCCATTCTCTAAACAAAATGAAGTAAAAAACCTTCCACTGTGTAATTCTGCACTTTGTGCCATGGGTGGTTTCTTCGTCTATCGCCATTCACCCCTTAGCCCTGGGTCTCGACTGCTTCAGAAAGGACATTTTTCTGACCCGTGTCAGGCAGTTATACTCTTCCTTCCTTACTTCTTCAGTTACCTGAGCAATCTCTTTTCTGTGAGTAATTTTAAGGTACCAATTTTTAGTGCTTTTGCTCAAACACCTTGTGTGTTTTGAGACCACACCTGGAGTGTTGTGTCCAGTTCTGGGCCCCTGAGTTTAAGAGGGATGTGATGCTGCTGGAGGGAGTCCAGCACAGAGCAACGAGCATGATGAAGGAAGTGGAGCACCTCCCTTATGAGGAGAGGCTGAGGGAGCTGGGTCTCTTGAGCTTGGAGAAGAGGAGACTGAGGGGTGACCTCATTCATGTCTATAAATATGTGAAGGGTGGGTGTCAGGAGGATGGAGCCAGGTTCTTCTCATTGTTATCTAGTGATAGGACAAGGGGCAATGGGTGTAAGCTGGAACAGAGGAGATTTCACCTTAATATCAGAAGGAACTTCTTCCCAGTGAGGGTGACTGAGCACTTGAACAGGCTGCCCAGGGAGGTTGTGGAGTCTCCTTCTCTGGAGATGTTTAAAACCCATCTGGATGTGTTCCTGTGTGACTTGGTCTAGGTGATCCTGCTGTGGCAGGGGGGTTGGACTAGATGATCTTTCAAGGTCCCTTCCAATCCCTAATGATTCTGTGATTCTATGAGTTCAGCATGGAAATGAGTCCATAATGCTCACTGAGTTCAAATTATTTTGGTTGTACTCACTGGACTTCCCAGAATCAATTGCAAGCAGCTGAAGCAGAAAGGCCTGACAAAGAACTGATCTTGGCTTAAGTGCAAGGAGGAGAGGTGCGTGACACAGCAGCCCAGTAAGCCTCAAGGTGGAGGCTTGGTTGTACCCAAATACTGTTATTCATGGAGCCAGTTGAAGCCACCCATCAGAACCGTGTCAGTCTAAACACGTCTGAAGCGTGGAAAAGCTTGCTTTAGTTGGCACTTAACTTTCCTTTAGCATCCAATCCTTAGCTTTAATTAGAACATCTCACGCAAAGTAGGAGTCATTTTGAGTCCAGCTCTCTGAAGTGTTTTCTGTAGTGGTCTGAACTCAGAGAAGTTTCAGCTCCAGCTTACAGATGTTAGGATCAAATGACAAGAGCAAAGTGAGATGTCCTCAGAAAGGATACCTGAATGATTTGTCAGGTCTCTCATTGTTTCAGAAAGCAGCATTCTCTGAGTAAAGCAAAACAGAGACCCCCACCTGTGGACTGATTGTTTGTCAGGCAGCCTCCTTTTAACGCCTGTTGCCTTAAAACATATTTAAAACATAGTGAAAAGGATCTGCTGTCAGCCAACATATTGTGAATCTACAGGTTTTGAAACTGCAAAGACAGTATAGAGTACTTCTGAAATCAGGTGCAACCATTGTGTAAAGGATGTGCAAGGAGAAAGGGCAGGGTTTGATCAGCCAGGAGAGATAGAAGTGTGGTAGGGGGCTGCCAGGCTGCTGTTTCCAGCCACCTAAAGATGGATTTTGGGGAAGACAGAGCCCTTGTCTTTTCCATATGACTCCTTGCAAAAAGGGAGTCATTGTCATCTTAGTAGCTACCCTTTAGGTAGTGGGACGTGGTGACAAGGTCCTTCTTAAGCCTTCTCAAGGCTGAACATCCCCAGCTTTACAGCCTTTCTTCATATGGCAGGTCTTCCAGCCCTCTGATCATTCTTATGGCCCTTCCTTGGACCCTCTCCAGCCTGTCCACAACCTTTCGTGTAGCAGGGACCAAAACTGTACACAGTACTCAAGGTGTACAAGGTGTGAGCAGCACTAAGTAGAGCAGGACAATGACTTCTTTACCTCTGCTGGTGCTGCCCTTGTTAATGCAGTCCAGCACCCTCCTGACTTCCCGTGCCGCTGCAGCAGCTTGCTGTTCATTCACATTGAGCCTGTTGTCCACTAAGACCCCCAGCACTTTTTTGCTGTGCTCCTCCAGGTGTCCAGACTTTTAAAAGCAATCGGACAAGCCAAATTTTAAATGTGGTGGTGTTTGTTTTGATTTTTTTTTTAAGTAATCTTTTGCACTTGGAACTGTTGTGGTGGGGCCAGCCGGGCTGAATAATGGGATTGGTGGTTTGCTGGCGGCTAGCGCTGTGGTTCAATATGCTCCGGGAGCTGTCAGGCAGCGAGCGGAGGAGGGTTTGCTTGTGAGTGGCTTTTTAAACCCTGGGATTTCGTGTGCTCCTCGGGATGAGTCGCAGCTCGGCAGCCCTGCACAGAGCGGATGATTGGAGGGAAGGGAGATGCTTTCGGCTGAACCTAAAAAGTATGTGCCAGGAGGAGGGCTTTAGAAAATGGGAGCTGGGCAGGGAGAAGGGGAGGGAGTGTTTCTTTTCTGCTTTGTTTTATAAGGAATAGCTAAAATTAATTGCTTCTCCTTTAAAAGATAAATCTCATTGCTGTAATGTAATGCATCTCGATTTACATTTGTTGTGCAGCTGACTGCGCTCCTCTCGAAGGGAAACGCGTGTTGCTTGTGCTGGTTCGTGTAGACCTTTAGGATGGATCTAGAGTTTTGGCTGATAGGAAAACTGGCTGAGTATAGGAGGCTGCAGCAGGTGATTGCTTGCCATGGTACTTGTTACATCATCAAGACCTAGTTGATTAAACCTTGCTGCGATACTGTCATTAATGGCAGGAAATTTTCAATGAAAAAGGAAATATAAATGAGGTCCTAAAGCAGATTTCAGCGTTCTTATCCTGCTGTGGAGCCGATTAATATAATATGAAGTGACCTAAATGGATTGCTGCAGGACAGTTTGTAATTTGTTTGTATGTTTAGCTAGGTTTATTTGAAAGCATTCATAAGGAGAAGATTATTTTCTTGTGCATGGAAAATTAATTGTGATTGTTTGGGGCAGAAGACTGTCATAGGTCAGCAAACTACATAGGAAGGATGATACTCCATCCTCATATCCCCCCGTATACCTCTCACCTTCTACCATAACAATACTTTGTAGAACTTTTAGGATAGATTTTCTCCTAAGCATTTGATAACTTGCCTGGGCTTAATTTCATTAGCCAGTCCAGTGCTGGCATTCAAATAAATCTACCCAGAATACTTGTTTCTTTTTCTGCCCTGAAGAGTGAAAGAGGAAGGATAATGGCAATGCTACGGGAGAAATTCAGCTCAGGAGTAAAGCTGCTCATATATTCTCATCACAACAGGTTGTTGTTTTGAAGTAAATCAGAAAGAAAAAGGTTGAGCAAGCTTTTTCTAGAGTCTTCTTAAGTGACAAACGAATGGCAAGTGAACAGGAGCTTGGGCATGTAACTCATAACCCAAAATGATTTAAATGTGCTGAGTGCATCCCATCACTGCTGAAGGCTTTCACTTTTAATTGACTTTTTTATTACCCTCTTTATCACTGTGGCTGTGTGGGCCACTTTGGCCTTTAGACTTCTTTAATGTTTCTGAAGAAGTCCAAGTTATTCTCCCTTTTGTTCTGGACTTGCTAGATGTTGACTACTTCTCATTCTGTATGATTTCTCCTGCCATGAATGTAGCTGTACAAAGCCATGCATGTGTGCAAATATTCTGTAGTGAGTTGGTGGGTGTCAGGAGGATGCTCTTCTCAATGCCATCTAGTGATAGGATGAAGGGCAATTGTTGTAAGCTGGAACATAGGAGGTTCCCCATAAATATGAGAAGGAACTTCTTCCCAGTGAGGGTGATGGAGCACTGGAAAGGGCTGCCCAGGGAGGTGGTGGAGTCTCCTTCACTGGAGATGTTTAAAATCCACCTGGATGTGTTCCTGTGTGACTTTGTCTAGGTGATCCTGCTGTGTCAGGGGGATTGGACTAGATGATCTTTCAAGGTCCCTTCCAATCCCTAATGGTTCTATGATTCTATGATCAAGGGATTTACAGCTGACATTTCTTCAACATTGTTTGACTTCCTTCAGAGGTTGCAAATTACTGCCCCCAAGAATGGGGTGGGTACTTCCAGTGTGCTGAGGTGTGAGCCCACAGAGAGAAAGTGGGCTGGTTGATCCAGCAGTCCTTGGGCAAGTAAGGTTTGAAGCAGAATTCATTGCACGTGCCAGGCTGGGCCGAGAATAGAACTGCATGTCTGCATATAATTGCATGTGATTAGCTGAGGCTGATAACATCCCTGAATCACCAGAAGATGACACAGCAGTGCTGTTAGGCCAGACAATTCAGTCTTTGCTCTCAGTGTACCTCAGAGTAAAAAGGTGTTCAAACTTCATGTGCAGTTTTGGTGGATACTAGGAGAGCATGCTTGAGAGCCTGGAGTCACCAGCTCTTCTCCTGAGAACAGACCCAGAAAATGGTATCAGTTGCTGTGATGGCATTTGTAAAGTTGAAACCTTCCCCTAGTAGGTACCCAGGAAATAAGCAGATGGACCTTTCGGATGCTGAGCAAGCAGGCTGCTGAGTTTAATGGAGGATGTAGACCCAAGGACTTGAATGTCAGGTAGGGTAGGTGCCTGATGACTATGGAGACTCATTGACTGCCATCACCAGAACTGTGCTGCCAACGAAATGACTGGCTAGAAGAAACCAAGTCCACAATGACTGCTACAGCCAGTCTAGACCTCTTTGTCCCTGTAGGTATTCAAAAAATGTGTAGACATGGCATTTAGAAATTGTTTAGTGGGTGTGATGGTGTCAGGTGGATGATTGGGCTTGATGATCTTAGACTTCTCTTCCACATTTATTGGTTCTATTATTCTAGAGTTAATAGTGCAACCAGGTTTTTTTCCCCTGTTAAGTTGTAAATGTCTGAAAAAGGGCTCAAACTCAACTTCCAAGGAATTTTAATTGTTTCTGGAGTGTAAAAGGAGCAAAGAACTTCTGCTGAACTTTCTCCAGTCACTAAGTCTAGTGATCAATAAACTACTTGCCCTTTTTTTTACTAAGAAAAAAGTGAGTGTATTCTTATAGATCAAGTACATTTTGCTAATGATTTCTAACTGAAACTTGTGCCAATGTCCAAGTAACGTAGCAGACTAAACCTTCGCCATCACAGAGAAATAGAGAACATGGCTCAGAAATGAGCAATTAGCCTCACTGTGACTTCACTCCTTCTCCGGAGATGTTTAAAACCTGCCTGGATATGTTCCTGTGTGACTTGGTCTAGGTGACCCTGCTCTGGCAGGGGGATTGGACTAGATGATCTTTTGATGTCCCTTCCAATCCCTAATGTTCTGTGATTCTGTGATGCAAAAGGTCCCTCCCTCCATGGCACTGCAATTGACCGTTGCACACAAGGTTCAGATGGTTAACAAATGAAGGTTAGCGGTGTCAGCAAGAGCACCAGGGAGTTCCTGGGTTAGTGCAGGTGCTTTTAAAAACCCCAGTGGTGCTGCAGCAGGGAAGTGCCACTCAGTTACTCTTAAGGAAGCTGATGAGAGAGGGCTGGTTGTCTCAGGTGCTGGAAGGCTGTGAGATCTGCAGTCTTTGCAGTCCTTCCTCAACAGCGTGTGAAGCAGTAGACTGATGGAGTCCTGGATGATACTTCAAGACACTTAGGTAATGCATCTGTTACAGAATTATTTTGTATTCAGTGATAATGACTGTGCAATAGCTGTGAAATTGCTTTTCAGCTCTGTTATTAGCTCAGTGTTTAATGTTTGATCACAAGAAAACTAACAGCAGTGGATTACTCTCGAAGTTCAACACAAATTTGCAATGAACAGGAACTGTTTGTTTTCAGAGGGCTATTTGCTGATGGAAAAAACTTAAATTAGTTTCTTTTTTGCCCTCATAGCTGTTGTGAGTAAATTGTGCCTTCACCCATTTTTCCATGGAGAGTTGTGATGGTTTATTGTGATGGTTTTCTGGAGTCCAATGTGGGCTTAAGTCTAGTAAGAAGATGGCTTGAGACACAGTTCTTCAGCTGACTTAGTTTTGTTTGATTTGTGAGAATCTCAGGTGTTTCTGGCTTGCTTGGATGCTTTCTGAAAACAAAGGTTCAGAAGCAGATAGGTTTTGTCTTCAGATGACAGATAGGGCTCTGCAGAACATAACTTCTGGGGACTCTCTGAAACTTTCTGACTTGCACAGTAAAACAGGTTTGAACCTGGCCAGCCTGTGGGTTCCTCTGCAAAATGGTGCTTCCTCCTGAGCTCGGAAAAAGGAGTTACCTTGTGCTGATATTTTCTTTTCTGATAGTCTGTCAGAGTTCCAAGCCAATGTTGCAAAGACAATGCAAGAGTTGCTTCAAATGCCCTTCCTATGTGGAGATTATTGTGAGGGTGAAAGGAAGGTGAAGGTTCTTAATATAGATGTGCTAAAAGGTTTGTTACCTTTTGCAGAGTCTTGAAAAGCGGTCTGCAGAATTAGCACGAGAGATCACATTGAAACAACCACATCACCCCTGTGTTCAGTGTGCTGCTCTTGGCAGTGGAGAGGGAAGGGACAATCTCCTTGACTGCTGTATTGAGGTTGTCTCGGCTCTTCTCCACATCAGAGCAAAGACCTCTGCTTTCCTGTCAGATGCCGCATCCTCCTCCAGGATGAGCTCTGCCATGAGGTGTTTTCTCAGAGATACTTACTCTTAATACAAACACCTATTTCCACCAAATGCATCAAAGCATGCTTCATTATTTAGGATTTGACAAATCTGTGAGCCTCTTGATTGCTGTAGTTTCTCTCTAATTACACCCATGTTGTTTAATCATGTCCTTATTAGTTTTCCAGGGTTGCTTCAGACTTGCTCTGAAATAAGTCTTCAGCACTTGCTAATCGCAAGTGGAGTTTCACTTATTCATTTGCCTTTCACTGCAGAGATGGATCATCTCACACACATCTCACCTGATAATTTTCTCCTGTTCCCCAGCATCTCTTTTATCTCCATTGCCTGTGGTTGCCAGGCAATGCCAGTAGTTAGACTGTCTAGCAGGAGTCTGTCAGATCCAGATGCATAGGCTGCTGGACTAAACCACCTATTAGTGATCTGGTTGAATTTTGTACAATTAATCACAAAACATTCCAAAACCAGACTTTTTTGTGGTAGTCAGCCATCTCACAGTGCAGACAAACACCAAGGAGTACTTTCAACAACACCAGGGAGCAATAGATGTGTCACCACCCGTGCAAGCAATAGGTGTGAAGTGCCTAAAAACCTCTGGATACCTGTCTTTTCGCTGTCGGACTTCATAGTCTCTTCTGCTGTTGTTTAAAACTGAAGTAGAGAACTTAGAGCAGCCTTCTCATCTGAGGAATATGGGCCCTGTATGGATTATCCACTGAAGGTAGTACACAGCATCTGGCTGCAACACATGCACGCAGGTTCACCTGGTTTTCTTGTGTCCCCCCAGTTCCTTGCAAAAGCAAGAGAAGTTAGGTACAAGTTGAGTTTTCAGTTTGCTGGCACAGCATGCCTGTCCTCAAGTACTAGAAAGGATATTTCTTTTTTCACTATTATTGATGAAACATGTATATTTAACTGCAAGTTTTAGGTTTCACTGCTGGCGTTGTGCGATATTTTAGATTGGAAGGGTGGTTGTCAAATCTCACCTCCTGCTTCAAGCAGGGCTAACTTTAGCACTTGGAAATTCCCTGTGGATGAAGGTTGTGCCGCTTCTCTGGGCCCATTTCTGTGCTTCGCCGATGCCATCGAGCACTTTGCCTGCTGTGACTCCTGTCTGCTACCTCTTGGCCATTCACTGAGCAGAGCCTGGCTCTGCTTTCTGCGTGCCCCCCTTCCGTGCACGCGCGCAGCAATATTAAAGAGAAGCAAGCAGATATTACGTGGGAATAATCCTCAGCTTAGAGTGATTAGAGATTTCTTTGATCTAAACAGAAGCAGAGTGCTCCCTTGTTCATACTAATATCACAAATGTGCTTGAAGTTAAGGGATTGAGAATGTGCACTTGCTGTGTTCCCAAGAGTCTTCTCCCAAAAGCTGCCACACCAGACATGGTCAGGTGTAAGATCTGGGAACTTGTGGCCTCTGACCCGACTACTTTTAGCGGTTTTTATCTTGATGGAATGATGCAAATGCCATCAAGAAGCTTTACATAGCCCTCTACCCCCACCCTACCACCCAAGACCAACATTTCTTGTTGAAATATGTAAGTTACCCTAACTGGTGAAGGATGTCTCTGCCTCCTGTCTAGACTAACTAACCCCACTTCCCTCAGCTGTTCTTCATAGGGCCTGTTTTCCAGAGCTCTTCCCAGCCTCGTTGCCCTTCTCTGGACCTGCTCCAGCACCTCAATGTCCTCCTCATACTGTGGCGCCCAAAACTGGACTGAGTACTCAAGGCACAGTCTCACAAGTGCGGAGTACAGGGGCACCACCACCTCCTGACTCTTGCTGGTGAAATTCCTAATATATTCTAGAGAAGGTAAATCAATTCATTTATAAACAGGGAAGTGCACAGAGTGAGAGGGATTTTTCAGTAAAACTGCATTTCTTTGCGCTCAGCCGGTAAAAGTTGTAGATAAAACTTCACGGAATGTAGTCAGCAGAGGAAGTGTATTTCTGCTATTACCCACTGCACTTCCTTCATCCCTCACCACACTTCATCACAGGTGACAGTACAGAAAATATAGTGAGTGTGGAAGCCAGCAGGAACCAAGCGAGTGCACTGGTGACAAATTTTAGCTCTGTGTATTCTTTAAATAGCATTGGAGAGATTAGATTGGATCAGTACAGCTCACGAACACCTTGATTAGGGAATTCCTTTTGGAATTTTGTGGTGATGTTCTCATTTTTGAAAAACTGATGTCAGCTGATGATGTTCCTTTTAATATTTTCTAAAAATAAGAACATCTAGTCAAGGGATCCATTTAAAATGCAGGCTCCGTGTCTCAGAGCAGTTTTCACACACAGATCCCCTGACAGCAGCTGGCTGTGTCTCTCCAGGAAGCACAAGAGTGCAATGAAATAATGACTGATGTCCAGACAAGATGCATAAAGTCAGAGGGGGCTGGTGAAGGTTTCACTCTCTGTTATCATCTGTAAGGAAGAAAAAACACTACTTTTTGAATTAAACACAAAACTGTCCAGAAACCAGAGTATGTGCCCCAGCTCCTTGAAACCTCAGAGCAGGGTGTTATATCCACTGGCAGAGATCAGCATTCTGAAATGTGGTGACAGCATTAGTGGACAGGAAAACACATTTCTTCATGGACTCCTCTTAGAACCAGTTCCATATAAATAGCAGAAGGAACTTCTTCCCAGTGAGGGTGATGGAGCACTGCAACAGGCTGCCCAGAGGGGTTGTGGAGTCTCCTTCACTGGAGACATTTAAAACCTACCTCGATATGTGCCTGTGTGACTTGGTCTAGGTGATGCTGCTGTGTCAGGGGGATTGGACTAGATGATCTTTCGAGGTCCCTTCCAATCCCTTAATGGTTCTATGATGAATATATGATTCTCTGAAGTAAAACAGACCAGGACAAGCACAGGAGCTCAAAGGAGACAGAGATGGCAGAGCATCTCAAATGAAGAATCCATGTTATGGCCAAGACCTTATTGCTGTCTACAACTACCTGAGGGGTGGTTGTGGCCAGGAGGAGGTTGCTCTCTTCTCTCAGGCAGCCAGCACCAGAACAAGAGGACACAGCCTCAAGCTGCGCCAGGGGAAATTTAGGCTTGAGGTGAGGAGAAAGTTCTTCACTGAGAGAGTCATTGGCCACTGGAATGGCCTGCCCAGGGAGGTGGTGGAGTCGCCAACTCTGGAGCTGTTCAAGGCAGGATTGGACGTGGCACTTGGTGCCATGGTCTAGCCTTGAGCTCTGTGGTGACAGGTTGGACTTGATGATCTATGAGGTCTCTTCCAACCTTGGCAATACTGTGATACTGTGACTGGCAAACGTAGCATAAAGATATTTCTTTGTTTAGATGAACTAACATTTTCAGTCATATTATTTAACAGTGATTATGTTCACTGTGTGAAATAATCACAATAAGGTAAAACCTTAAGTATTTTCAGTTGCATAGGAACAGAAGCACCTCAGAAAATGTTAGTGGTGATGACAGGGCTGGGGAAAGGTTGGACTTGATGATCTTGAAGTTGTCTTCCATCTGAAACTGTTCTGTGAAATAGCTCTGATACAGTGCTTTATCGATTATGCCTGCTTCTCTCTAGCATGATCTAGTGCTCTAAAAATCCATACACTGAGATTTCTGCCTCCTGGGGTGTTGTTACCCCGTGCTAACAGCCATCTGTCCCCTCGTGGCCAAACAAATATGCACTGAAGTGTGACAGCCCAGCTAATTCCAGTGCAGTGTTTGCATTGATTAGGTCTGCCCAGCGTGCTGCCTGCCTGCCTGGGCATGCACAGCTTGTGCTGGAATTTGAGATCTCTTTGGGCACAGCATCAGATAATTTTGAAGCCATTTATGGCCAAGGGGACAACGGAGTAAGGTATTCTGGAGGTCATGTTAGGGAACTGGCTGAGCTGACTTGCAAGCCTGTGAGAGATGTAAAGGGGAAGGATAGACTGAACCTTCAACTCAACTGAGTATTAACAGCTTCTGGTAGTAGGATTTTATTCACTTGTTTTCAGAATCACTTAAGTAACGGCCACATTTGGTTCTTGCACGTTTTGCAGTGTCAGATTTGAATGTGTTCAAACAGAACATAAAATTTTTGTAGAGGTAAATGTGAAGACCTGGTCAGTGCTGCCTGACTTGATTACACGAGTGCACCAGTACTGGAGCAGAAAAGGCCTCAGAATAAATGCCTTTGATTCTTGCTTTAAAACTCTTGGGTCTTGGAATAAAAATCCATTGCCTCAAGATTTGATTATAGTAACTTGGATTAAGGTGGGAGAAAAAACCTTGGTAGTTACTTGCCAGTGCTTCCCCGCAAAAGCAAGGGAGCGATGATCTTTTGAGGTCCCTTCCAATCCCTAATGATTCTATGATTCTGTGAGTGTTGCTCCCAAGGCTGGTTGTTCCAGCAGGTCCCCTAGAGCAACTTGTAAAACTTGGGAGTCAGCTGTCACCCTGGCAAACCCTGCCCAAATGTTCAGATGGTGCATGAGGGGGGAACACAAACTGGAAAGATTTCTTACAACCACAAACTTGCAACCTCAGTTTGGATAAACACTTGGCTGGCTCTGGAGAAGGTGCCTGACTCTGTTACTCTGCTGATTTTGCTTTTCCTCTTGTTGTCCTGCACTGGCAGCTCCTGTTCTGGTCACTTTTGGATGAACTTTCAGGGTCCCTTCCAGTCCCTTATGATTCTAAGTTCATTCCAGCATAACTTACTTCCCCAAGATGAGCTTGCATCCATGACCAGGATCAAAGCATAAATTGGAGCTTTAGATACTCTCACACTAACCTAATGCAAATCACACAACCATTTCTAAATTCGATCCATTGTTTTCTATCCCTACTTGTTGAAGGAAACCTGCCCTTCCATTTTTAACCAGAGTTTTTGTCTTCTGCAGAGCAGTCTTCATTTATGTTACCAGCTGCTGTGCAGAAACAGATGGCTTTAATTATTTGGAAACCATTTTATCACTAAAAATCAAATTACAAAAGCTCTCCTAGAATAACTTGGCTCATCTGTTAAGTTTTCCACCTTTATTTTGAGAGAAATAGACCAAGTTTATTTTTCTATCTGATGCCTGCTTCCTTTGCCAGCTAGTTGAGAGACAGCTGTTAATTGTTCACCCTCCTCTTGCCTGCAGATCTGTTTGTTCCCCCGCCAGGAAAGCCCCAGCAGTAACACAGGTGACAGTGTTTTGATGTTGTAGTCGCATGGCATGTAAGGATAAGGCCACATCACGATTTATGTGAACTGTCATCTCCAACATCTCATAGAGCCACAATCCAAGTGCCGGTAGCGTTAATTTAGAAAGAGGCAAACAAGGCAAGTGTGCCAGGAGCTGGCCCTGCTGCAGTCTGCTTGTTCACATTTGTGTTTTTGAGTGAAACAATCAGGTCATTGTGGATCATTTTTTCACTCAGGAAGTGGATGTGCCTTCAGCAGAGTGCTTGGGATTTTGTCCCAGCATCACAAGCAGAGGGAGGCAAAGCCAGCCCAGGGAAAAATTAACAGGTGAACGTGTCTCACACAAGCCCTTGAAAACTAGCTTCACCCTGTAAAGATTCAATATATTGATTGAAGAAAATGTAAAGCCTGCCTTCATTATAACATGGCAGGTTCCACATAAATATGAGAAGGAACTTCTTCCCTGTGAGGGTGACAGAGCACTGGAACAGGCTGCCCAGGGAAGTTGTGGAGTCTCCTTCACTGGAGATGTTTAAGAACCACCTGGACGTGTTCCTGCATGACTTGGTCTGGGTGATCCCGATGTGTCAGGGGGATTGGACTAGACAATCTTTCGAGGTCCCTTCCAGTCCCTCATGATTCTATGATTATCTTGACGTGACATCACTAAAGAGATGGAGCAAGGCTGCAGTTTATGCTGAACAGGTTTTTCATCCTATGCTACAGGGCTGTGTTGATGCTGAATGCACTCATACGTGAAATTTACTGAACTGGAGGTTCTGAATCCAGAGCAGCTGGGCATTACTGTGGCAGGTGAAACAGCCAAAGCTGGGGGAGCATCTCCCACCATGTCTTTGAACTTCATAAGTTTTCTGGTTGCATCCTTAAAGGGGCTAGCTCACCTTTAATAAAACGAAAATGAATAGCCTGAAGTAAAACTGCACAGTGTGCTCTAGTGGTTAGGGAGCGGTGGCATGAGATGGGTCAAAAATCCATGCTTGGCTCAAACTAAAGAGACAGGACCCTTCCACTAGTACAAACTGACTTTCTGCTGATTCATCATTGGGCAGACATCACTTTGGTGCTAAAAGAAGCTAGTGTAAACATAACCAGGTAAGGCACAACAGTGACTGCAGTGAGTGCAACCCGCTGTACTTAGCTGCTGTCCTGCCTAGCAAGTCATCTGGAAAGATTCGTAACCGTTATTTGGGGTTTTTGGGTCACAGCAGCTTTGAATGTCCTGCTGTAGCTTATTGTTGTTACTCAGAGGAAAATAAAAGTACCCCCCAAAAAATGCTGACGGTGATAACAGCTTCTGAGCAAAAAAGCTTTTGAGCTTCTCAGGAGAGCTTTTCACCAAGCTTGGAATTTTTTACCTATTTCTAGTCCACATCTTCACACAGTAAAATATTATCAAGTATTTCCCTTGTTAATCAGAATTCCCAAAAAGACCAGCTTCTCACAGGTGACAGAGTAGGAAAAGAGGAAGAGCTTAGATGCTGCGACTGTCTTAAAGCCTCCACGATAGCGATGGTTTGTCACCTGTGGGTGTTGTTCTGTGCCAAGCACAGGTCTGTGTTAGAAAGGGAGCATTCCTTCAGTACAGTAGGGTTTATGTTTTCAACCTGAAGGGTATTTAATTCTTAGTTCTTCAAAGTTTTCAGTTGTGAAGTAGAGTAGTGCAGAACTAGCGAAATAAATTATGTGGATAAAATGAGGTATAAAAGTCTTTGATTAACAGCTGTTGGTACTGGTTAGGTCAGTTTCAATTTGAAAATTTCCACTAGTTTAATGAGAAGGTTTTTTCACGTCCGAGGTGAGGGTTTCTGCTGAAGTGTATAGATGCACAGACACATCAATCAGCACATTTATCTCCTCAGATCCAAATTACAGAGCGCTTTTCTGTCTTTGCCAGCTTGCTGCATTTCATTCCACTGGATGCCTGCCACACTCTGCTGTCCCGGGGTAGCGCCGACAGAGTGAGTAAGTAGCCGTCGTTTCATTCATATCTGAATGTCCTTCTAACTGCTATTAACATTGCAACACAAGTGGCTAGGTTTTTAGAGATTTTACTGATTCAGGGGTTTTACAGCTTCCCCTGGCAATCCCTCCTCCAAAGCCTGTGTAATCTAAACATCCCTCTCTTTAGCGTCTCACTGAGTGCAGGCTCTGTATAATTCATGCTGTTTATTGCTTTCCGGATTCCACTCTGTAAGCATCAGTAGTTTGTATTTCACCCAGTAATGCCAACAAACTGTAATCTGAGTTTACAGATGTGTCACAGGAAATGCTTCTCAGCTCCTGACGCAGCTCGCAACTCGTATACTGAATAAATGAGGCCAAAACATCCAAGTCAGCTTCCCCTGACTTCTTATCTCTTCCCTTGAGACACCTTTGGGTGTGAAATTAACAGTCCATTCCTCAAAGGAGCTTCTGCAGCAGTCAGTTTCACTATGGTGGAGTTAAGGATAAAGCACAGAGTGGGCAAGCACTGCTCACCCTGAATGACAACATCTGTATACTGCTCCCTGCACAACAACCCCCAGGTATGGGGGCGCATCCTGAGCATCCTTTTCCTTTCCCCCCCAGTCTAGCTGCTTTGGTGTGTGCTGGTAGAAATGAGGTTCTGAATCAGTGCACGCATGCTGCTAAGAAGATTAGGTTTGAAGGGAAGAGGAAAGGAGTTTAATGTTGTTAACTTGTGTGCTGAGGCAGCCCTGCTCTGGCAGCACACTGCCCTCTGTGCCTGGTGCCAGCAAACAGCCAGTGACCCTCGCTGGGCCACTTCCACGTGTGGTGTTTGCTCTTGCCCTACCTCTCACACCTTCTTCAAGCGTAAATGACTACTCAGGGTGACATATATTTTGTGCTGCCTGATCACTGGGAGTAGCAGGGACAGTCCCATGGTGCAGCTGGCACCAGCAGATGCTTCCTTACATTTCTTTCTACTTCTACACCAATGTTGTTCCTTGGTGAAAGAGCAGAGAAGGTTTTGAATCCATTGCTTTTGCACCACTTTCCACACCACTTCATCTCTCTTGGGTCCCTTCCAACCCCTAACATCCTATGATCTCCTGAAGCTGTGCTGTCAGTGACTGTGCTCTAGACCTGCTGTTTTGCAGATGCTCAGAATGGGCTGTACCCTCACCAGCTCCCTCCAGATGTAACCTGCCCCAGGAGGTACTCTGAGGCATAGGGGGGTGGTGCTCACAGCTAGATCTGTTGTGCAGGGAGGGAGCCGTAGTGGGTGTAATTCAGGGACCAGTGAGCTACAACAGAAGGCAAAAAGGAGAGCAGCAGGATAGGGGATTAGAAGCTGGCAACTCAAAAAAACCAAAAGGCAGTTCTCACCATTTTCAAATCGCTGCTTAAACACTACCAGTGGAGTGGTAGCTGTGATCCTGAACCTGTTCTGTCAGCCAGCTCCTCTCTCACAGGCTAAAATCAGCCCTGTCCCACACCCTGCACATCACTGAGCTGTACAGTGGCCAAACGTGCTGCTGTGGAGCAGGTCCTCAGCTGTACCAAGGGGACGTACCTTTGGCTAAGCTGTCCAGATCTGACCACAAGTGAAAGCACCCTGCATGACTTAGCTGCCTTCCTTTGGAACATAAGACTCTCCATCAGGCAATTCAGACACTTCTAGTGGCTAATGCATTGAGAGGTGAGTGGATCAGCTGCCAGTGATAAATCTGAATTGTTGGGTTTTTTCTAAATACCTAGGGAGTTGGTGGGTTTTATTCAGGTGCTGGGGATAAAGGGCAGTGAAAGTGGTGTCACATCTGCTGCTGCTGTTCTACTTCTGGTCTCAAACCTTTCCTGTGGGGAATTCCCAGATTTTGCAGCGCTGTAAGTTAGTGGGTAGGGAGCTAGGGAAGACCCAGAGGATTTAGTGTTTTTAAATGTGGGGTTGGATATCAATGTCCCTAAAGACTGAAAGAGCTGGGGCTCTTTAGTTTGAAGAAGAGGAGGCTGAGATGAGACCTCATCACTCTCTACCTGAAAGGACATTGTGGAG
Source organism: Rhinopomastus cyanomelas (assembly GCA_013400115.1). Classification (NCBI taxonomy): domain Eukaryota; kingdom Metazoa; phylum Chordata; class Aves; order Bucerotiformes; family Rhinopomastidae; genus Rhinopomastus; species Rhinopomastus cyanomelas. Next base: position 1,457,972 of record VXBP01003282.1, on the reverse strand, counting down.
AGGTAGGTGCTGGTCTCTTCTCACAAGCAATTAGCGATAGAACAAGAGGTTCAAGTTACAACAGGGTAGGTTTAGGCTGGATATTAGGAAAACAATTTTCACAGAAGGGGTGGTCAGGCACTGGAATGGGCTTCCCAGGGAGATGGTTGAGTCACCATCCCTGGGTGTGTTTAAGGATCATTTGGATGAGATGTTGAGGGATCTGTTTTAGAGGTGAACTCGTAAGGTAGGGTAGATGGTTGGACTCAATGATCCCGGGGGTCTTTTCCAACCAGAGTGATTGTGTGATTCTGTGATACACTCAGAGTGTGATTCCTTGTGGAAGCAGAGTTTGTGTTGTCAGCTGGCTCCGCCCTGCAGTGTGTGGTGGTTTCTCAGAGCAAGTTTTATGGCAGCACGTCTTTGCCTTTTCAACACTGTAATTGTGACTTCCTTAGTGGTCTGTTTGGTTTTATTTCCAGTCTGTTTTCCCTGTTTTGATTCTGTTACTATAAATAAGTACTGTTAGTAATGAAGGCTACCTGAGGAACACGTGATTACAGGGGATGTGAGCAGAGCTCAACGGGGTGCATCACACTACATGGACAGAGGAAGCAAATGCTCTGCCTTGCTTCAACATACCAAGCGTGTGTCCACTGGAATATGCATCCTGAAGGAGCTAAGCTTCCCTTTTCCTCTGTTTCCATGCAGGGTTTGAACATGGGTGCCCAGCCACACACTGTGACCAAGGTGGAGGTCCCTGACCATGTTTTCTACATTGTAGGAACGTGTGTGCTCGTTATTGGATCCATTGGCATAATTGGAAACCTCCTGGTTCTCTACGCGTTCTACAGGTACAGGAGCTCTTTTTACATTCACTCTGACCAGTCCTGAGGTTCAAATGTGTCTTCATACAGATGTTCTGCCTGGTTCCCTCCTGGATTGCAACTGCTAGCAAAGGTTGACTGCATGTTGATGGGAAGGGTACTTACAGTGGTGGGGTTGCAAGAAGAAAGCTGTAAAATCCTGGGTCCTCCTTGTGTCTTACAGAGTGTGCCCAAATATTTGAAGGGTGGGTGTCAGGAGGATGGAGCCAGGCTCTTCTCAGTGTCATCTAGTGATAGGACAAGGAGCAATGGGTGTGAGCTGGAACATAGGAGGTTCCACATCAATATCAGAAGGAACTTCTTCCCAGTGAGGGTGACAGAGCACTGGGACAGGCTTCCCAGGGGAGTTGTGAATTCTCCTTCACTGGAGACATTTAAAAGCTGCCTGGGCATGTTCCTGTGTGACTTTGTCTAGGTGATCCTGCTATGTTGGGGGATTGGACTAGGTGATCTTTCGAGGTCCTTTCCAATCTCTAATGTTCTGTGATTCTGTCTGCCTAACACTGTGAAGTCTTGAAGTCAGACTCCAGTAATCAAAGCTGTTTGCCATGCAACCAAATCAATGGTTCACACTGAGGCTCAGCCTTGCACCTTCTCAGTATCTCTCTCTCAAATGTGCCAATTTTAATGTTGATTTGGGTTCACTGAACTCACAAATTAATTTCATTTTCCCAGTGAGAGATCATGTTTGATCAGAGCAACAGAGGCACATTCAAGCCATTAACCCCCAGCAGAAGCAGTACCTTCTTTATCAGGTTACTAGTATCTTTATTCCTCTTAGCCAGAGCCAAGGGTAATCATGAAAACCAGCTGAACTTTTCCAAGAAGGCTGTAAATCCAGACATCCCTGAGAAGTGAGATTACATGAGCTGCTGGGGGGAAGCAAAATGGAAGTATTGTTTTTTGTCTTTGGATAAACATTTCTTTCAGACTAGCTGCTGCTTTCATGGCCCTTGTTGTGGCATTTGATGTTGCCTGTTCATCTGCAGCTGAGAACTGTTGTTCTCTCTAAGGAGAAGTATTTGAATAAGGTGGGGTTTTTATTAAAATCTCTGTGCAAGCTCTGCTTGTGCCACAACACTTTGCTGCTAATTAAATGACCATTAGCGGTGTGGCAACTCTCTAGGTCAAGCAGTTTTCAATAAATCACCAAATAAAGCCCTTTGCCTCTGCAGCCTGCCTCAGATCCTGATCTTGTGCACACCAGGACACACTCAGTGTTACTGCTTTCACAGAGAGCTGCTCTTCTCCTGAAGAGACCCATATTTTTCAAGGCAGCCTGAATTCCCTCACAATTGCTGTCAATTTTGAAAAGACTGTAGCCTCAGTAATTGATGATTGGCAATTGACTGACTATGTGTCAATCACTCTGACCTGGATGGCCTTTGTTTATGCTGGTAAGCAAAGTTATGAAGTTAACTTGTCACTTTGTCTGTTGTAAATCACACATATCTCCTGTTTTTAAGCAACAAGAAGCTGAGGACACCCCAAAACTACTTTATAATGAATTTGGCTGTGAGTGACTTCCTGATGTCAGCCTCTCAGGCACCCGTGTGCTTTGTCAACAGCTTGCACAGAGAGTGGATTCTTGGAGATACAGGTACTTCTCTGCAGCAATTCACACCTCACCAGCTCTACACTCTCTGCAACTTACCTAAGCCATGACAGCCTTAGCCTGTGCTGTGGAGCGAGCAGCACCAGTCTCTCGAGTGACAGCCCTGGTTCTTGACATCATCAGTCATTGGCATGAGTTTGGTATTAAAGATTTGATCGCTTCATCTTATTTTGGAAAGAAAGGAGGCTGCATCAACATATAATCTCATTACCCTTTAGCTTGTAAAGGCAGATGTGACAACTGAAGATGGGTAGAAACACTTCATTGTCATAAATATGTTCCTGTGTTAGTTTAAGAGGGAGCTAATAATTTTTCTTAGAAATGTCTGTTGTGATCCATTAGCATGGTCCTACAAATCGTGTGTGGAATGAAGAGATTCAAATAACTGCAGTCACTTGAGGGTTCTGCAATTTTAAGCTCCTTTCTTTCCAAACAAGAAAGAAAAGGCGATGCGTGCTTGACTTATAGGTGAAATGGGAGCAGAGCAAGTTCCTCAGAAAGCTAGATGCTCTGCTTGCTACTACTCATCACATCAGTGAGTGAAAATTTGCACCAAGTAGCAGTTGTATATTGGTGGAGCAAGTGCACAGACCATGTATGACTTAGCAGCATAAAAGAGGTCGTCTTTAGTTTGAGAATGTTTTCAACTTGATAAAAACAGAGTGAATCGCTTCCTCTGTGGCAGCATGACCATCACCTTGGGACAGAGGAATTGCAGGTTACTTGCAAAGCCTGTGGAAGTCTCCTTTAAGGTTGAATCTGGTGTTTTGACTGCCTCCTGTTCCAGTGGGCTGTTGTCTGCAGGCACTCCAGGAGGTGCAAGATCTCAAAAGAAGATCAAATTAGAGTCAGTGTAACTCAGAGTTTTCATCTGCTAGCACAATACTTAAATGCAGAGGGGCAGAAACCCCTTTGGATGTAAAAATTCTTTTTTAAAATGCTGCTGGTAAATACAGGAGCTGGAGCTATGTCTTGCAGCTGGTCTTTTAGCCACCAAAATTAAACGACTTCTATGCTTTTTAAACCACATAAACCAAAGTAATTTTTTGAAACACCCATCTGTCATTAAGAGACAGATGTCTGCTGCAGCCTGTTCAGATCAATATATTGGGCAGGAGTCCAGGAAAATGTAACTTTAATTAGATTGGATTTTCTTTGAGGCAGTTTTCCATTGACAAAAAGTTGCCAGTTGGAGTCCCTGCTGTGGCAGGGGGATTGGACTAGATGATCTTTTGAGGTCCCTTCCAATCCCTAATGATTCTATGATTCTATGAGAGTGGGACTTGTTAAATACATGCAGTTGTACTTTATTAATATTTGTTGGGTTTTTTTGAACAAACATGTAATAACTATGAAACTGTGAGGCTGAGAAAACTTTCCTGAAGTGAGATAAGTCCTGAGCTGGGAGAACTGGGAGGTTTATCATTTGAGGCTCTGAGAAAAGCCTTGCATCTGTTTTAAAAGCAGCGCTGACACTGGCATTTTCTGCTGCAGGCTGTGACTTGTATGCGTTCTGCGGGGCGCTCTTTGGGATAACCTCCATGATGACTTTGTTAGCTATTTCTGTTGACCGCTACCTTGTGATCACTAAGCCCCTGCGATCCATACAGTGGACTTCAAAGAGACGCACCATGCAGATCATCGCCGTCGTGTGGCTGTACTCGCTGGGATGGAGCGTGGCTCCGCTCTTGGGGTGGAGTATGTTTTCTCCTCTCTGTCTCTTCTAGCATTCCTTACATTGCCATTCTAGCTTTGCTCAAGGTATAATGAAATGGGAGTTGATTTAGAAGTTCAGCACGGAGCCACAAATCAGTGAAGGGAGAGGAGCATCGCCCCTGTCCGGAGAGGCTGAGGGAGCTGGGTTTCTTCAGCTTGGAAAAAAGGAGACTGAGGGGTGACCTCATTCAAGTTTACAAATATGGAAAGGGTGGGTGTCAGGAGGAAGGAGCCAGGCTCTGCTTAGAGTCATCCAATCAAAGGACAAGGGGAAATGGGTGTAAGCCGGAACATAGGAGGTTCCATGTCAATATGAGAAGGAACTCTTCATGGTGAGGGTGACAGAGCACTAGAACAGGCTTTGCCAGGGAGGTTGTGGAGTCTCCTTCTCTGGAGATGTTTTAAACCTGCCTGGATGTGTTCCTGTGCGACTTGATCTAAGTGATCCTACTCTGATAGGGAGATTGGACTAGATCTTTCAACTCCCTTCCAATCCCTAAAGTTCTGTGATTCTTGGGTGGGTGCCTAGCCACTACCTGATGATCTGTTGTCATACTGTATGTCTATACCTATTGCCATGCAGATACCCTCCTCCCCAATGCCCCCAGGCTATATTCAAGCAGAACAAGTCTAGGTGATCCTGCTGTGGCAGGGGAATTGGACTAGATGATCTTTCAAGGTCTTTCCAATCCAATTTCTGTGATTCTATGATTCTATGAACAAGTTGCAGATGGTGTGTGAGGCACTTGTGAGGTTCTGGCAGTCAGGGACTCCTCTCTGCTCGTGCGCTCACATTCTGGGATCACATGTATAGTTCAGCCAACGTAGCTCTTAAAATTCTATCCTTACCATCAGAGGTTTCTTTTAAGTGTTAATTTGTTTGATCAGCAAAAGCACAAGCTTTGGGTGTACATGTGAATAACGTGTTCCTTGCGTTTCATAGGTTCCTATGTGCCTGAGGGCCTGATGATATCCTGTACGTGGGACTACGTAACCTACTCCCCTGCAAACAGAAGTTACACCATGATTTTATGTTGCTGCGTGTTTTTTATTCCCCTGATAATAATATTCCATTGCTACGTGTTTATGTTCCTGGCCATCAGACGTACTGGCAGGTGAGAACTGTAGCTGAAATGAGCAGATCTCCCTTTTCTTCTCAGAGAAGTTTTTTCTCAATTTCTTTAGCTGCTGAAAAAATCTGAATAAAAAAATGAATTAAAATAGCAAATGAAGTGGCAGATTGTTAACAGCTAACAGTAAATGGGGAAATACTTTTGAAAACATAGAAACACTAAGGTAAAGTATTTGCTTTGGTGTAGGGAAGGAAAGAAGTTTCTGGTGATTCTAATCTTATCACACAGTGTGGTAGTTCATAGCACATCAAGTTAATTTAATTACTTAAATTCCAGATTGGCAATACAAAGATGATGGTCCTTGTGCATCCTAGCAGTTTTCAGTCCCAAGGGATGATAAATAGCACAGAGCAGTGGGGACACCTTCTGCCTTTGAATTACTCTAAAACTTAACAGTCTGCATATTTTTAACAATTTTATTCAAGGCAGCTGCACCAGGAAACCTTGTACTTGACTCAAACACCAAAATTCTATGCACAGAATCTGTCTGGGCCTGTTCAGACACCTTCCTATGTTTTTAAATCTTGGTCTACATCTGAAATAAAAAAATTAGTGGAGTGCTGATCTGTTAAAAACAAACAAGCAAATAAACAAACATTGAGGGTATTATGTCTAGTTCTGGGTCCCTCAGCTCAAGAGGGACAGCAACTGCTTGAGAGAGTCCAGCACAGAGCCACAAAGATGATGGAGTGGAGCATGTCCCCTGTGGGGAGAGGCTGAGGGAGCTGGGTCTCTTGAGCTTGGGAAAAAGGAGCCTGAGGGGTGACCTCATTAATGTTTATAAATACAGAAAGGGTGGGTGTCAGGAGGATGGAGCCAGGCTCTGCTCAGTGGCATCCAATCACAGGGCAAGAAGCAATGGGTGTGAGCTGGAACATAGGAGGTTCCACATCAATCTGAGAAGGAACTTCTTCCCAGTGAGGGTGATGGAGCACTGGAAGTGGCTGCCCGGGGGGGTTGTGGAGTCTCCTTCTCTGGAGACATTTAAGACCAGCCTGGACAGGTTGCTGTGCAACTTGATCTAGGTGATCCTGCTGTGGCAGGTGGATTGGACTAGATGCTCTTTCAAGGTCCCTTCCAACCCCTGATGTTCTGTGATTCTGTGATCCAAACTTCATTCTCTCAGTTATTTTTCTCCAAAGGAGCACAAGAATTATCCTCAGCCCGAGCAGCAGCTGGAGCTATGAGTTCTCCCCACTGCTCAGAGTGCCATCAGCTCCCATGTTTTCAATCTGCACCAATCTTCAGACACTTCTGGAATGCGTTTGTCTTCCCAAGGCTAAGTTCCATTTCTACAAGCCTGTTCAGCTTTATGTCTAAACTGAAGCTCTTACTGAACTGGTTTTGTGGCCTTAGTCCTGTTCCATGCTGTGCTTTGTATACATGCATTTGATAAGTGGAAGAGCAAAGGTTGCAGTATTAAAACAGTCGGGTCGGTCTCGTACCAGTGGCCACAATATTTTTCCATACCTTTTGCTCACTAAGACGATAAACTCACTTTACAGGTATGTTCACAGTGCACCAGATAGAACTTTGTCACCCTGCTGGTTGGTAATTACTTTCTTCAGCCTGAAATATATCTTCATTTAGAATCATAGAATTATTAGGGATTGGAAGGGACCTCAAAATTTGACAATAATCAATATGTGAAGAAGATTTTTTCTACGCTAAACTGCATAAAATTCTAAACAGTATACAACTGGTTTTTAATAAAGAGTAGGGCATCTGACTTAACAATCTGTTTGGCAAAAGTACTAGGACTGCCTGTTTTTCTACCTCCTCAAAGTACACTTCTCCAGTGAATGAAAGTTCAGGGAGGTACAGATGTCCCCCTAACCATTTGGGGCCAGGTTCTTCAGAGCAGTCCAGCGTGTTACCTTGTGAGCTGGAATTTCTGCAGGCTGCTCCAAAGCCCTAAGGTTTGAGTTTTGCATCCAGCTGTGCCTGTGCATGCTCCACTCTCAGAGCAATGAAGGGTGAGGGGTACAGATTTCTTCACCCTTCAACCCTGAAACCCTCCTTAGGTTGGAAAAAGGACACAATAGTCCAAGCCTGAAGTCTCAACCACAAGGACAAACAAAGCTGAGTCAGAGTGCCTGAGCTTTACTACATTAATTACCTTCTAGAGTTTTTAAATCAGAGAGGATGAAAGAAGAGTTAGAGCTGGGAAGGATGACATTCACTTTGTTTTGCACATGGCTTTTCAGCCTCCTGCTGACAGATCTGTCTTTCCCCCCCAACAGAGATGTTCAAAAGCTGGGGTCGTGCAGCAGGAAATCCTACCTCTCTCAGTCCATGAAGAATGAATGGAAACTGGCAAAAATAGCTTTCGTGGTGATCATTGTGTACGTCTTGTCTTGGTCACCCTACGCGTGTGTCACCTTGATTGCCTGGGCAGGGTAAGTGGCATTGCAATCGGAAGAGCGTGGGTTGTTCTCAGACATAAACACCGTTGGTACCATTGTGCACAAGAAGCAGATCTCCCCGTTTCAAAAGGTTTTAAGTGGTTATGACATTAGAGACAATGCTAAAGTCTTCACTGTGTTCCTGGGGATAAAGCCAGAAACGGGTTTGTCTGCGTATTTTAAAACTGCTGTGGCTTCTGATGCGTGTTCTTGGTCCATGTTATTTTCTCCCCTGCATCATACTTTCTTTATGCAAACTGGAGGAGTCCTTTTCTCTCTTAACAGCTGCTTTCTCAAGAAGCTTTGCCCCATGCACTGCTGCCTCTGACAGAGTGCAGAAAACAGGTTCTGTTGCCTGACACCCACCCCTGAGCCTCCAACGTCTCTGCAATGCAAAGGGACCCATTTTGTCAGTGCATGTACTTGATGTCAAGGTCAAGCTGGATGGGTCTTTGAGTGACCTCTTCTGGAGGTTGGGCAGCACAGTAGAGAGGTCGGATGAGATAATCTTTAAAAGTCCCTTCAAACCCAAACCGCTCTGAACCTGTGATATCAATTGTGACTGCCCTGTGCTGATACTGATCACACGTGACTGACTGTGGGCACCTAAAGTCAAGGAGACAATATTGGTTTCAAACTGCTTTCAGCCCTCCCTTCCGCAGTCGAGTCAATGACACTTGTTACTGTGCAGCACAGATGTTGCTTCCTGAAGACTTTTTGCTTTTTGTTCTGTCTCCTTTTTTATCACTTTTCATAGCTGGCCACAACGGGGCTTGTTTTGGTTGCAGGGGGCTTTTTTTGCCTAGTGTAGAAAAAGGGAAGGGGATTGCTTGTGCTCCTGGTGATCCTCAAATAGGTAACTAATGACTTGCGTGTCTTTCATCTCCAAAGTCATGAAACCAAGTGTGCCCTGTCAAAAGCAAGCCTTCCACCTCAGCAAAGAAGGCTTTTGAATAAACTGGGGTTTCAGGGGTGTTTCTTATGAGAAGATGACAGCACAGAAGCACTAGGAAGGTGGTATGTCTCAGTAATGTAGTAGTGATTGGTGGCATGGCTGTGTGTAACGTTTTTGCTTTGTTTTAGTCGAGGCAACACCCTAACACCATATTCCAAATCTGTGCCAGCAGTTATTGCCAAGGCTTCTGCCATCTACAACCCCATCATATATGCAATAATTCACCCAAGATACAGGTACAGTAAACGTGTAGGTATGTGTATAACTGCACTTGCACATGTGCTTCTGACAATGAATGACTTGCCCTCGTTCCCTCAGCCTCACCCCACGCAGTACGTGCTCCCAGCCTGACCACCCCATAGAGGATCTGGATGGTCAGAGTCTGCACCCTGTTGCCTAGTGCAGGGCAACTCAGACTGCACACAGAGCTCCAGACTGGTCTTTAGGGATGGACAACAGAGGAGAACAGTCTGTCCCTTCATCTTTCTTAATCCTCACAGCCCTGATCCTTCATCAGCCCTGTGGAGCTGCGGAACACTCTGACTGACCGGGGGAGGTGATGCTCAGGGTTGTTGTTTGCTGTATCAGAGGCAGCTGATGAAGGCTGCTCTCAAGACAATAGGTGCCCATCAGTGAAGCTCAAAAAGCACATCATCACCAATTTAAGCAGCTGTGTGCACATATGTTTGAGGCTTGGTTTCCTTAAGCACTTGTTATTGTCTACACACCAACTACAGTATTAATGTAAACAAGTTGCTAGTCTTTGGAAGATCAAGAGGCTGAGGTGATCCTGCTGTGGCTAGGTGGACTAGATGATCTTTTGAGGTCCCTTCCAATCCCTGATGATTCTATGATATCAGTGTTTCACAGAAGTGTTATCACAGATGTTCTGTGCAAAGTGAGAGCTGCAGGAAGTCAGTCAACTAGACAGAGGTCTCTGCTGGCTAACTCAGGTCAACAAGTATTTGCCATTGAAAACTAAAGCAGACATCTCTGAAATACTCTGGAAAAAAAAAATCTCTTCTGAAAGTTGTTTCCAGATTTGTTTTGTTTAGGGAAAAGGAATTCCATTCCTTACCTTTTCCAAAAATACTAGCCTTGGCTTGAATCTTCTAAGTCCCTCTGATGGAGTTCAATGAACAAGATGTAATGATCACTTCTCTGAAACACTTCAATTGTATTCTATGGTTTTTTAGATAGGAAGAGATCCCCACCTCATGTCTTCACTATAGCAAATTGTACTTTATAATATACTATTATAATTACTTGTATTTTAATTCTGCTTCTTACTAGAGATCTCAATTACTGTGTATTCTAAAACGGTGCCAAACCACACTTTCACTACAAAACACACAGACACTATTAAGTCTCAATAAGCTTCATGGTGAGATGACTTTTCTTGCATTTTGATTGCCTTCTCAAGCCTCTCACAGCCAGTGATCAGGTTTCTGAGCTGAAGGGTATGAATGCTGCTTTTACCCCAGCCCTCTGACAGCAGTAAATTAAGGGACAGAGCATCAAAAGAGTAACTTTTTCCCATGGGGTAAGTGACACAGAAAGGCCCCAATGGTAAAAAAGACATTTCCATACTTTCACTCCAGTGGGAAAGCTACGAGGTTGGGTGAACACAATGATAATTTACCATAAAAGACACTCCTCCAAAGAATCAGAAACTTTTCCCTTTGCAGAAGAAGGTTCATTATCATCTCCTTGAACACCTTTTCCAGAGCATTCCAATTGGTCTCCAGACACTAGCTCAGCCTTCTACAACACTTAGGGAAAGGTGAGGAGGAACCACCTTGCATTTCAGAATGGTCACCTGTTCTTTGAGCAGGCTGGGACCTGGAGGGATGCACAGCATGGACACATCAAAAATGGTTGTGTCTTCACCTGTGTGGTTCCAAAAGGAATTACAAAACGTTTTTGCAAGGGAATAAATTGGCATGATGTTCTGCTGAAAGGTTTCAAGCAAGTATAAGCTCACGCTGCGCTTCCCAGGCAGCTAGAACTTCTTCTCTGTAGTCATTATTTTATTCAGAAATGTCCTCCCAGCTTCAGCTGAGACCCATGTGCAGGTACCAGCAAAATGAGTGACTTCTGATAAAACTTGCACGCTACTTCTTTCCAAAAATCCAGCATAAGTAGTTTTATATTTTGAGGGGGGAGATTTTTGTTGTTTAATGCAGTCAAAGGGACCCAACTCCATTGTGTCCTCAGACTTATTTCCAGCAAAAGGTAAACACCTAAATATTTTTTCTTAATCTTTGCAATTCACAGCAAGTGCTGAGTAGCAGCCACACCTCACACAGAAGATGTAGCTCAGACCTTGCCATTTCCTCCCGTAGCTGCACATAGTGTGTTTTTCAACTGGCAGCGAAAACTGCTTTGTTATACAGAAGGAGAAAAGCTGCTGTTCCCTGTGTCCCTCAAACCGTTATCTACCAGGGACGATGCATTAAAGCTTTCAAAGGAAACCGTGGGGGTGAATGCGATGAAAGTACAAACACCACTAGATGGCAAGGGTTAGCCATCAGTATGAGCTTTGTCTCACCCCAAAAATCTACCAAAAGCTGCTAAATTGTTTGACTGACAGTAGCTTTTCAGAGCTAGAACATCAGCTCATTGTTCTGTACGTCCAATGAACGCTGGTGTGTTAGGCAGTAAGAGCAGTCAACGTTTCTCAGCGGGCTGGTGGAAATGCACCCAGCCATGGTGAAAACTTTTGTTTTGCTTGAAAAGATCTGCTATCAAACCTACCATCGTTTAGCATCCTCCTAATATCCAAGTCCCTCTGAATTTTTAGAGGTTGCAGACTGTTTTCATTTAAAGAACAGGAAAATCACTGATACCTGCTGGCTTGCAGAAGCTGAATGAGAAGTTTTGCTTGACTGGTTGACACATGATGGCCCTGGTGTTTTTTTCTGATGCAAAGATACCATGTTCAGTGATTCCTCACATTCTTTTTGCAATGTCAGTGAGTGTTTTCAAAGCAGATGCTATACACTGAACTACTTCTGCGGGTCTTTTCCCTGACAGCATCAGCTTTTCTCAGTAAGATTGTATTAAGACAGAGGCAGGATTTCAGACTCTCTCATAAAACACAGCTCATTTCCCCCTCCCTGCTTTCTAAGCTGTGTTTCTAGACATATCAACGGGAGAAATGTTTATGGAGTTGTTGTGAAGACCTTTCATGGAGTTGGGAATCATCCAGTCAGGAAAACAAGTAATGTTGTGTCCCCTGAGATAAACCAGGCATGAAGTTTTTAAACAGAGAAAGCAGCCACGTTACACCAACAAGTCAGCCGGTGAAATATGTTGGCAGGACCAGTTTTGCTTGAACAGTGAATAAGGAGTATGTCTGTAAAGTTCAGGGTTTCTGGATAATTTCCAAATCTTCTAATAATTCACCTTATGGTTTGAAAGTAATTTATCCTGTAATGCAGCCTGTTCAGGCCCAAGACTTAAGGGTCTGGGCAAGGGGTGAACTGCTGTTTTACACTAGGACCATTGAACTGTTTTAAATCTATTTTCCAAACCTTTCTAGAAAGAGTCATCTAGAAATTGGGATCTAAGGAGTTCAGATAGGGCTCAGACTAATGATGTCCCACGACTGAAACAAGAGGCTTTTTTACACAGAGGATTCTTGTCGCTGCATCTTGACGCCCCAACAAGTCAAATAATCTTTCTGTAGGGTTCTCTTTCCTTAAAGAAAAATAGGAGAGGGGGAAGTATCTTACAATGAATGGAACTGAAAATGCAGCGGTGACCTTTCTGCTAGCGCTTGGCTTTTAAGAGCTGGTGTGAGAAGTTAACTGTGATATATCCCCCTGCCTGACCACTGCCCACCAGTACAGTGGAGAAAAACACTTCTCTCCAGGGTAGGTACCATCAGAAGAAACCAGTGTAAGTAAGGAAATGTATTCAAAGTTTTAATTCATAAAATTCTGATTTGTAGAGGAAGAAAGTTTTCACTCCTTTAACAGCCTGTAGGTGAGAGAACATCTGTTGGGGATGTTAGTTATTGCAGAAACTTCCTTAGATTTTTGGAAGTTCTGTGTTTTAGAATCACTTCTGCGTAGCTAGGAGGGACAACGTGCATCTCCGTGTGTCCGGCTTGTTCCCAGCTGAGTCACAATTACACAAAAATAATTTGTTCCAAATGAATCCATCATAAATGACTGAATAACCGGGAATAATGTTGACTTTTGTACCAGCTAACCTGAAAGTTTTGTGGGTTAATCTTCTAATGAAGTCAGAATGAACCATGCCTTCAAAGATATTGCAATTCTTACTACTTAGCCACAGACCTCTTCCATACGTGTGTTGACGTGAGGCCCAGAAGTCACCTGCTATTTTCCCTTCAGCCTGCTGAGTAGTTTCCACTAGCTATACCATGCTGTTTCCGTGTAGTCTTGAAGGCTTGCTCAAACAAAACAGAAGCTGTGCTGAGATGATGGAAAGAAAAGCTACTTTCACCACATGGTTTTTTAAAGCAGTGTTGTCAATGTGCCGTTTGTTCTCTTTCTTCTCTTATTTTCCTTCAGAAAAACCATCCACAGTGCTGTTCCCTGCTTGAGGTTCCTAATAAGAATATCAAAGAACGACCTCCTGAGAGGCTCCATAAATGAGTCGTCATTCAGGACCTCTCTCTCCAGTCATCATTCTCTTGCTGGCAGGACCAAGGGCACGTGTGTTTCATCAGTTTCCACAGGAGAAGCTGTAAGTCTCTTCTTGTTTCTGTGAAGGAAAGTCAGTACAAAGCTTCTCCAGTTCCCAAAATAAGTGACTCTATAAATACCTAGTCAAAACTCAAGAATGGAAAAGCAGGAGGGGAAGCGGGGTGGAGAAAGCTAAATCATAGAATCATTAGGGATTGGAAGGGACCTCAAAAGATCTAGTCCAATCTCCCTGCCACAGCAGGATCACCTACACCAAATCTGTGGGTCATGTGAGGTCCTTCCTGCGTAGCCTTTCTGGGAGTTCATTAGTGATGACTTCCAACCACAAATACTCAGGAAAAGTCTTTAATGTGAATTACAAAGAGCCGATGTCAGGCACTCCCCCGTAGTGCCAAACACTTTCGGTCATTCATTATCTAAGGAGGCTGGAGGGCAGGGAAACAGTCGCCCATTCACAGTTTTCTAACCTGCCCAAAAGCATTTTATTCTTTTAAAGGAATTCCATTTTCTGTAGGACAGGACAATTTTTTTATCTGTTTCTCTGGACTTTAGCCATGAGAAGTGGAAGATTCTTGCACCTGCAGCAAGATGGGGTGTTTTGTATCCCACTTCAAGGAGTTAGATAAAAAAGAATCCCCTAAGATTCTTTACAACCCCTCTTGGCATCACCTTGCCTGCTTCTCTAAACCATAAGAACCTCTAGTGGTGTTGGGAAGGTGGCTACAAGTTGGCCAGTGGAGCTGCATCTCAGTGAGGTCATAACTCTGTATTTTCGGGAATACTGGGGTCCTTGATTTGGAAATAGATCTGGGACCTCGGGGAAAACCAGCAGGAACCGTGTGTCATTGTCAAAGGAGATAATTCTGCACACAGACAGCAAAGCAAAGACACCTGAGCAAAAAGTGGGCTGTTCGCTGAGAAACGGAGCAGTCCCAGCCAGTGTCCAGGCTTGGGCAAGAAATTGAGGTCTTCCAGCTGTGAAATCCAAAACCAACAACATCCCCACTTTAGATGCCTGAGGAGAAGGATCACTGCCAGAACCCTAATGAATGCAAATCTATCCCATTCCATAGGGTGGGTTACTTTGCTGTCTCTCTTGCTTATTAACCGTGGAGCTGCATCAGATCGACTTCCAGTTAGAACGACTAATTGTGCTGTACTGCATGGCCTCAGTTGTGCAAGTTGTGGAGCTATGAGCTGCTGGGGACAAGGATCCTCTTCTGCTCTGTGATGGAGTATCACCTCTCCCAGGAGCATCCCTAGCTATCACTAAGCAGTCTGTAGGCTAATACTTGCAATTAGAGATAATGAAATCTCTTAAATCATAGAATCATTGGGAACTGGAAGGGACCTCAAAAGATCATCTAGTCCAATCCCCCCGAGTCACATATTGCCATTTCAAATTAGAAGGTGATTAAATTCAGGCCAGCTCTAGATGGGACAAGCTTTTCTATAGTGGTTCCTAAAACATTTCTACTTTGAAATTTATTTCCAATTAAAAGAGTAAATAAAGGAGTGAAAGTCCTTGGTCTGGGTAATTTTTTTTAGTGTATTATTGTTCACATTTGAACTCAAATGAGTTTTAACTATGTCATGGGAGTCTCATGGAGTGTCACGGTGCTGCACCGCACCACACAGCACAAGAAGCTGAGGCTTTCCTAACCTTCAGGGCAGGGAGAGCACTTCTATGTTTATCTGATTGTTACTCTGTTAGGGAAAACCACAGAAGCACACAGGATCACAGAACGTTAAGGGTTGGAAGGGACCTGGAAAGACCATCTAGTCCAATTCCCCTGCCACAGCAGGATCCCCTGGATGAAGTTGCACAGAAACATATCCAGGCAGGTTTTAAACGTCTCCAGAGAAGGAAGAGTGATTTGCTTTGTGTGGGCTATAAAATCTGGCATTTTTCTCAGCTCTTGAAGATACAATTCATATTCCTTTTGCAATGTGAAGGAAAATGAGAGAACCTATCCTGCTGATTTAATTCCATTCACAGGCCACCGATTACACAATGAAGCATGAGAATGTCAACTGTGATGATCTCATGAACTGTGAAATACCCAGGTTATCCTTGCAATATGAGGTTAGTACCTGCAACATGCCAATACCTTATCATCTAAAAAACTGTGTCTTGTGTTTGAAATCGCTTAACATCTTGAGCAAACAGAGCACCCACACATATCCCCTTGAGACCACATGGACTACTTGTCTACTGACACTCGTACTTCCTTCACCAGCTGTGCACAGCACAAGTCGCAACGTGGGAATACGTTAACATTAGTTGAAAACAGTGAGGCTCCTAATTTACTTGTTTCCAACCCCTTTTGCTTCTTTTCCCTTTCAGTTTTCTTGACTTAAAGTTTATTCTTGCATTATTCCCCCATTAATCCTGTGTTTGGGGATAATCCCATCTGGACTGGGGGTTGATTTGGGTTGGTGTTTAAAGAGGAGGGTTGATGTGGGTAAGAGGCTTCAGCTTTTGGCACAACTTGAACTTAGGAGTCTCAAACAGAGCACCTGCTGTTAGCAATGTGCGGCGCTGTGTTGTGCTGACTTGACACAGCCAAAGGTAATTGTCCTTGGGGCAACTGATGGCTCGGTGCAGCTGTAGGGGTTTTAGCTGCAACAGCAGCTGCTGAAATAAAAGCTGAGCTCAATGACTCTTCCATGGCAGCAGGACTGAAAGAAATCTTGGGATGCCATCGTAACGTATTGACAGGCAGGAATAACACCAGCAGCACTGTAAAACACGCAGCTGCTGCCACCAGTGCTTCCCTCTGCACGTTGAGTACAACACAGCACTAGGGAGCCAACACGCTCGTGAGTCGTGTAAAGTTGTATTTACAGTTTGATCCTTTAAGGAAGGAGAAATAAACAGGTGGCAATGCGTAGATGTATGAGCAAGGTGATGAAGTGGAATTATGAGCTAGCTTTCCACTTGTGTGGAACCTTATCTATCTTTATCTATCCATCCATCCATATCTAAAAGCTGGTGTGGAAAATACTGGAATGATCTCACCATTGATACTCAGTCAAGAAGTCACCAGGAAATTAGGGATGATGGATGTCCTCTGGCCTAGCCTGCAAATGGAATGGCATGGCTGCAATGTCACGATTGTGCTCCGTTACTGGCGAGCTCTTAGAAAATCAGTGCAGAGCCCACCCGTTGCCTCCTGTCCATTAATGACAGTTCAGACAGGAAGCAAGTTCATGGGGCTTCAGACACCCTGTGTGTTCTAGGCAAGCAGCTGGAATGGGTACAAACGAGGTTTTGGACCTGTCCATGCCCACAGCTTTGTCCCAGTTGATGGCCACGCAGAATGCTGGAGGTCTTATAAAACAGATTGATTGTACTGCCTCCATCCTTAGACCTCAGGTGTTGTGCGGCTGTAAGGGTGAGAGGCACCCTGCTGAAAAGAGACTAAATAACTTTTCAGTGTTTCAAAGATTTCTTTTGGCTCAGAAATACAGTCCAGGGCAACTGACAAGGTTAAAATTCAAGCCCCTCTCCAGGAAAGCTTTGTGCGTGAGATCTGCGTTAGACCAGCTGTGGCTTTTGCAGGTGCACATGGCTTCTGCTAGGGTTTGAGAACTTCCAGAATTTGAGGAGGGATGTAACTGTCTGAAATCTGTCATCTTTTGTGACCAGACCTGGAGCGATGTAGAGCTCGATCCTGTAGAGCCAGCTCATCAGAAACTGCAGTCTCGCCGAAGCCATTCTTTCTCAACCAGTCTGAGACAGGAGAAGAGGGACCTGCTCCTGAAGGCGAGCAGCTGCGATGCAGCAGCTGCAGAAAAGGTAAGTAAAGGTCTCTCTGCTGGGACTTCTTCATTTTAGTGTTGCTCTTGCTACAGCACTTATCTGTTCCATCTGTAGGCTCTATTTATATGATTTTGATGTCCTCTTCATCCTCGCTGGGTATTTTTTTTGTCATTGTGGGGGGTTTTAGTGGAGAATGAGAGCAACACTAGCACCTTATGAACTTCGCTGCTGTATTGCCTGGGTTTGGAAAGCCAGCATCAGCCCACGGCTCTGAACTGCAATAATGCACTGGCAGTACCATCAAATGCCAGGCGATCAATCCTTTGCCTCCTTGTTTACCTACTCCAGCCCCAGCATCTCCCACCCTGACCCTGGTGTTCACATCGTGGCAGCCTCCTTTTATTAGCAAAGGCAGAGCCTCAAGCCAGAATTTTCCGTGGTAGCAGAAGCCACAGCATCTGCACAGTTCCCTGTGCTCCCTTCCAGCTCTGAGTCTCATCCAGAAACAGACTGGTTTGAAGCAGATGATGTTCTGAAAATCTCCAGCCACCTTATGACCCAGTTCCTGCATGCATCTGCCCTGTCTTCTCTCTTATGACTCCTTGAGATCTAGTCCTGAGAAACCTTGGGCCTTTCCTGTGACTGTTGTGAACGGCACTGATGGAAAATCAAAGGCTTCAACTGGAGTGTCAGGCAACACAGGTTCAAATCTAGCACCCACCTTCGCTACCCTCCGTCAGCAGCCCAGTGTGTCCAGTGTTGTAGGCAAGTGGCAAGGACAAGATACTGTTTCCAGGTTCTGGAAAACCACCAACTTGCTTTCTCTGAAGGAAAGAGAAGGCAAATAAATCTTAGGGGGTCTGGATAAAGGTGGTCAGTGATGGAGCACATATTCCTGCGTCCTGGGATGTGGCTGTCGCAAGATGGCTCGGATGCTGTACTTGGATTCTGGAAGACTTCCACTGGATTATTTTGTCCCCCCCATGCTGAGACTCTCAGTGGTGTTCACTGAGCTGTGTGAACTTTATTTTAAACTGAATGTTCAAAGCCACGTTCGCTGTCCTTAATATTGTCAGTGAAGGTTCCCATGTGGTGTGAAGGCCCTCTGTGTGTCAGCTGAGGGCAACGCACCGATACTCATTTTATCAGAATGAGTGTTTATCTGCCAAGCTAAGCTAGAGCATTTCAGTATGAAGACACTCTCTTAAATATCATTTTTTAAAATCCCAATCAACCCTGGCTTGTATCAGCAACAGAGTGGCCAGCAAGATTTGGGATGTCATTCTCCCACCACACTGGGCACTGGTGAGGCCTCCACTAGAGTACTGGGGGCAGTTCTGAGCCCCTCACTTCAAGAAAGATGTTGAGGTGTTAGAATAGGTCCAGAGAAGCAATGAGACTAGGAAAGGGACTGGAGGGAAAGTCTGGTGGGGAGAGGCTGAGGGAGCTGGGGTTGTTTAGTCTGGAGGAGATTCAGGGGGGACCTTATCACTCTCTATAACTAGCTGAAGGGAAGGTGTAGACAGGTGGGGGTCAGGCTCTTCTCCCAGACAACTAGCGGTGTGTTGTCAAAAATGAAAAGTCATCCCTCAAGTGAAAGTGAAAAAGCCACTGGGTGTCTAGAGCACAGAAACACGCAGGGCTGTGTCCTGCGCTGCTAAACAGATGATCCGGGCTCATGGCTAAGTGCGGTCAGTTAGGATGGTGATAGATTTGATGCAGCCTGACACCGGGGAGGCTGGCATGGCAGCGGAGAAGTCTTTTGGCAGCATTAAAATGCAGGCATGTGCTGCAGAGATAATTGAGGTTTGGAATCTTGATTTCAAAGGAGAGCGGCTCAGCGTGCTCCGGGACTCCAGGTTTTTGCCAAGGGAAGAACCTTGTGTGGAAACTATTTGAAAGAACTTGGTTTGCATAGTCATAGGCTGTGTCATATGACAACACTTAACGTTTATGTCTCCACTTCAGGTTCTTATCTCCTCCAGCTCTTTGGAGAAGGTGCTTGAGCAGCCAGTCCTACAGGGTTCCCCTGCGACTCCGGTGACCAGTTCCCTAAGAGCAGCTTCTCTGCCTGTTGGTTTGAATAGCAGCAGCATCAGCAGAGGAGACTCGGGTACTTCACAGATGTCAAGTCAAGAAAGTCAGATTAATGGAGTCTTGGGCTCTGTCATGAGCAACACAGTCCCTCGCATCATTGTCATTCCTACCTCAGAGACCAACCTGTTCCAAGAGGAACTGGAAGAGGATGAAACTGAACTATTCCACTTTCATGACAACAAAAGCAACCTGCTGGACTTGGAAGGGCTTAGCTCATCTATGGAGTTCCTTGAAGTTGTTGAGAGATTCCTGTCATAAGTTTGCAAAATTAGAACTTAAAGGTAATTATTTTGTTGGCATCTGCTCCACTTAACTGTACCGAATAACCAAAGCCTTGTAGGTTAGATCACTGGACTTTTTGTATGTTTATACAGTAGTCACTAGGCAGCCTTCCGAGTTATCATTGTCCAGACCAGCTCAGCCACGGAAGCAGGCTTGCTTGTAGATTGTGTTGCAGGAAATGAGCAGCGGAAGATCTGGCAGCGTGACTGAGTGATGTTGGTTGAGTCAGCTGCCTGCTTCATGGGACCCTTATTTGCAACCACAAATGAAGATGTCAGCAGAAGAAAAAATGACTGAGCAAGAGCAGAGGCAGCTGCTGACTGTTTCCACTATCTGTGCAAGAAACAGGATTCCTGTGTTGGCAGCTCTCTTTGGGGTGATGATGAGAAACATCACAAGACCACAGGCTCCATCAGCCCCAGTACAAATGCAGATGGCTAGGTGACCTGAACCATCTGTTAAACCAATTCTTTTCAGCATTGGTTTTGTTTTGTGTTTTAAATAGGCAGCTTGAGTATTGTAAATAAACAAACTGATGGTGTAATTGGGAAGTGACTGCTTGCCTTTAGAGTTTAGTGCTAGAAGTCTGGATTTTACCTCAGAATCAGCACAGTCATCTGAATGTCAAAATACAAGGTGCTATGTATCTGCTAAAACATCTGTTACTACCTGTAGAAGCATGTGGAGCACCATCAGTTACCATCTCAATTAAATACTTATAGATCCTAATGAGTCTATGATTAAAAAGGTGAAGGTTAGCAGCTGACTTGGCCTGTGAAGTCCTTGTTAACAATTAAGCCTCAGCTGCTGTAAATCACTTGTCTCTTCAGATGAGGTTCTTCTCTAGAATGAGCCAGCAGATGTCTTCTCCTACACGTCACTTGCCAGAGGCCTTCAGAGCAGGTAAAGCATCATCTAGCGATAAAAATCCAAGGTACTGTGGCTTTTGCTGAAGGAAGGATCTGCAGTCTCACTGTTATCTGTGGTTACTGACTGTGTTTACCTTATCTGTGGGTAACATTATGTCTCAGGCTTACACGACCCTCCTAGCATTTTATTCCTAGATGCTCTTTTCCTTCCGTTACTCATTTTCCCTTTTTATAACGTGTTCTCCACATCTACTCTCTCAGCAGCTGACTTTCAAATGTGGGCAACAAGTTGAACTCCACTGTTCTCAGCATAATGTCTGTACATCTCAGTAGAAAGCAGTCATTTCTCTGGATATAATAGTGGAAGTGTTTGGTCCAGCAGTCAGACCTCCAACGGGAGAGTGAGAGCTTATGTTCATGGTCTTGGTTTGTTCACTTCGCTGTGTCCTAGACTGTGCAGAGATTACTGAGAGCTTTTCCAAGGTTTGGGTATGCACTGGCTGTCCTCAAGAAGTAATTGCTCTTTTCCTGTTCTGTTGATGCTGAAAACAGATGGAAAGTTGGAAACCCTAGAAGTATTTTTTTTAATTACTTTTTATGACAAAAGAAGAAAGCACAAGTCTTCTTTGCAAGCAGCTAGACAGGAATGTGACTGAAGGGCAGGCTAAAGCCCAAGGCAACACAGGAGAGAGAGAGAGAAGTGCTTTTGCTTTCATAAAACTGAGGCTGCTTCAGGGTGTCAGCACAGCAGATTTTCCAGAGAGCTGGCACAGACTGTGCTTTTTAGGAAACAAAAACCCCCACTGCTATTGTTTGAGGTGCTCTGCTGCTATGATATCCTCATCAGAAACGAGAAAACCTTGCTTCCTTACCTTGTAGAGGAGAGCAAGAAAGGTGGTGGAAATACATTTTGTGTGTGAGAGTCTGCCTGCAGCCCCGGTGCGTGGTGCTGGAGGAGCCAGGGCAGCATCCTGCTGTGGCTGGCAGAGCCAGGCTCCCAGAGGATGCGCTCCCTTGGCATCAGCTTCCATACCTGCCCCTGGAATTGAGCTCTCTGTGATCAGCTCGGTGCTTGCAAAGTCAGCTCCTTGGTTCTGGACTGGCACAGTGAGCAGGCAGCATAGGGAAGCTGATGGGGACGGGGACGCACTCACGCTCAGCTGCAGCCCCCGGGTGCCAGACTTTCATCCACCAGTTTGTGGTTTTGGCCACAATAAATAATTATTTTTTAATTAATTACAACAGTTGTGGAAAATAGGGAATACTCAATCCTAGGAGCAGCATCCTGACTTGCCACCTCTCATCATTTTCCCTTTTTTATGGAACCTACCCTCTCTGGTTTGTGCTTTGCTTTGGGGTTTTCTTTGTACTATGTCAACTGTGCAAGCAGCGACCTCACTTCTTTTTGCAGCTCATGCTACGTGCTGCTGTATGTCCCTTCTTCTTGAGCTACGTGTCAGGAAGCAAGCACTCTTTTAAGGCTTTCAACCTTATACCTGACTTGTACTGTTGTAGTGACTCTAAATTTAAAGACTGAGAAGATGTGTTTTGTGTTCTGAGATGTAAAAAACACACGCGTGAGTTTTGCACTCACACAGGGGCAGCCTTGTGCCAGTAAGGCTGTAGGCAGGATATTGCTGTGGTTTCCGATGGGATGAAGAAAACAAAACCTAAAGTAGCACTCACCAAACTCATCTGTATCCAGACAAAGGTCTTCATTCTGCTGGTTGGCCTACAAGATGATTTTCCAGTGCACTCTGGCGTATGTGCTGGTACTAATAAAATGCCTCGGAAAATTGATAGAATCATAGAATCATTAAGGGTTGGAAGAGACCTCGAAAGATCATCTAGTCCAATCCCTCTGCCACAGCAGGATCACCTAGACCAAATCACACAGGAACACATCCAGGCGGGTTTTAAACTTCTCCAGTGAGGGAGACTCCACAACCCCCCTGGGCAGCCGGTTCCAGAGCTCTGTCACTCTCACTATGAAGTTCCTTCTCATATTTACGTGGAACCTCCTATGTTCCAACTTACACCCATTGCCCCTCGTCCTATCACTAGATGACATTGAGAAGAGCCTGGCTCCATCCTCCTGACACCCACCCCTCACATATTTATAGACATTAATGAGGTCACCCCTCAGTCTCCTCTTCTCCAAGCTAAATTAGCAGGCTCAAGGAATGTGCAAAAGGTGTTTGACCTGTATGTTGTTGATGTCATGTGCTCTCACTGCCGTTGCTTCTGAAGCTGATGTTTACTACCACTGTTTACTTACTGTTGGCTTCAACTGGTGTAGGCTAGGACACTAAATGAGATAGTAGAGAGATAAAACGTGAAGCTCCATGAAATGTAAGATAGGCTTGTTTCATTCACCGTGAGATGTTTGCAGAAAGGCAAGTCAGGTGGTAAAAGAGCCATGCCTTGACTACCACAGTTTTGCAAACCTCTCTGTCGCCGTGCTAGAATAGAGGTCACGGTAAACATGTACAGCTTCCCGTTTCACAAAGGGATGTGTTGGTGCACTCGAATGGAATAAAGGATCCTTAGGATTTAACCTAAACTATCCACTGCTTGTTTCTCTTATTTAATCAATCATTTCAGGAGGAAGAGGAGGAGTGAAATAGTTGAGTGCTCTGAGCAGTGACTGCTAAGGTACAGGTAGGACTTCATTTACATGAGCAACTCCTTTCAAACCCTTTAGACTGCTCTAGTGCAACTAAGCGCTCGCCCACTTGAGCATCTAATATTGGAGTCCACTGACTGGTAAAGTCTGAAGCGGCTCAGATGACTTCAACAGGGAAGCTGGGAATTGGGTGAAGAAAGGAAAACAAATGAACCAAAGCCAACACACTGGAACTGTGGAAGCAGCCTTTCATCTTGGTTCCAAATCCAAATGGCAGTTAATCGGCAGTTTTAAATCATTTTGTTCTGTGCAAATCTTTGTAGATCACTGCTAAGGTGTGTGTGTGTGTTCCTTATTTCATGAGCAAGAGGATTCAACCATAAGTTTTCTTTTATCATGGGCAACAAATTTATTTTTAGTTGGATCAGTGGTTATGGTGAATGTTTGAATAAGAAGGAAAATCTTGAATCTTAGTGACTGTTGCTGCCTTGGGTTGCTATGAAGCTGGACAAGATACCACTTTCTTTCAGAAAGTTCGTTCAGTTCCTTCCTTTCAGGAGACACCCATGAATGAGAAGATCCTTCCGTTCTGAAAAACGTTTACGTCGTGATGCACAGAACTGTGATGCAAATGCCCCCTCTTCTCACCCCATTGGTCTTGTTTTTCCTAATTCCCTTGCACATTTTTTGTTTTAGCCTTTCTTTTTCCAAACCTGCTTTTTACTGATTCCCTTATAAGGTTGTCCCTGGCACTTAAAGACTGGTTCTTCCTTCACAACGATGTGAAAGCCTTGCAAGCCAGTGGTGGGGCTGGAAGTGTGCCCTGTGCAGTGTTTTAAACATGGACCCTTTCTTGCACAGGAGTAGATCAAAACTGACTGTAGTGCTTCAGTTCAGCCAGGGCACGCACCAGGTAACTGCGGGCTGAAGTCAGACTAGCAGTTGGGATGCGGTTGAGATGAGATGCGGTTGAGATGACATGAGATGCAGCTGAGATGCAGTTGTCCCTCTTGGGTCACCTCAACACAAACTGGTGAATATGTATTTTTTCACACCTTATCCGTAGCCTCAGTTAACACATCAGCGTTCTGCCTGCCCACCTTAAATGGATGAGGACTTCAGTGGAGAGCCTGCTGCTGGAGTGCCTTCATGCTGGTCATGTTTACCTGTGTATTTAGAGGGTACTAAGGATTTGGCTGTCTTGTCCTTGCTTGCGTGATGCGTCTGGATGATCTGTCTGCATTCTGGTTGCACTTGTTGGTGCTACAGGTGGTAGCAGGATGTGACAATCTAACTGCAAAATGTCAAAGTCAGGTGTAAATCCAGCATTACTACTTCTCCCCTGTGTCAGGGTGGGGCTATGTCCTTGTGCCAGCAAGCCTGCTGCAAGCACTTCATGGTAGAGCTTCCTGGGAAAAAATGTCTCTATGGAACACTCTTATATAACACATTGGCAATTTTATTATAAAACATTTTTACTATTTGTTCGCTCGTATCTGTCACAGAGACCTTATTATTTAAAAAATTAGATGTGTTCCCCACTTTAAGCAAAGCTTTGGAGACCTTTCTCATTATTCAGGACTTTGTGCTGTACTGAAAACACCAGAGACACAGGCGACGATACGTGAGGAGATGGGCTGCTGCCTTTGCCAGTGGTGCATTGTCCCTCAGGAGCTGCATCCCAGCCCTTTCCCTCCGTGCTACGGAGAAGGTTTGATTCCAGTGGGACAGAACTAGTGGGTGCACATGAAAAGGGTATTTAGCAGAAATTGATACGTGTGGGTAGATTATTATGGGGGCAGCAGAAGATGCCTCCCTAGAGTTTCTTGTTGCCGAACGTCAGCTCCTTTCCACTGCAAGCAGGTGGTAAAGCTCTTCAAAGGAACAGATGGATGTATTTCATGGTAACAACTAATTTTCCATGGGTGTGCTCCTGGAAACAAATGAGCCCTATTTCCTGAGAAGAAAAAAATTCCAGCCCAGAGCAGACTACAAGTGTGGAAAATGTGACACTGAAACGCGTTTGAGTTCAGTAAATGTAAAACAAATTAGAACAGCAGCTTAGGGCGGAAATTGTCGAGCTGCAAAAGGGCCAGGTTCATCTTGACAGGAGATGTAAATAGCTGTGCTCAACCCATTCATGCACCCAGCTTTGTTTGCCAAACATCTAGGGACAACCCAACAGAAACCAACTTGGAGCCACCAGCAGCTTTGTCACACTGCCTCTGGACTCAACCGTCTGGCCACAAGCATGTGGAGGAAAGGGTGATGAAAAGTTTGTCTCATGAGAGAAAGCTTCATCCACCTTGATAAACCCAGCAGAAAAATACTGCGGGTGCCACGATCTTCGCACGTGTCTGGGGAGGAGAGCAGGCTGTCCAAGCCAAGTGTCAGCGTTAGCGCAGGAGTACGTGAGTATAAACTGTCCTGAAATCCACACGGCGTTCTAAGTGTTGGGTCTGGGGGGCTTTTTTGGCCTGGGGCATCTGCAGGGGGTCACAAGAGGAACATCTCTGTGCTGCACTGAGCTCAAGCCTTGTGCAAGCAGTGCCCATCAGCCAGTGGTAGCCCTCATGACAGCCATCGGTGTCCAGTCTCAGACCCTGATTGCTTCAGTGAAGTAGCTTTTCAAAGGTCTTGAAGTACTTGACATTGGTTTTGAATCAGCTGAGGTTGTGCCTGGGTGATTTCAGAGGAGAACACAAGGCAGAAGTCTCACTGGAGAAGGGCAGTGAATTCCCCAGCTCCTTACAGCCACCAGGCAAGTAACTGCTGCTGATTTGAGGGGGTAGAACTGCGGGGCGGCCAGTAGGATCTCGACCACCCTTTTTGCACACTTTAGTGGAAAAATGGCCTGTCCCCTAAGGTGTTGTGCAATGTGGAAACAACTTGAGCTTCTCCTGCCTGGAAAGGCTGAGCCTGCCTTTTGTTTGATCTCCCGCCTCGTTGTCACGCTGCCCAAGAGCCACACGGCTTGCCAGGGCCGGCTGTTGATCTGGTTCGGCTTTCTCCTCCCAGCCCCAAGTGGTGTTTGCAATCCTGGTGCAGCTTAAGTCTTTATTTCGCTGCCATCAGAGTCCAGCAGCAAGTGCCAAGCCCCCCGACAGGCTCCCAGCATAGTCAGTCTGCCAGATGTGCCAGCCTGCAAGGCCAAACGGGCAAGTGAGAAAAGTGGCTCCTGTGCCTTTCCGTGGTTCCACTCTCTCACCTGTTTTGGGAGTGACTGACTGGGGTGTTGTCTGTCTTTGGTGTCTCGCCCTGCTGTGGCACGCATCCCTGGTGGCACAGGATGCTCCTGCCTCAGAAAGCCTTTGTTTTCCTGCTAGCCTGGGTTTATGTTCCCTGCGTAATGATTTTTCCTGGAACAGCTTCTGAGCACAGCTGAGGGTGTCTGGCAGACGCTCCTTCACGGCTGGGTCATCCTGCCACACTCTGGTGCTGCTGATGCACCGAGACATTTGGGTTTGGGTGAAGCTCTTCCTCTCCAGCAAGGACTATCACTAAGACCTCCAGAGATGAGACCTTCCTCAGCACGTCTCCATTTCGAACGAGGTGTTGGTTCAAGACCTGTGTGGGAGGGGCTGAAAATGGGAAATTTGGAGGGTTTTAACCACCCCACAGTCTGCCAGAACCTCTCTTCTTCACGTGTTTCTGTCTCAGAGAAGGCTGTTACCTGCTGCTGAAATGTCAGCAATGTTCAAGGACTAAATACTGGCACCACAGGCTGTAGATAAATCGATGGTTTCAACAATCCAAGGGAAACAAGGGAGAAAGTCAGTCTGTAGGTGGGAATCAACAGACAAGTTCAAGGTGAAGTGCAAGCACTGAAGAGGTCCCCTCTCCTGTGCTGCTGAAATCCAGACCTGGACTCTGGTGAGTGGCCCAGGTGATCACAAATGCTCAAGCCACGCTCTAAAAATAATTACCAGACTGGGTAATACGTAAAGAACTACCATTTAGCTGCCACTTAACTATCCAAGCAGTTGGCCAGCAATGTGGGAATAGCTAGCCAATAGCCTGGGAGGAAGGAAACTGTAATTACTCCCATTTAACACTAGCAGAAGCTGGGACACAGTGTGAGCGTGTGCCCAGATGGTAGCAGGGTTGTGGCATCTCCACCTCTCCCCACCCAAACACTAAGTCTTCCCATCTTCCTGACTGCAGCACTTGGTCAAAATCACTCGGATCAAGAATGCAAAACAAAACCCTGGATCCAAACAAGACAACAACGATGAAGGTGGGTCTCAGCTAGGACCAAATATCATCGTGCTGTCCCGGTGAAGCATGAGAAGTACCGTGCCCAGCACCCATCCTGCCCTCTCCTGCAGGTAGGCAATGCCTCCCTTCAGCTCACAGATGAGTGATGAGAAGCCTTGGTCTGCTTTCAGGTGCAGCAACCCCCACCCAAAATGAAAGGTAAGTGACTATGAGCCCCAGCTGGTTTTCTGAAGCCCAGAGTCACTGGGAGCATGGAGAGCCTCTGCAGCAGGCATTTGTCTCCCCAGTACTGGAGAATGGAGAAGCAACACTTTCAGGGGCAGCCTTTGGTCCATCCAGGACAACTAATAATTAGAGTGATTGTTCTTTCGCTGTCCATGCACTGCAAGCTCTGAAGGGAGCATGCGTGACCTGCGTCCAGTTCTGGAGCCCTTCTTACAAGAGGGATGTGGACGTGCAGAGGGAGGGCAACCNTGGTCTAGGTGATCCTGCTGTGGCAGGGGGATTGAACTAGATGATCTTTCGAGGTCCCTTCCAATCCCTTATGATTCTATGACCTCTGTTGCCCTTTGCCAGTGTGGCCAGCAAGGCTCGCCCAAACATGAGCAACTGAGTCAAGTCTTTCCTCCCACAGCCTGGACAGAGAGAAAGACAGAGGATGGACGCTCTATATTTAGCAGCCTGAGACACGCAGACCTCATGGTGGTGGGCGGTAGACTATTACATAACAGGTTTTGCTATTTAAGTCCATTTGGCCTCCTCTTTATCTCAAGTGCTGTGCTAACAGTTCCCGCTGCGAGCGCCTGGAATCGAAATATAACACGTTTTCCTGGAATTCATTTCATGAAGTAATAGCCTATTTAGTCAACTTTGTCTTCTCCATACGCTGTTCTTCTCGGCTAAACCTCACGTGGAGCTGTGAGGAGAAGCTCTCAGGGGTATTGGCTGATGCAACGCTCAATGTGACCCAGTAGTGCGCGTTTGCAGCTAAGAAAGGGAACCACATCCTGGTCCTGTCAAGGTGTGGCTAGCAAGTCAAGGGAGATGACTTGTCCCCTTTGCTCTGCTCTTGTGAGACCCCACCTGGAGTTACTGCATCCAGCTCTGTGGCCTCCAGTGTAAGAAATGTGTTAACTTGTTGAAGCAGGTGCAGAGAAGGGCCACAAAATGATCAAGGATCTGGAGCAGCTCCTCCGTGGAGAGAAGCTGAGGGACTTGAGGTTGGCCAGTCTAGAAAGATGGCTCCGTAAAAACCTTACAGTTACTTCCAGTACTTGATGCAGGCCAGCAGTGAAGGTGGAGAAGGAGATTTCACCAGGGCATGCAGTGGTAAGACATGGGGTAGTGACTTTGAGGTGAAAAAGGGTAGAAATATATCAACTGTAAGGAGGAAATTCTTCAGTGTGAGGGTGGTGAAGCACTGCAACAGGTTGCCCAGAGAAGTTGTGGGTGCTCCCATCCTGAAAGTGTTCAAGGCCAGTTTGGATGGAGGTTTTGAGCGACATGGACTAGTGAGAAGTGTCTCTGCCCATAGCAGGGGATTGGAACCAGATGATACTTAAGATGCCTTCCAACCCAAACCACTCTACAATCCTGTAATGACTGTATGGAAAACAACTCTTTCTGCCAGGTGTTCTGTAACAAATGTAAGACCCACCTGGATGTGTCCTGTGTGACTTGGTCTAGGTGATTCTGCTGTGGCAGGGGGATTGGACTAGATGATCTTCCAAGGTCCCTTCCAATCCGTAATGATTCTATGACTCTATGAAATGCATCCTCGGTGTTTTCATGCTGCTGTGACCCAAGATGCACCCACCTATGCATCACCTGGCTGTCTGCAAAGGCTGACTAGGGCAAGGCAAGCAAGACCATGAGCTTAGCATTTTCCCCTTCCACAACACAAGTGTTTCAGGTATTTTGGAAGTTCCTGGTAATTGAGTCAGCAGTTTTCTATCAAGCCTGAACCCCTGGCTATGTCCTACCAAGCCCGTCTCTACACAAAGTTCGTTAAGGGTGTCTTCACACATACTTCATGGGTTTTCTGCCACCATAAACAATATTTCTTTACCACCAGCAGCAAAATAAGGGAACAGAGTGAGCCAGGGGGCTGTTTTGGAGATACAGGACAAGAGAAGCTAGAGGACCCTTTAGTGGTGTTGTTCAATACTTCATGACCGGACAGTGGGATGGACTTCCCAGGGCGGTGGTGGAGTCACCATCCCTGGAGGTGTTTAAGGACAGACTGGATGCAGCACTTAGCGCCATGGTCTAGGTTGTGGTGGTGCTAGGTCACAGGCTGGGCTGGATGGTCTCAGAGGTCTTTTCCAGCCTCACCAATTCTGTGAGCCGGGCAAAAGCCACCGATGTTGCTGCCATTTGAAGCAGTAATGTCTTTTTAAGAAACAACCTTTCATTCTCACGCTGCTCTTGGAGGAAACAGGCACGTTAGAAACGAGGCAGCAGCCCTCCAGCTCCTGGGAATGTCCCGTGCCACATGTCGGGAGGCTGCTCTTGGGTTACAGGTGACGCAGGGGCTATATCCAGCTCCTGGGAGCAGGGTGAATGGAAACACTTCTTGATAGACTAATAACAAAGGGCAAGGCTCCAGCTGTCTGAACGTGACCGATTGGTTGGTCGTTTGGGGAGAAACCAGAAGCTCTCGTTGAAAAGGTTTCTGCTGAATTACACAAGAACCACTACAGATTCCAAAAGAAAAAGTGGATGAAAGGTCTGTCTATTTTTATGTGGAGGAGTGAAAGTGTTGGGTGTCTGCAGCAATATTTAGTCCAATGGAAAGTGAAATTGGATCTGAGTGACATAATGAGGAAGTGTCTGGCAAACCCTGGTCCAGAGGAGAAGCAGCAGAGGTGATTGCCTCCTGAAGTTTTAAGATGGATGTGGGTATGCACTGGAACTCACAGCTATGGTGTAGCTAGAAGCTGTTGTACAGAATCATTAGGGATTGGAAGGGACCTTGAAAGAACATCCAGTCCAATCCCCTGACACAGCAGGATCACCTAGACCAAGTCACACAGGAATGCATCCAGGTGGGTTTTAAATGTCTCCAGTGAAGGAGACTCCACAACCCCCCTGGGCAGCCTGTTCCAGTGCTCCATCACCCTCATTGTGGAGGCAGAGTGCTCTGTGCAGACAGGCAGAGGTGCTGGCACTTCAAAGCGTGAAATACGTGGACCAAGAAGCAAGAGAGAACATTTCAGTGGTGTAAGATGAAGCTTGGAATTGTTGTACAAAAAAGGGCAGCAGGGGGGAATAAAGTGGGGAAGAAGCAAGTGCAGAATAAAGGGAAGCATGCTGAAAGCTGCCTCAAACTGGCACAGCAGGGTGATATCACCAGATACCTGTAAAGCGTCCTTTGATTTCCGTGCTTCCTCACTGAAGGTGACAGATGTGTTGCATCTGCTGCCTGGCAGGTCTCCCTCTTTTATCACTTTCCCTTTTGCTGTCTCCTGGTGCCTTCCTGAACAGCCCCGTTTGGAAAAGCTGCAGTGTAGCAGAGCAAAGTGATGGAGAAGATTTCTCTGGGCCCCTCACCGACCAGAGCAAAACCATGCAACAGAAAATCCAGCCTTTTCTGCCTTGATGGAAAACCAAGCTGGAAAATCTCACCAGCTCTGACTTTTCCACATTAATTTTTTGTAAAAATGGAAGGAAAATAAAAAAGACAAACCACTCCCCCCTCCTCCCTGAATTCTGTGGCCAGCTCTGGTCCTGGTCTGTGGAGTCTCAGCTCTGCTAGAGTTTGATCAAGAGCAATTTGAGAGGCCAACAACCTTGCTTGATTCAAGCAGCTGAACTAAGCTGCCTGGTTACACAGATGAAATACATTATATAGAACATTGAGGAGTCAGTGGCTGTTTTTCTAATGGGGAAGAAAATAAGGAGCACGTGGGGCAGATTAATAGGGAGGAACAAATTGGACCCTTGTTTCTTTTTCTTTCCTAGTGGCTTGGTTCCACCTATGTTGCTGGAGTGATTAATGATCTATGTTGCCACGCAAAGCATGCAGCTAGCGGGGTAGGACTGAGGGAAAGGACAGGACAGTTCTGGGCAGGGAGACCAGCTTTACAAAACAGCAGAGGGGAAGGCACTCACTGAAATTGTACTTAAACGTCTTTTTTCTCTGCAATAGGAAAGAAATGAGTAGAAGCAGCACCCCCTTCTCCCCACTTCCCTATCTGGAAGGAGAACCCCTGGAGCCTGTCCTCTCCACATGAAGGTTCCAGGGCACCAGGCTGCAAATGAGATGCTCTACACTGCTGGAATGGAGGTCTGGAGTGAGGCTTTTCTTTCCTTTAAATAGCAAAAATAGACAGGCTACACCAAACCTTTCCGTCTGGATTGCTCAGCTATGAAAACAGGTAGAGCTTTACTCACTCCTGTTAATTGCCCCTGATGGGTAAACAAAAAAGAGCCCAATTTGGCTGAATTGTTTGTGATTTGTTTTTTACCCCAGTTCACTTGATCTGGCAACCAGCGAGGTGCAATAAATAGAAACTCATGAGGTTGTCGTCCCCAGAGTCACTTTTCCTAGCAGAACCAACACCAGCACGACTGCCAACCCCCAGACCCAGCCAGGTTGTCAATAATGAGGCATTGCTCTGCTTGGGGTGCAGAGAAGTGGTGAGAAAGGACTGACCAAAAACTTGCCCAGAAGGGCAAAGCTGCCCTGGGGATTTGTTTGTTGAACAGAAGCCGTGCCAGCACATTGCTCTGCCAGCCTTGTGCCGCTGCAGAGGTCTCCCCCATGGATTTATTCTCAGCGTCTGCATTCCCACCTGTGAATTCTGCATCCCTCTGTCCAGCACAGAGCCAGAGTTGATGAAGGGAGTGGAACATCTGATGAGGAAAGGCTGAGGGAGCTGGGTCTCTTTAGCCTAGAAAAAAGGAGAACTGAGGGGTGACCTCATTAATGTTTATAGATATGGAAAAGGTGGGTGTCAGGAGAATGAAGCCAGGCTCTGCTCAGTGGGACCCAAAGATAGGGCAAGAGAGGTGAGCTGGAACATATGAGAAATATGAGAAGGAACTTCTTCCCGGTGAGGGTGATAGTACTGGACCAGGCTGCCCACAGAGGCTGTGGATTCTCCTTCACTGGAGATGTTTAAAGCCCACCTCGTCATGTTCCTGTGTGACTTGGTCTAGGTGATCCTGCTGTGGCAGGGGGGTTGGACTAGATGATCTTTTGAGGTCCCTCCCAATCCCTAATGATTCTATCGCTCTATAATTCCTTCCCCATCAACATGATGGCAGCAAAGTGGTTTTGGTAGCTATTCTGCAGGGAGGTAGCTGTGGAAAAACAAGCCCTTGAGAAGAACCTGCAGCTCTACTCCCAGGGCCACCTATGGGAGGAGAAACCTCTTGGGTACCCGCTAGTCTCCTCCACTGTGAATTAGGAAAACACTAGGTGTCATCAGCGAGGCTGCTTTTCCCGGCAGTGACATCTGCGTCGGAGAGCTCAGGGCGATGCTGTGGATGGAGCAGTTGCCCAGAACCTTGCTGTGCTTTTACAGGAAAGACAGAAAAAGCCTCCAAAATCCCAGTCCCAGACATGTCTGCCCAAGAGTTCAGGCTGCCCAGTCAAAACCACGTCAAGACTGGGTTTGATCTCTAAGTACACAGGAGGCTGTTTTTTGAAGCCTGCTTTTATCAAGAATGAAAACATCATTAAAATGCCAAGTAAGATAGAATTATTTTTTACCTGTTTTTTGTAGTTGTCAGTTAGACCTGACTGAGGATTTTTTTTCTCTCTGTTGCTCCTTCTCCTCTCTCTACAGATCTCTTCCTGCTGCAGTGCTGTCTCCCCACAGCAGAATGGGGGGCTATTTTCTGTTCTTGAGATGTGAAGAGCAGGGCACCTGCACAGTTTCTCTGCCACAGCTCCTGACAGAAGAACTCTGTGCCCCAAAAGAGAGCAGGGAACTTACTAAAACTTTAAATGTTAAGGTCCAAGCAAAGCAAACACAATTTACAAGGAAAAAAAGGCCAAGTGCAAGGAGCTGGAACTGCGCTGAGGACTTTCAAAGGGGGTCAAATTCCTCAGGCAGGAAAAATCTCCTTTTGCCTCTGCTCTGACTTCACTATCCCCTGCTGAGCCCTCCGATCCCCAGAGAAAAGGGATTTTCTTTTTACCACAAGGAGAAGGAGGTGGTCACTCTTGTCATTCTAGATAATGAACCTGTCTCGTTTTCTTTCCCTCCTAGGCATCTTCAGCACCGATGTTACAAGGATGGAGGTGTTAGCCAGACAGAGATAAACTACATAAAAAGGAGGATAATTATCTGTCTTCCACTTCTTTTCCTGAGCACAGGGTACTGCTAATACAAAACAGAAGAGGTATTTTCAGCAGGCTCTCAGTAGGCAGGAGGTTTATCTTCTGCTTTGGGCATCTGTTCTCTAGGCTGTCAGAAATTAGAGTTTCATCTGCTTCTGATTCAGCTCTCAAACTAGCCCTTGACAAAAAATGTGCCTTACAAACCACTTGTGAAACTAAAGATGGGCAAAAACTGTTGTGGGCCCATAGCATGCACGAGCTCAACCTCTTCTCAGACACTTTCTCCTCTAAATTTAGCCAAAATAAACTTCCACTTCTGCTGCTAAGAACACACTGTCTACAGGGATGACAGAGGTGCTGCTCACTTAATTGCTCCAGCTGTAGAGCACAGAGTGACTCTAGCAAATTCATCCACAAACTTTGTGGTGTCTTCTCCCTGACCCCTGTGTTCAGCACACCACTAAGAGGATTTGTTTCTCTGATTTAGTTTAGAAGGAACTTCTTCACGGTGAGGGTGACGGAGCACTGGAACAGGCTGCCCAGGGAGGTTGTGCAGTCTCTTTCACTGGAAAAGTTTAAGACCCACCTGGATGTGTTCCTGTGTGACTTGGTCTAGGTGATCCTGCTGTGGCAGGGGGATTGGACTAGATGATCTTGCGAGGTCCCTTCCAATCCCTAATGATTCTATGATTCTATGTGTCTCTGATTCTTATCTGCTTCCCCATCTCCGATGTTATTTCCTCTAGGATTTAAAAACAAAGAAGAAAAAAGCTAAAAGCCCAACAGCACAATCTTCCTCCTTTCTCACCATTTTTTTATTAAGCAAACCCTGTTTCTAAAGCAGGAAGAGTTTGTTTTCAGTCCTTACCATTGTTCCTCTGCTCCTGCTGAGACAGGCTGGGTTCCTGCCTCCAGATACACATTTACTCACCTGCAGGGGGAAGAAAGTACTTGGATACCTTGAAAGGTCCATTCTTGAGGAACACCTATGGAAAATCCTAGAACACCTCAATCATTTTTCACTACATGCTGATGGTGAGACCTTGGTAAGAGGCTATTGTCCTCTGGAAGAGGGCTCATCGTGTCACAGAGTAACTCCACACAATCCTCTTCCCATTTAAAACGAATACTTGTTTCCTTGCTGTTACTGTGAGCCTCAGGATTCACGGACACGTACCACAGAACCACTCTGGTTGGAAAAGACCCCCGGCATCACTGAGTCCAACCATCTACCCTACCTTACAAGTTCACCCCTAAAACATATCCCTCAATACCTCATCCAAATGATCCTTAAACACGTCCAGGAATGGCAACTCAACCACCTGCCTGGGAAGCCCATTCCAGAGCCTGACCAACCTTTCTGTGAAAACTTTTTGCCTACTATCCAGTCTAAATCTACCTTGTTGTAACTTGATCCCCTTCCCTCTTGTTCTATCACTAATTGCTTGTGAGAGGAGACCTCATCATTCTCTACAACTACCTGAAAGGATGTTGTGGAGAGAGGCTGCTGCCTCTTCCAGCCCCAACTCTCTCAGTCTGTTCTCATCAGATTGATTCTCCAGGCCCTTCCCCAGCTTCGTTGCCCTCCTNATCCAGTCTAAATCTACCTTGTTGTAACTTGATCCCCTTCCCTCTTGTTCTATCACTAATTGCTTGTGAGAGGAGACCTCATCATTCTCTACAACTACCTGAAAGGATGTTGTGGAGAGAGGCTGCTGCCTCTTCTTCAGACTAAAGAGCCCCAGCTCTTTCAGTCTTTCACCAGCTTATATGTACACACCCTAAACACACCTTTGGTTTGAACCAAGAGATGAAGGTGAGTGAGTAAAGAGTTAGAATAAATACTCAGAGCATAGGAGAAGTTTTTTAAAGCACCAGTGGGGTCTACAGCTATCTTTGCATGTATTCTCTTGGAAAGGCTATTATTAGAACAAGGTTTGGCTCAGTTGGTAGAGCATGGGACTCTGAATTCCTGGGGTCATGGGTTTGAGCCCCATGTAGGACATCTTGAGACAGTGCTGTAGGTTTACCCTGCTCCAGCAGAGGGGTGTTGGACTTAGATGACCTTTCGAGGTCCCGTCTAACCGGTAACATGCTGTGATTCTGTGATACACAAAGTCTTCTGCATCCATTACGTAAAGGTCACTAATAAATCTTGTTCAGCCCTTGCTAGCCAGGGCCATCTCTCAGGAGAGCGATTCCATTATTGCCCTGCTGGTTGCTGGCTATATCTCTGCCAGCCCACAGCGCAAGTTACATGCCGCCTTTCTGTGCGACTACTTGGCGCTGGCCATGGGGAGGCATCCAAATGAACGTGCAAGCCACAAGTGGACGCTCACAACCCTGCCTACTTCATGGGCTTAGATCAAAAAGCAAAGCTGCCTCCAGTTTGAGTATAAATAGAAGCGGGTATAAAACCCCAGCACTGCTGGCTTACACGAATCGTCTGTGCCAATCATTCTAAAAATTCTTTCCAAGCAAGCAAATCCTCCATAAATCTGAGAGATAACCAAGTACAACGTCTTGCGGTCGGTCACCTTATGCCTTTGGTGACCTCATCGAAGCGTGCCGGTGTTTTGCCAAAATTCATGACTCTTGTTTGCAAACTCCAGCTCTTCCAGAAGGTTTGTGCACCTGATGCAACGCTGCTCCTATCAGCGCTCCTGCTTGCTGTGGTTCCTCCTGCTAATTTAGCTGGGGTCAGGCCAGGTTTCCAGCCACTGGCATAAGCTGAGTGTGAAAAGCGATCGCTAGGGAATGACACGTTCTGTATCTTGTCCTTAGCTAGAGAAACTGATACTTCCCCAAAGATGTGGAGAAGAGGGAAAAGCCACAAACGCGTGTTTTATTCCTGGTATTTTAAATGTTTCAAGGATTTTTTTAATTGTGATATTTTAATTTATTCAAGGTCATTTCCCTCTGAACATAGCTGTCCTCCACAAGTGATTAACTCATATAAAGGGAGAATGTACATTATCATTCCTGATAACGGACACAATGGAGTTTTTTAATCAATGGATGCAGTCTGAATGATATCAAAGTGCCCCACAAGGTATTTGTTATGCTTTTTGTCCTGGCTTTAACAATCCCAATTCACAGATGAGTGATTACAGCTTTCCCCTGGGAAGGAATGAATCACAGAATCACAGAACATCAGGGATTGGAAGGGACCTTGAAAGATCATCCAGTCCAATCCACCTCTAGTAGCAGCTCTGAGGCTGCCGGAAGACTCAACCCGCCTCAGCCCCCGGACCAGCGGGCAGGGATTAAGGCATTCCTGACAGACTAATTCCCGGGAAATACCTCACCAGGTTAGCCAGAAGATGCAAATTGTGCAAATGGAATGCTCAGATCCTTGCAGAGACATCAGCAGGGCAGGGTGGGGGAAGTGATGCAAAGGTCGACCTGACAGACACGAGGAGGGGGGAAAAAAGCCCACACCCTCTGCCTGGTGATCCTGATGACTGAGAACAGTGGCAGGAGGGTTATTTGCTGGAAAGGGAGCTCGTCTCCTCCTTACAAGGAGCTGTGTGCATTCACCCCTGTCTTTGTGGTCCCGAGTGCTTGCATCTCCAGTGACAGCAATGAAAGGCTGGTCAGAATTCGTCACCGGAATGAAATGTGAGTTTCCTGCCATCGCTCATCCTTTACCTCTTCCCTTCTCGCCGAATAGATAAGGAAGTGGTTCCCTCCAGAGGGATTTGTTTGCTTTATGAGGCACTTCTCGCAGAGCGCCCGAGGCTGCAGGACAGGGCGCGCGCGTTGTTCTCACCAGTCAAGTTCTGATCTGTGCAAGAAGGCAAAAAGTAATTTCTCATGCTGGTTTCCCTCTTGTAAATAGAGCTGGGTAGAACTTTTTTAATTCTTTTTTTTTAAAAAAAAAAATCATATCTTTTTTTCAATCCTCTCATTTCTTTTATTTCTACATATTTTTTTTCTAACAGCAGCTGTTCTAACTCTGATCAGCCTGCTCCTAGCTGGTAGTGCGGTTCATGGCGCGGTGAAGCGGTTCACGGCACGGACGTACTGCATGCATGATGTGCTGTTTTCTTAAACCTGTCATCAATTTTCTTTTTCTTCTGCCCTTCCTGTCAGCTGAACAGAGATAACTGAATGATGCAAAGTTTATGGGTGGAGAAGGAAGTAAAAGAGGAGGAGGAGGAGTGGGAAGTAACAGCAAGTTGTTTTGCAAAAAGCCTCTGGGCTGAAGTCATGCTTTTGTTTGAAAACACAGATACATGCCTGGTGACTGCTAGTCTTAAAAATAACATCATGGTCATAATCTATGAGAAAGTCTGAGTTATCTGTTGTGTATCTATCAATTAAAAGCTCCTGCAGCTCCTAAGTGCCTTTGCAACATGTTTGGGTCATGTTGTCTCAGCCCACTTGATTTGTGGGATAAGGGAAACCAGCACACAGATGCTAATCTGGTAATTCTTGTGTGTGCCTCTGTTTCCCTAGAAGATGGTCATTAGCCTACTGGCTAGTCTGCTGAGAAACAGGAATTGAGGCCAGGTGAGCGTTGCTGCTCTGCTGCAGCTGACCTGGGAGCCGGCTGCAGTGGGAACGGGAGAGGAACCTGTCTCGAGGAAGCCCAGGCTCTGTGCTCGAAGTCTGGGTCCTGCCCCACAGATGGAAGATTTTCCAGGAGATTCTTCTCTGCTAGGAGAGGAGTGGAGGAAGCCCTGCCCACAAAAGAGAGGTGAAACTATTTTTATAGCCGCTTGTGCTGGATTGTTCAGATACTGCAACGATGAATGAGGTAGCACTCGCAAGTGGCTCGGCCACCGTGGTGCTGCAAGCCATGTGAGGTAACGCAGGAATATTTCATTCATTTCCAGGGACCATCTTGCTGGCCTTTCTCCAGCAGCTCTGTAAACTTGTAAAACTGATGGATCAGTTTCCCAAGAGTCTGTATTACTGGGACTTCTGACTTCTCAGCAACTGGAGCAGCCTTGTAAACTATTCAGACCATGCAAGACACTTAAAATAAGCTCGCAGTTAGTGTTCCCCAGGCTTTTGTGCAGGGCTTCTTTTCCCAAGAAAAGACTCTTTTCTGTTGTATTTAGCACAGAACTGGATATGACTCCCTGTGGGCTTATCTCTGTCAACAGGAAAAGGGCACTTTTGAATAAAGTGCTACCTCTCCCTTCCTCAAAGCAAAAACAAGCGATGCAACAAGTTTAAGTTATGTCTTGGGTCAGTTTGGTGAATTCTAGCCTCTGGGACGACTTGAATGTTGTTCCAACGGGGCTTGGTAAGTGTATAATTGAGTTTTGAGCACAGTTTGAAATTAAGATCTATATGAATTAAACCCTACAAAACACGAATTCAACCTTTGTCACAGAGTATCTGAACTGGCGCATGGGTCACACCTCCCTCTGCTGTTCTGCTTTGCTGTCGCTGTCCCATTCAGGCAGCCGGTTCCCGAGTGAGGCTGTCTGCTCTTGCTGCCGTGCAGAGCACAGGTCGGGTTAGGCTTAGGGTTACTTATGTCATCCTTTCGTATGGGACACAGGAATTTTTCTTGGTTTGTTTTTTTGTTTGTGAGAAGTGTGTCCTGGGAGCACCGCTGGTTTGGGAAGTTAAAATAATACCACAATGCTGTGCTGATGACTTCTTCCTTTAACCAAAGGGTCAAAACAAAAGAGCATTGCTGATGGATGCTTCTGAATGATAAAAGCTGAGCCCTCCTTCGGCTTCAGGCAAATAAAATAAAATGGGAGCAGAAGAGCCACTTAGTTTCCCCAGCTCTGCCCCTGGGCATATAAATAGCAAACGTCCCTGGACCCCGGGTAGCTGCTGGAGTGCCTGTCATTCCAGAGATCTTTGGCCACCCTCTTATCAAAACAGCAAGGCTGACATCACTCTCCCTCTCCCCTGATTAATTTCACGTTGAAAACAGGTAACGCGACAGCTTCCATTGTCCTTGAATTAGCCACCTACTTCCAGAGGTCAAAAAAACAGGCTGAAGGTCCAGAAAGTCACCTCGGCTAATTGCTGCCAAAATTCCTTCTCTGCAAAATAAGCAGGGGCCGAAGCAGCCCAGGGTGACAAATGTTCTCCAGAGAGACAGACAGAACCCCTCCCAGGCTGGCTAACAAGGGGTATCAGGCTACAGGCCTGGGGAAGAGGCAAAATGTGGCACAAAGCCCAGTGCCAATTTTAACCTTAGGACATGGGGCCACAGAAAGTTTCTACTTGGCTTTAATAGACTTCAAAGTCCCAGTGAGGCTGGTGATGATGCTGAGCAGTAGCACTAGGATCATTCATATTGGGCTGCTTTGGACTGTTGTCCTCATCCAAACAGAAGGAAAGTGCAGGCCTGTGCGTGGCTACCACACAGCAGGCCCTTCGTGCTTCTCCAAAGTGCTGTCAGCCCCTGTTCATCCCTGGATTAATTCATCTGACTACATGTCCCACCTACAGATTGCACAAGGTGGGGTGTAAAGGCAGTTGCATTAGGTCCTGCTCAGCATTCAGTTGTTTGTATATTGTCCATCCTCTATAGGAACTGGCTGATGTGTTCTTCCAGCAAGGTTTTGGGGAATACCTCAGGTACCTACAATTCTGATCTACTCACGTTAGCCCACCATCTTGCTGATAGGAAGCATGGGTGAGATACTTGCCTCTTCACAACAGGTTGTTCTTTCCTTTCCTCCTTTCTTAACCTTTGTAAAAGAGGTTTACACCCTTTCTTTAACAGTTTCAAAGTCTAAAATACTGCTTTCTCCATCTTTCTTCTGTTCCTCATCCTATTTTGAAACAGACAGGGCTCTGAGCAACCTGATCCAAATGAAGATGTCCCTGTTCATTGCTGGTGGGGATACTGGACTAAATGATCATTAATGGTTCCTTCCAACCCAAACTATTCTATGATTCTCAAAGTCATCTGGTGATAGGACAAGGGGCAATGGGTGCAAGCTGAAACATAGGAGGTTCCATATAAATATCAGAAGGAACTTATTCACAGGGAGGGCAACAGAGCACCGGAACAGGCTGCCCAGGGGGGTTGTGGAGTCTCCTTCTCCAGAGACATTTAAAACCCGCCTGGATGTGTTACTTTGCAAATAGGTCTAGGTGGTCCTGCTGTGGCAGGGAGATTGGACTAGATGATCTTTCAAGATCCCTTCCAATCTCTAATGACTCTATGATTCTGTGATTCTTTGTATCTTAATTCTGCCTTTCTCTATTTCCTTCACTCAGACCTCTAAGTGGCCTTTGATTCCTACTGGGTCTGGTCTGAACACCTCTACAGACAGCGTTTGTAGCACTTCTGCACTCTCTTCCCCACCAGCCATTTTGGGCTTGCCAAGAGCATCTTGTGTTGGACTAACCTCACAGCTTGCTTTATCACTATGATCGTAAACAATAGGAATGTGTCTGATCCCATTTATCTGTGCTTTAGGGGAGCAGCTGATGTCCTCCTCCAGCCCTTATGCTGCTGAAGACCATCACTTTTATGTAAGGCAAGCAGTAAGGCTGCAGCAGGCAATGATTGTTGGAGATCCCTTTCAATCTCTAACATTCTATGACTCTGATTCTGTGAACACTGCAACAAAACTGACCAGGTAGTTAGTGGGGCTCATATGGACACATTAGATATATTTATCTGGAGTGTTGTGTCCAGTTCTGGGCCCTCAGTTCAAGAAGGACATGGAGATGCTGGAGGGAGTCCAGCATAGAACAACAAAGATGATGAAGGAAAAGGAACACCTCCCTTATGAGGAGAGGCAGAGGGAGCTGGGTCTCTTTAGCTTGGAGGAGACTGAAGGGTGACCTTGTCAATGTCTATAAATATGTGAAGGGTGGGTGGCAGGAGGATGGAACCAGGCTCTGCTCAATGTCCTCTAGATAGGATGAAGGGCAATGGGTGCGAGCTGGAACATAGGAGGTTCCTCATAAATATGAGAAGGATCTTCTTCACAGTGAGGGTAACAGAGCACTGGAACAGGCTGTCCAGGGAGGTTATGGAGTCTCCTTCTCTGGAGACATTTAAGACCTGCCTGGCTGTGTTCCTGTACGACTTGGTCTAGGTGATTGTGCTGTGGCAGGGGGATTGGACTAGATGATCTTTTGGGGTCCCTTCCAATCCCTAATGTTCAGAGATTCTGTGAGATACATATATATATATATGTATACATATTTTCACATGTTCATAAATTTCAGAGGTCTTGGAATCATTCCTGTGGTAATATTTTCATCAATAAATTTGTTGATAATATTTCTGGATGCCAAAAACCTGGGAGACAGTAACAGGAAGGAGAAAGATCTGAAAAACATTATGGGACTCAAAAGGTACAGTGATTCAACAAAAGTGGAAGTCAGAAGTGTATCTGGCAAGAGCACACGTATGAAGACTACTTATTACACTGAAAATGGAAGTAAAGTGGGAAAAAATGAATGAACTGAGGAACTCTCTGGTACCTCTGTAGCACAGACACAGTTTTTGAAGGAAATGTGTTTCTGGGACGTGTCACATGAGACTTCTCCAGAGGAAATGCTAAATCAGTTACAGAAGACAACACTGGTAAGGTGTCCTCAGGACCTTTTCATGTCTCCTATCCAAGGACAATACACATCTGAACAGGTAGAGAGAAAGGGTACTGAGATCACCAGGAGTGCCATGAACCCTCTGGACAAAGGGAGGAAAGACAAGCTGAACTTGTTCAGTCCAGGAAAATGAAGGTTGGCAGGGGATATGGTTTCCATCTAAAAATACCTGGGAGTGAAACTGCAGTGAGGGAGAAGAACTATTTAAACTTGCCTGTGACTAAACTTAGGCTGGAAATAAGATGTAGGTTGCTGGCCATTACCAATAAAAAATCGGTGAGGAGAGCCTTCTGATGGCAACAGCTGGGACCAGAAAAGCACGAGGTGCTTTTAAGATGTAAATTCAACTGGCAACAAATGCTGTAGCATGGGGGGAGGGAAAGATCATCAAGCGATGCTTGATGCTTGTGTGTGCTCTGGATCCGCCCAGGGAGCATATAGAGGGGTGACACTTTCTGACTCCTAGCTAGGGATGCAAGATGCTCTTTGGTGCCTGTGATCCCTTGTGTCCCTGCTGCTCACCTTGGGTTCTGTATGACATCTCAGCCAAAAAGATTCGCACAGTGCAGCCTTCTGCGGGCAAGCCTGCAAAGCCAACAAGGAACT
This sequence comes from Rhinopomastus cyanomelas, assembly GCA_013400115.1. NCBI lineage: Eukaryota > Metazoa > Chordata > Aves > Bucerotiformes > Rhinopomastidae > Rhinopomastus > Rhinopomastus cyanomelas. Next base: position 1,415,294 of record VXBP01003282.1, on the reverse strand, counting down.
GGTGCTTCTACTTCTTGCAAAGTAATTCACACATAAATATGCTGGTGTCCACAAGGTTGTCCAGGTTCTGAAAATGTATAAATATAAGCTGCTGTGGTGTTGTGAGTTTTATTCACCCCTCCTCTCCTCTGTCAGTAAAGATTAGACATGTTTTATTTACTGTGGGAACAGCCATTAGCTGCTTTAATAATTTCTGTGGGCAGCAGCTAAAATAAGATCTCCTTGACATGTTCTCAGATCTTTCTGCTCCCATGGTTGGCTGCATTTATGTTCTTTCCTAGGGAAATATAACTCTAGCTGTGGTTACGAAGGCCTGCTGAGGTTTCTCTGCATGCAGAGGGGGTTTTATGGATTTTCTTAAACAGTTGTAAAATCCAGGTCAGTTAAGTCAATGCAGCAGGAAATCTATTTTTATTGTTTTCTTAGTTTATTTCCATATGGTTGTAAATGTATTGTTAGACCTGTCAATGCACTGGGACTGGACTGGTGTGCACTGCATTCACTCTTGTACCAGTTCAGTTAGGTGAACTGACTGCAGTGATTTGACTTGGCGAAGGCGGCACGGGCTTGTGGTCACCAAGACCCAAACATCATCTACTGAGTGGCCAGGCCTGAAGTGCAGAACAGACCTGTCTTGTGAAAAGGCTTCAGTGAATGAGCTGTGTCTGTGTGAAACAGTGGTGCCAGCAGGAGTAACGCAGGGGAGCTGCCTGCTCCCCTCCTGCGATGTCTGTCCAAACCTGTGTGCCGGGCTGCTCCAGACCTGCCCAGCAAAGCTCCCTTCATGCCACAGCTTGCACACGTTCCCTCCCTTGCTAAGACAATATATTACTTAAAAGATTATAGGAAAAGCTGCTCCTCTTCTCCCATTACAGTAATTAATATAAATAACTGTAAGGATCACTCTGAAGGACTGGCTGTTTACCTGGCAAGCCCCACGTAATTGGTGCTCACGGTGTGTGCCAAACATGGCTCAAAGGCAGCGCTCAGCAAGCCCTCACCGCAGAGCTACTGACGGACTACAATTAAACCACACCAACAACCCACAGACTTCTGCATTAACTGTTCCTCGCCGTTAAGAAAAGGGAAATTGGAGTAGCCAACTCATTTCAAGAGGTAAGAGCACAGGTGATTGAAAACGTTACTCCTTTAACGTGCCTGGTTCTGTCAGGAAAGGTAAATATGAAGTCTGGTTTTATTTTCCTTTCTCATGTATTGCTGTGGTTGAGGCAGCAGGAAGGGTTATGTCAGCCTGGGCAAGGATAATCTGGTAGTCAGGAGCTGTGAAGGAATTTGGAAGAACTGGTTTCAAGTCTTCATCTGACAGTCGATTCCTTGCATATACAAATGCTCATTGCCTCTGATCATGCTCTGCAAAACAAGGCTAATGCTTCACAGTGGGGCTGAGGATGAAGCTGTCCAGGCTCCGATGTACCGAGAAGCTTCAGGTTGCTTCCAGTCCTTCAAAGAGGCCATGTGTAGTGTGATAGCTCTATAACCTGCAGGCTTCTCAAAAGGCTTCCTGTGTTCCCCAGAATGAAAAGATTTAGTTGCTGTTTCACTGATCTGATCTCACAGGGAGGAAATGTTTAACCTGTAGCATGGGTTTTGGCTTCCATATAGGTGGTCCTCTGTTTACCAGATTTGCCTGGGTTACAGCTTGTTGATGAATGACTGGGCTCTGGATGTGTCTGCTCAGTGCTTGCGAAGGAGTCCGTTATGACACCCACTTATTTCACTTATTTACACAATTTACAAGGACTCTGGGGAACACTATAAATAAGGAGTATTTTTTAATAGTTTACAAAGGAAAACACAAGTAAAGAGGAATTAAAGAAGGCTTAATAAGCTAAAGTGAAAACAAAATCAAGACACAGAAAAGACCATAAATCTATTTATAACACTCAGAGATGTAACAGCTAACTCTTTGAAGTGGGAAGACCAACACTGTTAATCTTTCAGTTTGACAAAAGCAGCTTAACAACTGGCCTGACCACCGATGTAGCACGTGAAGTGCAGGCAGGGAGGACACCAGCTACGGCAGAAGTCATGCGAGGAAACGTGCCTGGTGGAAAAATGGGCTGAGGAACTTTGAAGGTGGTTGGCACGGCCAGAAGAATAGAGCTCTAGGAGAAAAAAGATTACAAGTAAGAGTAAACTTGACTATGGGGTTCGTTTTTTACTGACAAATCTGAGCCAGAGAATTGGATGGATGTTGCTGCCCGGTTGGCTGGATCCCGACCCCTGGCTGGCTGCACTGTAGCCCCCACCAGCTCCTACTTCCAAGGAAGTCTTCTGGCTAACATGAGGTACTGTGGTGGACAGGATGTATGAGAGAGGATGTAATTTAGCATGAGGTATCTTTCCAAACTAGCAACAGGAAAAAGGAAAAAACCAACAAACAGAAGCACAAAACACCAAACAAACAGGAAAAATGAAAGTGCTTCTGTGATACCAGTTTGAAGCAGTTTGGGCTTCACCATGACAGAAGTTTAACAGCTTGCCCTGTCAAAAGCTGACTGCAGCCCCTGCTTCTCAGAAACACTTAGAACATATCTACTTTATTTCATTGTTTGGCCAGAGAGCTATCTTGGAACTGGAAATAAGCTGTTACAGGATAGATGATATTGACATCGACCTCTTTGGAGAGGGTGACTTTATACTGAACTCCAGCTCTCAGCTGGCTTCCAGTATTCGCATTAGCTTTACCTCTGGAAGGAAAGTGCAAGTAGCAGCATAGTGAAAGACACATCTCATAGTTCAGTGACTCAGCACACAGAACCCTAATGTGAGATTAACTGCTGCTTAATTGGGAATCATTTTGCTGTGCGTTGTTAATCTGTTCATAATTTACGGGCTGCTTTTCCCCACTTGCATGTGCCTTTTTGTACCTCAGGACCACAGGTGATACTCCCTGTCAGAGCTTTGCAGAGCTCATTATCTGGCACCCGAGGCGTTTCATTAGCATTTAAACAAGACTTAAGTGACTGAGTGATTTTGAGATAGGCTGTATCTGCGTGGCTAGCTGACTACTGCTTTTCATTAATTTCCAGACTTCTTCCTTCCTTGTTCAGAAGGAAAAATGCGAGCTCTGTCTAAAATCCAGCGGTGGTAGGAAGAACAGAAAGGCCACAGTTCTGGCTGCTGCAGCAGTTTGTTGCACAACTTGCTATCTTAGTTCTCCATTCAGTCCTGTTGAAAAGATTTTTCTCAAAGAGGGGAGAATATTTGAAAAGTGACCAAGAATGGAGAGAGCTTGGACTAATGAGTTGCTTCTAATTTCTGTGCCTTGTCTCATGAGGCAAAGGAAAAGATTCATTTGTCACAAGCTGATCACGCTGCAGAAAAGCGATGACGGACTTGAAGGGGAGAGTGCCAGCTCTGAGCCGGGAGTGGCTCTGACGCGAGTGTTACCGGTGGGTATGGCAGAGAGTTCTTCAGCCCTGATGAATTACTGTAACGTGGCCTTGAGATGCTGCTGCAGATAGCTCAGGCAAGCTATGCCTCCAACAAGAAAAGCTGGAGGCTTTGGGAGAACTGAAGTGGAAGAGGATGTTTTTCACTGATGTCTAGCCAGAATCCCCTGCTAAGTACAAATCAAGCAGGACCACAGGCTGTGCTCTCTGGTGAGATGTGAGGAGACGTGTCAATACAGGGCCACGCTGACCTCAGAGATGTCACATGAGTCATGTTGGGGAGTGGGTTCCTGGAGCTTTTTCTGTTGCAATAAATAAAACAGCATGAATGTGACCTAAGACCCTTGTGACACAATGAAAAAATCTGTGCTAGGGAATTTTTACCTTCATGATTTAAAGTACACTTGGTGTGTAACGGAGATACTCACTTTTGCCTGATTAGAGAGGAAAAAAGCAGAGTAAAGAAGAGAGATTTCCAAAAGAGTGGTTTCACTACATGAAGGTGGGGTTTAGATGCTTTTGGTTTTGGGATGTGTTTGTCTCAGTCATGGCAACTAAGACACACAGCTCAGCAGGACATTGATAAAATACCTCTGTAAAGGTTCACATAACTAGGACCTGGAGTGCTGGGAAGGTCCTGGTTCCATGCACACAGGCAATTGGGGCCTGGATCTCCTGCCTCAGCATCACCTCCAGCCTGACCAGAAGACCAGACACAACCAAAGCAAGAAACAGTGCATCTCTCCAAAGAAGGCGTAGAAGGGCAGGCCATCCATGGTAAGGACTGCATGCTGCATCAGCTGATGATAGAAAAAAATTCAAAGCTTTCTTGGGTCCCTTTCTGCACAGTAAATCCGTGCTTGAAGAGGGGCTTGAAATCCTTTTAGTTGTAGTGCTAATGAACTGCTAATCAGATGCATGTTTGTTTCAGAGCCGTTTTTATTTGTAATGCCTTCTAATGAAGTATCACAGGAACCTCAAGCCTCACCTAGCTGTGGGATGTAAGCAGCAAGAACTCACGAACTTCTACTGCTTCACCTCCCTGCTCCTTTCTCCCAGGAAGCAGTGGCTGTGCCCGGCTCTGTTCTCCACAGAACCTCTGCTATGTACTCAGTGAGCTTGAGGACTGTCAAACTGATAGTGTCTGTGTTAAATGACTATTCTGCTCTCGGGCAAGCTTATCGTCTAAAATCCAGTGATGGCAGGAAGAGCAGACAGGACACAGTTCTAGCTGCTGCTGAGGTTTCTTGCACAGCTTGCTACCTTATTTCTCTATTCAGCCCCATAGAAAAGATTTTTCTCAAAGAGGGGAGAATATTTGTAAAGTGACCAAGAATGGAGGGGTCTCGAACTAACGATTTGCCTCTAATTTCTGTGCCTTGTCCCATGAGGCAAAGGAAAACGGAACCATTTGTCACAAGCCGATCAGGCATCACCTCGAGATCAGCGGGATTTCTTAAGGAAAGACTGAGCCACAAGCCTCCTTTTCCTCCTTGGTGGTGGAAATTTCTGAGCTGAATTTGGTCGTGGCCACTCTGTACCCGTACCTGGCTCCTTGGGCCGGCACCGCCTTTACCTTGAACACATCTGTTTGGCATTTCAAGAGACAAGTGAGTCCTGATGTCTCCACATCTGACAAGTCCAACTCATGGCCCGCCGCTTACGCGGGGCTGTGCTGAAGAGCTTGTGCAGCCCATTCGGGGTGGGGGGCTCCTGGGGGTCCCCGCTCCCCTCGCGTTTCGCAGGTGCGCCCGTCTGTAAAGCAGCGCAGCGGGGCACAGAGAACCAAAGCGAGCGGTTCCCCATCAACATTGACCATATAAACGCAGGCCGGCCGGGAGGGAAGGGTGCTTTCCAGCCTCTCCCGCCCCCGCTCCAAGCCGTGCCGTGCCGTGCCGTGCCGTGCCGTGCCGTGCCGGGGGAGGAGCGGCGGGAGGCGGAAGTGAGAACAAGAGCGGCGGGACGGGGCCGCCACCGCCAGACGAGCCCTGAGCCCGCTGCGCTTCGCTCCGTCCTGCGGCTCCGTGCTGCGCCGCGCCTGGGTGAGTGGAGGCGGGTGGGGATGGAGGGTCCGAGCCGGGAGCTGTCAAGCTGCGCTGGGCTCCTAGAGCGTCGCTGTGTTTTTTTTGTCGTCTTTTGAGTTTAGTTTTTGACTGCTGTTTTTTTAAACAAACAAACACCCTTGCGGTTTGTCACCGGTTGCGGAGCGCTGGGCCGGGGCTGTCGCAGTGCTGGTGGCAGGGGTTCTGTGGGGCTGCCCGTCCCGTAGGGTGCGGTGACCGCGGAGCTCCTCGTCCCGGCACATTCAGAGGGCTTTGGGGAGGCGAACTGGCGCTGACCCCCGCCCTAACCCGGCCACTCCTGGGTTTTGAAATTCCCCTTCCCACAAGTAGCTCCCCGGGGCGTGTGGTGATGGCAGTGAAAGCTGCGCGGTTTCAGCCTTAGCTCCGGGCTGTTGGCTCCCGGGTCGGGAGAGTCGCAGCGCTTTTTCCTAGGTGCTGTTCTGGCGTCTTTTAAGGGATTTATCAAGTGTCTTTGAACCGATTCACTTGACTGGGTCTGCTTTGTCCGGTGTAGCTTTAAGCCTAGAAAGTGCAGTCACGGTACAACCGAGGAGGTGAGAGAGGAAGGTTGGGTGATGCAGAGCGTGACAGCAGGCAGGCTTTGCTCGTGTAACTCCTACAAATGACAACGAACAGTATCCCTTTCTGATATAACTTAGTCTTTCCCTATGTCTACTGTTGTGTTTAGCTGTTCTTCAGTTAAAAAAAAGAAAGTAAAAGCTACCTCTGTGCTTCACTTTCAGCTGATGTGTAAAACCCTCCGCCTGTGTGTGTACTGCAAACTAGATGTAATTTGTTTCTCTGCCGTCTCTAATTTATAGTAACCTGTCACTGTGGTGCGTTTCATTTAGAGAGAATGAAAAGAATTCGGGTTTTTTAATGTGGAGAGCAACCTGTGACCAATCCTCTATAAAGAGGGATGTGGTGCACAGAGCAAACAAGCACCTTGTATTTCACTTCGATAGAGACCAAGCCCCCTGAGAGTTCTCACTTAAGCTCCGTGGAGGCTTCTCGTTCCTGCTGTCCCTCTTTGGGCACTTGAGGGCTCAGCGACGTGTGTTCCCTGCTCCTACAGCGCTGCTTGTTGAGGCTTTTAAGGGTGGGTTGGGTTAGCGCCTGGGCTCAGGGCTGCCCCTTTCCTCGAAGCCAACAGGCGAGGGACATGCCAGACACTCCTGATATCCCCGGGCGTCTCTTACCAGCTCACAGTTACGTTTCCCTTCATATAACTTGTTCTGCCCTGATGCGAGCCGCTCGGTTCTGGTTACCTGAGAGGCTGTCGGTGTGAATAAAGTTTACAGTGGGATTTATGAACAAGTCAGAGCAACAGAGCTGTCTGGCTCTGGGAAGTGAACTTAAAAATGTGTGTAACCCACAGCTTCTCCAGGGTGTGACACTGAATGGCCATCCCTATCACACAGCCCTGCTCTAGCAGTCCATGAAGGTGGGCTGCCTTTGCAAAAATCCCGTGCCTCCAAAAAAATAACACAGCCCCCTGTGGCATGTGAACAGCTAAAACTGGGCTTTGTAGAGCTTGGGTGGGCTTCGCAGCCTGCTTGCATCTGCTTGACTGAAGGTCCCCCTTAAATGTCCCTCTACCCAGTATGGAATCTGGCTTTGCTCCGGTGTAAGCTAACACCAGCCTGCCCTGGTGTGCTCCTGCCTGGCTTCAGCCATACAAAAATAGATAGCATCCACTACCTAAGATGTCATTGTAACATTACTTATCTGAGGTGAAACTGAAGCCCTTATCTTTGACGCTAAACTACAGTTAAGTGCCTCCCCTGCCTCTTAAAGGTAATTTGTTGCCTACATTTGTGGGCCTGGAGATACTTGGCTTTTGCTTTCTCAGCTGTGGGCATTTTGCTTTGCTTCACAGCTTTCGTTTGAGGCTTGCTTCCAAACTCTGTTTTGTCTGTAGCGTTGTTTTACAACTGTGAAGCTACGCTATAAAAATAAAAAGAGGGATTTTAATTTCTTCTGAATAACTTCAAAGTTGTGTTGTTTTGACATAGTTTTGAAACTGCCAAGACAATGTGTTTAGAAACAGCCTTTGAGCTGTTGACATGGCAGCATCTGATACTAATTTTGTTAGAAATTAATGTGCCAGTAGTGCTAATTTCTTCCATACTTGGATATAAGGGATAGGATCAATTCGTGCTTGTTTCAACACAGGGTTTATGATCTTTTCTTTAAGATGAGCTTTAATGTTGGATGTTTTGTTGGTCTGTGTGTTTTTGTTTGCTGGGTTTTTTTTCCTCCACACTGTGTTTTGTTAGTAACAAGTAGTTGTCAGACAACTCAGCACCAGAGCTTTTTCAAGGTCCTCAGTCCATGTTACCGCTTCCCTAGTAAAGTTTCTTCCTAACCCATGGAGAAAAATAAGAAGTGAGGGATAAACATGCAAGTAATATCAGACCTAGTGTTTATATACTAAGGAGGGGAGCCCAGACAAAGAGCCCAGAAGGCTCTGTCAGTGCCTTTTGGTTTTGTTGCCTTTCAGTTTTGTCACATTTTAATTAAAACTCTAATCTTCTTCTGCAGGCATCAGCGCTTTGGATTTGATCCTTCAATACTAAGCATCATGAGCAACTACAGCGTGTCTTTGGTTGGGCCAGCACCTTGGGGTTTCAGACTTCAAGGGGGCAAGGATTTCAACATGCCTCTGTCTATCTCTCGGGTAAGTGCATTTGCCTGTTTGCTTGTGTGAGGGTATCTTTATGCTGTGGCTGACCTGCAGCCTTCAGACGTGTGTGTGCAGAGCCATAATCACAGATGCTGTGGCTCAATTTGGCCTATGGCATGGAGGGCACTTAAGGGGAGAGAGAAGCTGGGAAAACAAATATTGTCTGAAGGCTCCAGCAAAATTGTTTTAGAAAGAATGTGTTCATTTGAGGTGGCTGTTATATCTGCTCTTACTTATGCTACAAAGAAAAGAAACCACCCTTGATTTCCCTTTGCTCGTCCCACTCAGAAAAGAGAGATGTAGAGGTTGGAGACTGGCAGGAGGCAAGCAGTTTTCTGCACAGAATTGAGCCTGTGCACTTCAAATGGGAGGAGGTGGGGAAAAAAATCACTTGTGTTAGCTTTGTTTATTCAGCAGCTCTTAGCAGCTTTAGGATCTTCTGGTGCCTGCTCTTACAAATCCCACTATTTACAATAAAAAGTCATTTAGGTGACAGTAGTTGTAAACAGCAATTTGTCAATATGTGCCTGAATGAATGTGCTAGTTCTTCACGACTAAGTTCTCTGAACTGGTATTTAAAGGGTTTGAAGAACTAACTGAAAACAAATATAAACTTTGTACCCAGGCACTGTCTAACTAGTTTCCTACTTTGAAACCACATTTTCAAGGAGGGCTTGTCATTCAGTGTAAGCAGAGTTTCAAAACCTTTCCTGGATGGTTTAAGCATATAAAATACAAGGACAGTCTTTGCATTATTAAATTATGGGATTATTGGAAATCTCTGCGTGAAGAAACTGGCTTTATCCTGGCACCTTTAAATTTGCTGTGTGGGAGCATTTATGTACAAATGGGCCCTTCTCTTGGCAGCTCTCCTCCCCTTGATGCATAGTCAGAGTTTAGTGACAAAGATGAATTATTTTTTACACCTGTTGGAACGACAAAATTGATACTGCCCTAGGAGATGGAGAGGTTTCTATTTGGGTTTATGCATCATGGTAATATTTTTAGCTATTCTCAACTAGCAATTCAAACTCTGCCAGTTCATTTAGACTTGCCTTATGCTTTCCACCAGTGGGATGTGATGGTTAAGTTAAAATACAGTTTGGCTGTGCAAAATTACTGTTATATGGCTAAAACAGCCTGGAGAGCTGTAGAAAAGCCTGTGTGTAGATGAATGCAGCAGAGACTTGAGCTAAAAAGAGCTTGAGAAGCAGCTTATTCACAAATTCCAGGGATTTTCACACTAGACTGTAATTAAATTTCTTGTTCAGTAGCTGGTTGCTGCTATGCTAATGAGAAATTTGAACTGGGGATGCAGCTAATGCTCTTCTGATTTGACAGTAGAAGTACTGTCAAGACAAGAATTTGCAAAAACCACAGACTCTTGCCTACATCAAGCTCTTGTGCATGGTATTGATGAGTAATTAAGCACTGTGGGCATTAACCCATAGTAAACCACCAGTTTCTGGAAAGGGTGGTATGCTGCTGATCTGTTGTGCAGTCCTTCCCATCTAAACATTTCTAAAGAGGAAACTTTAAAATTAGCCTAGACTACTACTTTATGGCAGGAATCAAATGTGTTGTAGCACAGAGTAGCCTGGGGGAATTGGCCCAAATAGCTGCTTATCAGAGCCTCAGTTATGGGATTCCCTAACGACAAGTGTTAGTGTCTGCAGAGCAGAGCTGCGGGTCTGGGGTGATTTTGGGGATATGGGATGGGTAAGGACGACATTGAATTCTCTGCTCCTGCTCCTCAGCTGAACTGTCTCTTCTTATTTGCAGTATGCAAATATTAGACTGCCCGGTGCTTTATTTCCCCTTTGGATCAAAAAGGTGCTTAGCTGTGGTATGCCAATCCAGCTTTGGCCTGATAGCTGGAAGAATTCAATGCTGTGTTCCTGGTATGCTAGAACAGCATGTTCCATTCACTGCCCCCCCATCACCCCGCCCCAGCCCTTCTTTTCCTGATGAAGCATAAATACTTTCCTGTGCCTGAAGATTGCTAATTAAAGTAATTTAGCAAAGCAGTAATGAGACAGCAGAATTGTTATTTGGCAAGGACGACTTTTTGTGTGTGTTTGTTTTGTTTTGAATTTGTTCTCTAGATGCTGAGGATGAGTGTGTCTGCGCTGCTGAGGGCTAATTTCCTGCTTTAGTTTAAAATCCTTTAAATGAAGTTCAAACAAAGTACAGTTTATGAACTACCAAAATACACTGGGTTTTTAAGACTGTTTATCTGAAAAGCTAATCTCCTCTTACTAATTATTTGAACAAATTTAGATTTCACACAGTTCCTTGGGGAAAGTGTTTGGAAGCTGTTTAGCTGTGTGCAAAATGCAGTTTAAGTGGGCGTGTTCCTTCTTCCTCTTAAGGTGAACTGAGCCTGTTTGTGTCCTTGGGCTGTAATTCTTTGTCTCCTAAAGTGTAACAGATTAGCAGGGGTGGCAGTAAGGTGATTTTTCATGCGCTAGTATGTTCCAGACCAGTTGTGATGTCACAGCCAGTAGCAACAGCTGTTGCAGCGGGATGCTGTCAGTAGAGCTCTCCTATGGCTTTAGGGTGGCTCGTGCAGTTGTAGTTTGATGCTAAGTGCTGTGTGGGATGCCAGGGATAGGGTTAGTAGTGTCAGTCAGTCCAACAAAAGCCGTGTGCAGTACGTGTTGCCTGCCCTCGTGTCTGGCTTGACTTCAGCGCAGGCTTTCCAGTCATCCCTCTCACCTTGCAAAGGCGCCCGAGCCCCGCATTACACAGGGCAGGGATTCCACACTGGGAAGCTGATGTGGGTGGGAGTGATGAGAGATGGTATGGCCTTCACAAAGCAGGCTTCAATGGAAAGAAAGGTGCTCTGAAAGCTAATTTGATTTCACCTTTCAGGCAGGAATAAAGGTGGGCTGAGGTGGTAGAGCTACATCTCTTTTTAACACACGAGCGGAGAAGTGTCTCAGGTCACCACAGGTAGCTGTTCTGTAGGGGCTTTCAGCTAGTTTATTCTGTGGTGGTACTTGCTTAACAAGAGGTTGCAGACTGTGATGGGTTAGTTTGCACTGCAGAAGACAGAAATTACTGGAGCCAAGGTGTGCAAACTTGGGTTTTTCTGGGTTGCTGTTCTTTCACCTCGTTGATTAAAGGAGTAACTGTACTTCCTATTCCTTCAAGACCCATGTTGTGATGCAAAACTGGAAAAATGGAAAGCTAGACAAGAACCAATGATTGAGATGTGAGGTTAAGTATGTTCTTGCAGCTGTAAAGTAGCTACTGTAGGAAATGACTGATTCAGCTGTTGTTTTCTCCCTGTGGAAGAAACGGCCTAATATCTGTCCATCTGTCTATAATGTGTGTAGTCGTATGAAGTGATAGTTGCCCTAATATCTGTCTTCATTGCAATGAATTGATCTCCTTCTTGGTGGTCTGTGGTGATGCAGAAGCAGCAACTTAATAGGTCTCTTCGTATCTACCTGGTAGATGTAGGAGGCGTTGTCTCACCCCTTAGATCTAGTGACTGTGCTGCAAGAATGAAAACGTGAGTCTTCCTTCTTTCTTAATTGTTTCCAAACAAAATTTACCCCCAAATTGTAGGATGTTATGCTAAACACTGGCTAGTCAAAAAGGGTGTACAACCAAAATGATGGCAGTGGAACTGTTTTTGGTTTTTAAAATCATATTGCCAATTATAAGGGAACTGCTCACGAGTAGATCTGTGGTCTTGGGATAAATCTTCTGATGCTAGGGATGTGTTGAGTTTGCGAATAACATTGGGCTATTTTTGATAGATCTTTGCCTTCTTGATTTGTTTGCACAAGAGTTTGTTTTTTTTCTGCTGAATTAGAATAAAGAAATGAAGCTTTGGAGATGTGGTAGTCCAAGCACACCGCTAGGTAAGATTCCTGGAGTGCCTCCTGGGCATGCTGAGTGTTCTATTGATGGAACTTGGGGGTTGATGGAATTTGGGGTTCATAATATTCACAACGTCACTTGCAACACAGTTGCTTTTACAACAGGCACACTTCTTCAGAATTTGAATTTCACTGGTACTTCCCTTTGCTCTTTTGGGACTTAGTTGCCAGTGCTCAATTAACATTATCATACTAAGCTCAGTGAACATGACTGTAGAGTTAGAACGGTCAAAACTGCTGTCCTCTGCAGATTGAAACAAATGTGGTTGGTGGTGATGATGTGTTTGTTATGAGAAGTGTAGGTATTTCTTCTAAAAGTCTGCTTGAAATGCTGGTAGCTTATAAATTACTTTTTGCAGTCTCCAAACAGTGTTTGCTCTGGTTTATGGTAGTATTTACAACTGCAGGCAGGGAAATACTGAAGTAAAGCTGTAGTGTGAACAGTCACGTAGCCTGTGTGCTCCTCCTGTAACACAAGTACGTAAGATGTTTTCTTACACTTAAAGGTAACATTTTGTTCACTCCAGGTGGTAACTTTACCCCTCTGCCCTTGGAAAGTGTTTAGTGATTTGTCTTCTCCTGTGAGAATTAAAGCTTGAAAAAACTTGACTGACAGCTTTGTTTATCAACTGCAGCTTCTTTCATTGCGGGAGGCTTTTCCCCCCTCCCTTCAAGCTTTTTCCTGCTGCACCGGTCACTTTGCCTCTTAAAAAAAAACCAACCAAACCTAACCAAAAAACTCAACTTAGAAAACCCCTTCTTTTTGCAGATGACCTTCCAAGGTCTCTTCAGCCCTGAATTTTCTGTGATCCTGTGCTCTCCCACTTTCCTTTCTCCTTGCTCAGGTGCATATGTGGTTACTCAGCAAGATGCTGGGGAGACAGACAGAACTGTATGATTTGGTTTGCAGTGTTTATTTATTCAAGGGTTTGTCCTTTGAGCTTCTCAATATGTGGAAGCCAGCTATTTTGGAGTAATTAATGTCTGTGGAAATAATATTAATGAGAAAAGAAAGACAAATGATCCTTTAATGGACCTCGAGCGTGTAATCTTTGATTTACTACAGTTTGGCCGAGCCCCTTGCCCCTGTATTATTTTATTAAGTGTGTCGTTTCCAGTAACCAAAGTTTTGTGTAAGTATGAAATAAGTTATTTCAGCAGGAAACTGGGGAAATGGTCTTTCCAGCCAGCACGTGAAATGGGAGAGAAGCACTAGACCAACTGCTGGGCTGGCCAGTGATGATTGTGTCAGTAACTTTATGCTTCATCCTGGAAGCTACTGAGAGCTACTAAGCCCTGACTGGTAGCTGCTGGCATTGCTCTACTGGTTTGATTTGCTTCTGGGTTCTGATGGTTTGCACAAAATACAGCTGAAGGTGTGTTCTGCTGTGGCAACTCCCTGGTCACGGGACAGAGATGCCAGCAGAGGTATCTGCACTTGCTTGCTGATCGCGCTCCTAGGACAGCAGGATCCTGTCTCTTACAGGAGCTATCGGTGCTAGAGAAACATATGGGAACAGCCAAGGCGTACAGCTTGAAGTGTTACTCTGTTCTGTTTACAAGATGTGGTTTACTGGAAAAAACATACTGAGAATGACAAATGAGCAACCAGTGCCAAAGTCTGTCTCTTTTCCGCCCCAAGTCCTGAAGGAGTAGAGGATTTTCTTTGGAAACTAAGTGGGGTGTAGGCAGTTACCCAGCTCCCAGCTGCACTAGTGGTTTGATATGGGAGCTTTCCAATAGTCTGAAGGGTGCTGGTGGTCACTGCTTCAGAGTTTGTGTAGTTGTCTGCAGGCAGCATCCTTGTTTAGAGAGCTGAGTGTAACCTGAAGGTGGAAAAATCAACCCCTTGTTACAGATGTAACTTCCCAATCGCGTTTTTTGTCGCTGACGTTTAACCTCTTTGTGCTGCAAATTGGGAAAGGGTCTGTTTCCCCCGAACCTTTAGTTTCTTCCCCTTGTTTTTTCTGCCTCCAGAGCATCACTGGAGCTGGGTGGGGTTGGGAAGAAGGGAGAGTGAGGGATAGAAGAAGCAGAAGATAAGTGCCTGCGTTTTGTCTGGTCATGACCGTTTTTGTCAGCCAACCTCCTCAGACCAAGTAGGAACCGAACTTCTTTTTCAAATAGTTCCTCTGCTGATGTCATTTCCCCTAAAAGTGAAGCTGGTTGTGCTGGGGTAGAAGCTTGTAGCTGAGGGGTATCTGATGTGATGTGTCAACATATTCCTTGTAAGTTAGAACTTTCTGGTGACTCTTTTTGCCTTTCTAAGCGACAGGTTAGTTACAGTACGAGGACTATAAAATAAATATTTCATGACGGAAAAAACAGAAGTATTTGTTTGCTGTGTCTGCTTCTCGAAGACAGATGTAGTGAATAAATAAACTCTGATTAGATGTTCAGAGCAGATGCAAAACTGAGGCCAAAGAAGCAGGACCATTTATTGAATAGCAATGGCAAGAAAACCCGAGGCATGTTTTCTTTGCTGGAGTATCTGGCCCTGGAGCCCTGACAGTTTCTCTCCACTTCCCCACCATTTGGAGATGCTATTTTTAGTGCAACTGTTTTTCTCATTCGTTGGCCGATGGCTATCGGAAGGCATTGTGACAAGAGATGTGGTGCTGAAAGGTTTGTTTGTTTGGCTTTGGCGTGGGGCCAGGAGATAACATTGTTGGCTTTTTCTTTAATTTGTTTTGACTTTTTAAGAATAGATTTCATATGTTATCAATATAAGGGAAAGTGTGAGAGAAAGCTGTCTCCTGTGTGCCTAAAGCAAGTGGGAATAGGGGAAAGGTGGACATCCCTTATGCCAGTGGGCAAAAAGGAAAAACATCGGGCTCAGTTTTGTTTGGACAAATATGGGAAACAGTTCATTTACTTCCGTGCTAGTTAGTGGGGTGGTGGCTGTTCCATAGCTGGCTTTTGTGAGAACAGAGATGGAAGGGAAGGAGGCCACTGCTAAGGCTGGTGTTAAATGACCCTCAACTCTCAGTAAAAGTTGGAAAAAGGTGACAGAAATGTCTGTTCAGGTTCCCTAACTACAAGAGGTCCTGAAGCTGAATTTGCAGAGAGAAGTACTATCTTTTCTTTAGAAGAGGTGATATCAGCATAAGAGCAAGACTATGAACTCTGGGCACAGAATCACAGAAAGCTGGTGGTTGGAAGGCATCTCTGCTGGACCAGGATCACTTGAAGCATAGGATTGCATCCAGGCAGGTTTTGAGTATCTCTGGAGAAGGAGGCTCCACAGTCTCTGTGGTCAGCCTATTCTAGTCCTCTGCCACCTTCCAAGTAAAGAAGTTTCTCCTCATGTTTAGATGGAACTCCCTTCAACATCTTCATGGCTCTGCGCTGGACTCTCTCCAGCAGTTGTGTCCTTGAATTGAGTGGCCCAGAACTGCACACAATATTCTAGATGCGGTCTCACCAGGGCAGAGTGTAGTGACAGAAGAACCTGCCTCGATCTGCTAACCACCCCCTTCTGATCCACTGCAGGATGCCGTTGGCCCTCTTTGCCACAAGGGCACACTGTTGGCTCGTGGTCATCCTGCTGTCCACGAGGACCCCCAGGTCCTTTTCTCCTACACTGCTCTCTAAGAGGTTGGTCATGGATTATTATTAGTTTCTATCTCATTGCATTAGAAACTTCAGCTTAAATGTTAGCTTCGTTAGAAGTAAGAGAAGGTGGCATCTAATAGTTGAAAGTGTTTGAAGGGATGAACTCTCACAACTGCTGTCAGCGATGCCTGTGACAAAGCCCTGAATGGCAATGCAGTGCCTGGTGTGAAGTTCCATAGGCTAAAAAGTAGGTCTTGTTAGGTCTTTAGTAGTCCTGTTGGAAAGGTCAAATGGTTTCCACGTTAACTGGGTGTGAAAGAAATTTGGCTTACCCTGGTCTATATTAAGGGATGACCCCGCTCCAAGTATCTAATTATTCAACTAACAAGTGGTGGAGCAGTGTGAAGAACAACATGAAGTAACTTACCTCAGGTGGGCAACCCAGGCTTTTATTTTGTATTAATCATTTCTTAGTTCTTGGAAGGCTTCAGTTAACGTAGGGTGTATGAACTTCAGGAGAGTAAAACTCTCAGGCTTTTGTGTTGATGAATGTAGTCAGACCATCTGTAGATAATTCTTACATCCAAAACTTGTTAAACCAGAGGAGAAAATTACCAAGTGGTGATGCTTGGGTAGTAACAGCAGTTGAGATGTTTAACAAGGAGTTTTGTGGAGTCAAGGCGAAGTGCCTTGAATGTGAGCAATACAGAAGCAAATATGTGCTTTTGTTTTTTATAGTACATTCTATTTTTTTTAAAGGAAGTTGTTAAAGCTTTTTCTTTCTAATGTACATTTTGTACATGGCAAACCAGACATTGTTCCAAATCCAATGCATCTGATAAGTGAAACTTTTTCTTTCTTAGGGAGTAAAAAGCCAAACTTGTGGTTTTACTTGGGGGGTAGGGTGAGTGACTCCTTTGTTAGTGAGCTTCTACCTCTTCTCTTTTCCCTTCTGGACCTGATGTTGTGAAAGACATGGAGATGTTTAAGATCCACCTGGATGTGTTCTGTGTGACTTGGTCTAGGTGATCCTGCTGTGGCAGGGGGAGTGGACTAGGTGATCTTTCGAGGTCCCTTCCAATCCCTAATGGTTCTATGATTCTGTGATCCCTGTTAGCCAGTTCTGTCTTGTGGATGCTAACACATCTTTGAGAGAAAGTTGAAAAAGTCAATGGTCTCCTCCAAGCAAGTCAACGTTTCTTTCTTTCTCCTTACAACAGTGTGAGAAGTCAATACCTCAGGTTGCTGCGCAGTAATACGTATCACCACAGGCTGAGCCTTCAGCAAGAGTCATCAATTCAATTTGTATGCCCAAAATTCAGCTTTTGCTGAAGTGTGTTTGTAGTGCCGAGGCTTGGGTTCTTCGCATTTACAGGATTACGCTCCATCTGCACAACAGCAAAATCATTTAGTTTACACATCAAATACACTCTCAAAGGAGGTTCACTGAAGTTCCTACTACAATGACTTTTTCTTCCAGCCACTTGCCAAAACACGACAGCTGGAAAGTGGAGAGAATAGACTGCATCCATAACTGACAGAAGGTGTAATTTAATAAGCATTCAGTGGCAGATTTCACAGCTTAGTGCACTGACAGACATGTCCTAGCAAGTCTGGTTTTTGACACTTCCACACTGTCCCTAGGTACCTGCCCCCCATCACTGTGACAGCAGCTCCTGCTCCCGTAGCCAAGTCTGCTGGGTTGACTGAGCCTCTGGTGCGCCTGCTATCCCTGTTTTGGGCACTGATGGAGCTGGCTTTGAACTATGTCACAGAGATGAAACCACAGGTTTTCTTCCACCAGCCCTCTTTGGCTGCTGATTACCGGTGACACAGGGGATGGGACCAGCTGACAGATGAGGAAAGCTTTAGGTACTGCATTAACATGGAGAGAATCTCGTTGTGGTGAATTGCTGGTACTTTGGGCAGTTCACACGCACACACTGCAGCACATTCACATATGTGACACAATGCTGCCTTCTCAACAACCACTCCTGCTCCCCTTGTGAGGTTTGATGCATCCCCTGATCACTATCCAAATGAACTTCGATCAGACCGTGCACCCTAACAATCAGTCGCCCACAAAGGACTAGTACACTTGCCCTCTGAGGGTTGACTACACTTTCCTTGTCGGAACACATAGCTGGGGGTGTGCTTTTTCATTCTCAAATCATTGCTCTCAGGCCACCCGAGTCACTAGGCAGAGAACATTTCTGTCTGGTCTGGACTGAAAACACTGGCTTGACAAGGGGCTGCAGAAAGCTAGCAGGAAACAAGAGAAGCTATTTTACCAAGATGTCTTTGATGTTTTAAGCTTTACAAGCTTTCTGTTTCCCTGCCAGTCTAACCAGAGCAACCCCAACCACACTTCCACAAGTTCTCTAACTTGTAGATATCCACTGGGGGGTTTTTTGTTCACTTTGTCTTGTCTTCTTTTTAACAGTAATAGGTAAAGAAAAATGCAACAGCATAGATGGTTTAGATACTACCACAAGTCGCTTGCTTGTGTATCTTTGTCCATGCTTGAGCTTTAAAACGCAAACTACTGATTATTAAACCTTCAGATGACATTAATTTGTTTTGATACCTGATCTGCTGTTGCAGTTGACAGCTGATACCAGTTTCTATCTCTGAGTAGTGCGAGATGAAATGACTGGAAATTGCTCACAGAAAACTGATTAGAGCAGTAAGTAAGGATTTAGGGCAAACCAGTCGATGCTGGTGCTTTACTTAGCAATCTCCTGCTGTTGAAGGCCCAGACCTCTGGGTTTCTCCTTCCTGTTTCCTCCTTGCAAAGGTAAGACACCCTTTTGGCATGACAGTGGAGATGGATGGGTGTAAACACATGATTTTGGATGCTGTAGCCATCGGTGTCTACTGATTCCAGACCTCAGCAGCAAGGTAGAGGGCCTCTAGTGCTTGTGGTGACTCTGAATGCTACCTTTGCCACTCACCTGCCATGTGTGCAGCTCAGGTCTTATCCCATGTCCTAATCTGTACCTATTCAGTTAGCCTTGCAATTGCCCCATTTCTACTGCCTGAATTCTGTTGCTCTCTTTAGCATTAATGTACCCCCCAGGATACCAAATGAGGTTTTGCAATGGTTCTCCTGTCCTGCTTTGCCCTAATGATGATTGCCTAGTGCCAGTCAACATTTACTCTACAGCACAGACTCTTTGCCTTGAAAGAAATTCCAGTATGTCTTGGGGATGGGAGTTGGTGAGACCTTACAACACGTGATGTGTTGTAAGAAAATTAGTATCCAGAATAAGGTGATAAAGGTGAGCTTTGGCACTGCTGTGCCTTAGGGGAAGCATCATGCTGGAGAGGGCTGGCATGCAAATCATTTAGATGGCACCAGTGGCACCTGGACCAATTCTGGGACACGTAATACAGAACGATGGGCAGTATGTGCTAGGAAATGCCTTGCCTGAGCCTGGCTTCTCACATGTGATTCAGAGCTGGTTTTCCAGTGATGTCTGGTGGGTTTATGCCAAATAGGTTTCAGTCACCTGTGTTTTCGTAGCATAAAGAGAAAGGTAGTTGTGCAAGAATACACTTTGTGCTTCCTTGATTTAGGGTTTTTTCCCCCCTTGCTGTCCTTAGCCTGAGGACATCTGTCTTGACTGCTAAAACAAGTCTACCAGATGTTTTGCTGTTAGTTATTGCAGAGAAATGCAATTCAGAAAACATTATTGTTCACAGTGTTATCTGTAGTTTAGGGTTCAGAAAAGTGTGTGAAGGGAATAGTGAGAGAGAGAGGTCAGAAAGTCCCGAGTGATGAAAGATTTGGGCTCTAACACGAGATGGTGAATGTATTTATAGAGATGCCTTGCCTTTGTTTTGGATTGAGTCAGTACTGCACTGTGTATCAGAAACCATCCTTTTCCTTCTGATTTTTTGTTAACTGCCCAGTCCTTGCCACACTGCAGTACAAGTCCTGGCTTTTCACAAGGACCAGCTTTTGCTTTATTGGTTCAGTTGCAGGAAATGCTTCAGCATCAAAAAGCAAGCTGCTGTTTTATGCAGCAGAGAGCACTTGGGTACCACCGGATTCCTAGAGAAGCATAGATGCAGTCAGTAGCTGGCTTCTTCAGGGAAAATTCTGTAGCTAGTGTTAGGTAGAAGGTGGTGGGATGGAAGTGGCTTCTGCCTTTCTGTCCACTGACAGATGCATGGCTGCTCTGGACACGTAGGCTCAATGGATTTCAGTTTCTTGTCACCCCAGCGCAGTCCTCTGGAGCCTGCCACAGGACCTGTGCTGCATTCCTAGCTTCATGGCAATAGTGGCAGCTGTCCTTGCTGCACCACTTCAGGCTGTTCTGATCCAGGAGAGCACGGAGGGTTTAGGTTTTGCTTGCTGTGAGCTGGTGTTGTGCTCTGTAAAGAAAGCAGCAACTTCCTCAGCTAGTTCTCTGCAAAAATAAATGCAGTTCAAGTGTTGGTTAAAAATCACTGAAAAGGTACTGGTTTGGCTGTCCTCATCCCTTTTCTTGAGACTGGGGTGAAAAGTAGATGCTGAATTGTTTTTGTAAGGATTGAAATACAATTGAGCCAAAATGTAAGTCATCACAGAGGCCATGCTCAAACACAACAGGGTTGAGTTTGTTTTGCCAGCCATCCCGTAAGGATGAGGAGGTGCTACGAGATCCCCACCAGTAACCCAAGCTGGATTTTACTCAGGGTCATGTGTAGCTACCTTTGACCTCTTTTGCTGGTTTCCTGCATGCTGGAATGATGCTCCTAAAGCACCTTTCCAAGGTGGGCTCCATGGGAAGTTGCTCTGATCCAGGTCATAGAGTAATCCAGAGTTGCTCTGGCTGGTGCCATTCTTCAGTGTCATAGTAACTGTGATCTTCCGGGAGGGGAGCAGTGTGTGTGTGTCTGTGAAGATGCCAGACCTTCGCATTGATGTGCAGGTATCAAAATCTTGATTCAATTTAGATCCTCAAAATTACCTCTGTGTTGCACTGAAGATTCAAGAAAAGCAAGTTGAAAAGCCCAGCAAAACCTCAGAGTGTATCTTGGCATAAAACTGCCAGATTAAAAAACACTCCTTATTTCTAGGGTCTGACTCATGGCTTTTGAATGTGTGAGGGTGGCAGCACTGGTGCCTATGGTCAAGTAGCATAATAAATATTTTGGGACTTTAGGGCACAGAGCTGTGCCAAATACTTTTCTCGTGTTTGGGTAATTTTACTTCCTAATTCCTGAAACAATTTTTTGCAGAGCTTTTATGACCTGGGTTGTGTGTGTTGTTAAATAGAGAACATTTTAAACTCTAGACTGAAATCAATTGCTGTGTGACTCCAGTGGTGCTGACTGTCTGAAAGCAGTTTCACTGGGACCTGGTGTGTGCTATTTGATGGATAAACAGTAGAGGAAAGTGAATTGTGGAGCAGCTGGCTTGCCAGGGACCCTCAGAAATCAGCAGCACATGGCATGTGTAGGAGAATTTGACCCTGTTAGGAAAATAAGTAGGACAAAGTGGCTGGTTATTAACAGTGGCTCCAGCTTCTGGTGGCAGCACAGGCAAAGCAAAAGAAAGGGGGTGTGGAGGGGGAAATCAAGTGGGATTTGAATAATTCTTCCTGCCTGCCAGGAAGCCCTTAGTGCCCTGAAACTTGTTCAGCGGAGTTGTAAATGAATTCTCCTCTGACAGATTGCACTCTGGGGGAAGTGTTTGTCTGAGCTTTTGTGAGTCATGGCAAGTTGCTGTGATCCCAGAGTTAAAGGGCAGAGGCTGACTTCAGCCAAGGTATGTGGGAATGTCTTGCTCAGGGCTTTATTGGACGCTGGGGTGAGAGGCTGACGTGTCATGGTGTCACCTCTGGTGGCATAGCGAGGAGTGGGTGGCTGGGAGCATTGACCTCAAGAATTTCTTGGATGTGGCTTCACAGAAATGCTGAACAAGGTCCCTCCTTGCTTTTAAAATATGAACTCAACTGCTAATTTGCTTTCTTTGATTACTGAACGGGTGGGTGTGAGCAAGCTGCCCTGTGCCCTGTCTGTGCAGTGCTGAAATAATGTGGCTGAGTGGTGTGGCTGGAATGTGATGGGTCTCTTCAGCCTGCAAGACAGCTAAATGAAAAGATGAAAGATAACTACATGCTTATTTCTGTGATCTGTCCATCACAAAGTTGTTGAATCAAAACTGCTATGCTGTGTGGAATAAACCCCTCAATGAATAAAGCTTTAGGCTTCCTCTGTCCTTCACCAATTCCTGGAGCAGCTTCACTTGTTTCTTCTGGTCTGAGACAGAGAATTCCTTAGCACGTGAAAAAAGTGTTTTGCTGGAAAGCTTCTTTGCTTGTTGTGTTTGCTGCAGGTCTAACAAATATTTGAAATGCATGGGAAATCCTTGGGGACTGAGTAGGGGATAGAGCAGGGTAGGCGAGATCCTTTGGAAATGTCAGAGTAAGCTGATATGTGGACCTGTCTTGAAGATATGTAGGAAATATATTACTTGATTTATATACTTGTGATACCATTACAAGGCACTAAACCATAGAGTTGCTTACAGGTACAGAAAAGGTCCACATTATGTTGCATAAATATCAAGGCTGGGCTCACTTATAATAGAAGAAGCAGGACTGTAATATAGGTAAAGTCATGATTTCCCTTTCACAGAGGAGAAAGAATGAGGTTTGTGCTGTGTACCTCATGTCTCATGTTAAACAATAGCACATGGTGGTAATGGAGAGCAGAATGTACCAACTGTGTAAGCACACTGCTCCACAGACATCACAGGGACACAACTTCAAGTGGCCATCTGCACATCTAACACATTTACTTTAAAAACTGAATGTCAGTGTAAGAATGGGCTTCCTCTTGTAAGTTAAACTAGCTTTTGGGCTTGAGACCAATACATTGTGGAATAAAATGAAATTAATACCTTCCCCTTAAGTGACACCCTAGCGTTGTTATCTTTTTCCTCCCTTTAGTTCAGTGTCTCTATGGAGGAATACAACAGCCGGCATGATGTCTCCTTTTGGAAGCCTTGTTATNATATTACTTGATTTATATACTTGTGATACCATTACAGCCAGTTGGATGCATGTGGAAATCTGTAGAGTGACAAATCTGTTTCTCGTACCTTTTGTAGTCGCTCTTTCATCAGATTGAAACGTGTTCATGCCCTCTGAACATCCCTCTGATTCACCTGGACAATAATTCAGTGGAGCATTTCCTGTAGCCTGTCTCTGGGTGTGGGCTGTGGTAGCTCTGCGTTCCAGCTCTGCTGCACTGCAGGGCTCCACTGTTGGTGCTTCCTATGTGTCTTGGCAGAAGTGGAAGACTGCCTGCAAAGAGCTGCTGCTCAGAAGAGCAAGGCTTAGACAATCCTTTTTTTCCACATGTTAAAATGTATTTTGATGCTAGTAATTTAATATTTTCATAAGTGATGAATAGAACCTCTGCTTTCAAGAGAATTTTTCCTTTTATTTATGCATTTTGGCTTCAAAAACTAACAGACAATGCAGCATAGAGCTGATCTGGCTGTCGAGTGAATGTTTTGTGTTTCTTCAGGGTGTGTGAGATATTTTGTGTCACTTGTGGGCAAATATGTTGTTCTAGTCAACTCTACACCTTGTGCTTTACTATCTCAGCGGGTGCTGAGTTGTGAGCTCTCAGACATGCAGGGTATTGGGATCTATAGGCACAGTTTGGAGCAGTCACCTATTGTAAGAAATCTCTGTAATGACTTTACCTTCTGCTGCTTTTCTTTTTCGCTGAGACATCTAATATTAACTCCAAGCAGCAGTAGTCCAGCTTGACAGATGACAGCTACGGCTTTCTGAGAGCCAACACGTGGATTTACTGCAATACAGAGGGCTCTTCTGGAGATGGGGCAGCAGTAAGTGCTGAAATGCTCATAGGTCCCACCTTCTGCACGTGGGTGGACGCTAGTGATGACAGAGCCTGGATGAAAAGTGTGAAACCTTCTTTTCTGGCAACAAATAGAGAGTCTTGTCTAAAAGTTTTACCTGGCTACTTCACTTGTTGAGGACAGAACTTTAACATTTTGCTGGCTTTTTTTAACTCGGTAAATATTTCTCAGTTAAAGCCATCTGTTTTTCTGTATTCTCCCTTCTTGCTTAAAAAACTGCATTTCCCGCCCTTTATTTTTCTTTATAACAAAGCTAAAATAAGGAGGTGGTTTTACCCTTGTAAAAATGCCTCACCCTTCCATTTCACTGCTGATTTTGCATGCTGCTGGAACCATGGTTTGTTCTTCTTGTCCCCTCCCATCCATTTCTTCCAAGACTACTTCCATGCTGCCCTCAAACCTCAAATATTTTCACATTGGAAGGAAATGAAATCTTAGATTCTTTAAATCAGACTACCAAAAAATTTAATTAAAACAATTAAAATGTGCAAGGACTAGCTGGAACATAGGAGGTTCCACATAAATATGCAAAGGAACTTTGTTACAGTGAGGGTGATGGAGCACTGGAACAGGCTGCCCAGGGGGGTTGTGGAGTCTCCTTCACTAGAAATGTTTAAGACCCACCTGGATGTGTTTCTGTGTGACTTGGTCTAGGTGATCCTGCTGTGTCAGGGGGATTGGACCGGACAATCTTTTGAGGTCCCTTCCACTCCCTAATGATTCTATGACTAAACCACCAACAGTCTCAGTCTTGAGGACAGAGGATGAGATGTTGTCTTTCAGTGAACGCTACAGCAGCAGTTAACTGAAAAATATACTCCCCTAGAAAACATTTTGAGTAAGTAATGGCCTTTGAGTCTTTTTTCAGGAGACCTTTTTCTTTTTTCAAGGATGTCTCAAGTTCTTCAAAGCCCATTTGTAAGTTATTGCAAGGATTAGACCGTCATGTGGACGTAAGTAGGCTTTTGTGTTGAGTTGGTTTTAATGTAGACATTAAAAATGTGTCCATGCTCGTGTTTCCACGCAGTTTATTTTACTGCTGTAGAATGGGAAGGAGAGAGATGTTGCAACACTAATTTTTTTGTTCAAAGTACAAGCTGACCAGCTGCCAGGAGGCACTGGAAAGCTGTCATGTGGGGCCTTGCTGGAGGAGACATCGGAGGTGGTTTCCTTAGTACAGCTTTGTACTGATGCCTACCAGCCTCGAAGCATTTCTGGAGGGGTTGTGCCTTTAAAAAACATCCATCTCAGCACTATAACTTGTATCCTCAGGAGCAGTGTGTGTTTATATATGGCTGAGCATCATTGTCCAGTTTTGGGGCAGACCTGGTCTCTGCAAGCACCTGCCACACAGTAACCCTTGGCCTAGGATCAAAAACCTGCTCTCAAGGAAAGCTGTTATCTGTGCTGGCACCTTCCCGGAAGGGTCTCTGGGGTAGCTTCATTCAAGCAGTGGTTCACTGCTTTGTGACTCTTGTCAGCATTGCACCGAATGAGATGATGATTGCTGATCTGTGCTTGAATGTACAACATTAACCAACCTGCTGTGGCTTCAGGCCCCTTCCTAGGCTCAAACAAGGAATTGAGAGTTTGATTTGTAAGTGGCAGTTAATAGACAATGGAGTGGCAAAGGGCTCTGTATTTTTTGTTTCTCCTTTTGGCTGTCATGGTCCCCATACCTGATGAAAGCCCAGTGCTTGTTATCGACCATGTGGAGAAGCAAAAGTGGTCTGCGCTGTTTCTGTTTTCATGTTGCCCTTTAACATGTGCAGGTAGCCCCATTGCTATGGGACATCTTGTCCCTTCTCCTCTTTGGCCTGGGTTTCTGTGTAGCGAGACACGTTCACACCACTGGTATGGGTGTTCCCAGCCCTGGCTCTTGTCCTGCCCTGCCTCTTCTGTCCTCTTGCATTTTCTTGTACTGCCGGCTGAGGCTGGCCCCGGGAACGCATCCAAGCCCTTGGGTTTTTGCTAAGTGTACTTCAGGTGGGAATCTTGATGCTTTTCTTATTTCTGTGGTAAAATGAGGCTTTTGTTCACACTTGGAAAGCAGTGACAGCCGAAGCTGTAAATCAGTCGAGGAGTCAGTAAATCATCGCCAAATTCAGTTGCAAGATCAGTTTGTTTCACTTACTCACTGTAAATTTTATCTATGTTCAATCTGAGACCCTAGAGGTTCATTATGAAGCAGAGCTGTAACATAATCTATAGGCAGTGTGTTAAAGTGACGTGCCAGCTCAATGTGCTGTGGTTTTAAATAACTTGCATTCATCTCCCCTGAGTACTAGATGAAAGTTTAGACCCTTGCTGAGTGCCCGCACCACAGTTGGAGCTTGCTGTACAACACGTAGGCTCTGGGGCGCCTGTGTCCATTTTGGAGGCTTTCCCCTAGCACTTGGCTATTCCATTTCTTTTTTAAGAAAGAAGTCTCTGCATTGAAGTTGCAGCTCTGGAGGCAAAGCTCTCATTTTCTATGCTGCATCTGTCTGCATATAGATGACTGTGAGCCTTTTCATTCCTGTTCCTTACCACCCTGTCTTGGGTGGCACCAAATTAGGCTGGAGTGACTGTGTTTTGACTTCCACCTAGTCTAGTGAGGTGTCCCTGCCCAAGGCAGGGTGATTGGAACTAGATGATCTGTAAAGTCCCTTCCAACCTAAACCATTCTGTGATTCCTATCGAGGAAACACCATTTGACCAGAACTGCATTGTTGGGCAGCCATACCAAAAAGTCTTCACAGGACGATACTCAGAATTTCAAAACAGTATTTTCAAGTGTTTAATTCTGCAGCACTAAGCCAAAAATCTTGTTCCCCAGTGAATGCCAGTAAAGTAATTGCTCCATCAGCCAAATAAAGATCAGATTCGTTGGAAAAATGAATTCAAGTTTCTTTCATTGGGGGACTGTGGGGCTAGTACTGATTTCTTCATGAACTGTGAGCTGGAAACTAAGGGAAGCTCTGCTGGGCTTAGTTAGACTGCCTATGTATGTATTGTATTTGTGTTTATTTATTGTATTATCACCATCTCCTCTCCACTCACACACACTGTGCTGAAAGAGAACAGAAATACTTTGAGTTGTGCAGACATTAGTACTTTTCAGTTAGTTTTAGAGATTCGTGTATCCTAACAATTCTCTTTCTAGGACAA
Organism: Rhinopomastus cyanomelas; assembly: GCA_013400115.1. Lineage (NCBI taxonomy): Eukaryota > Metazoa > Chordata > Aves > Bucerotiformes > Rhinopomastidae > Rhinopomastus > Rhinopomastus cyanomelas. The sequence goes on along the minus strand of VXBP01003282.1, from coordinate 1,388,643 downwards.
GTCCCTGTAACTACAGGGAATTGTGTTGTTAAAGTGTGGAGTGTAATTACATAAATGGATGTTAGAGAACTTTTGGGAGTTTTTCTGGTGAGGTCTGCCTAGTTCCACTCTAGGGATATAAGAGTTTCCCTACCTGAGCTGGGCAATAGACTTTAACTTGTTACTGAATAGGTTAGATTCAGTGATGCTCAAGGAGGTGTCGCACAGTGTATCTGACCAGCAAAGCTTCACTTGCCAGATATTTACTTCCTCCGAGACCTTATTTTGCTTTACAGTCTTTTGTGCACCCTCTTGCATGTGCTAATCTGGGTTGTCCTCTCTTCCTTAGCTGTAATTAGCAGACTTGGATGAATGTGAATTATTTTGTTTCCCAGCAGATTCTATTTGATTGCTCTTGCTCCAGCCTGCCCCTTCAGCTGTTGAGGTGCTACATCAGCCTCGCACTCCTTCAGGATGATGAAAGCCAGCTTGCCTGTGCCTTCTCTGCAACACGGGGAGGAGTGGCAGCTGGTTTATGCTCGGTGAGGACTGTGGTTAGTGTTTAGGGAGCACGTGTGATGGTAACAGAGAAGCAGGGAGGTCTGGTGTAACATCAGGCAAGTTAGCACTGTACGTAGTGACGTCTGAATGCAAACTTTCAGCTGCATGGTGGTGTTTCTGTACATCTGCTTGCTGTTTTGTTTAGGTTTTTGCATTAGTATCTTGGTCTAATCTGGGAGAAAAAAACTTTGTGTGTTCTGCTTTAACTTCTGTTTATTCATATCTCCTCTCCGCTTTCAATTTAATTAGGAACGTGGGCAAAACTCTTCCATGCATCTTGTGCTGCTGTCACTTTTATTTGCTGAAGCTTTGTCATTCTACTTGAGCACTGTGGGATGAAGGAGTGAACTGTTTGCTTGTCCATCTGAAGGGCTTGAAATGGAACTTCTGCAGTTGACTGCAGCGTATCATGCTCTTCAGATGAGTCATTGCTGCAAAATATGATGCTGCCAGTGCTGGTCTTTCCCTTGGCACGTTTAGTTTGTTTAGTTAATGAGAGAAGCAATTCAGAGGTAATTAAATGCTTTGTGTCAGTAAGAAGCTTCTATAAATGGGAGACTGAGGTGTGCCAGGGTGGCAAAATACCCAGAGAGGCTGGCTAGGCTGTTGATTCCTGTGGCTGAATGAGGGCCTGGCCCCTTGGGAAGGCTGGTCTCTCAGGGATGTTGTCTGCAAAACTAGTGTGACAAGCACCTGGGATGAAGGCTTTGAAATCGCTAGGTGGCAGGTCCTGATGCGAGATGGAAAGTATTTGTGTGGCTGACACAGGGTTGCTTTTGGTCAGGCTAACAGATGACCATCCATTGCTGCATAAGTGATTCTGAACACTAGTACTAGTAGTGGAAGCTCACATGTGTGCACGTACAGATGACGGAGGGTAGGGCTGATCCTGTCACTGCTCCTCTAGGCAATGAACTGGAGAGTGCTGAAGTACCCATATCCATGTTTGTGTGTTTACTTGGACATTTGCAACACCAGTTTCTCCCCCTCCCAACTTTGTGTTTGGATGCTGCTGTTTCCTAGTCCTGAGAAATGCATGCAGCAACACACTGTGCTTTGTGTGGAGCCCTGAAAAAGACTGTGCTCACACCAGTAGAGCAAAAGGCTCTACTGGTGTGAACACTGAGCCTTTTGTATATGGGCACATTAGAGGTGCAGTCATTTAATTCCCTCAAAGTCTTCAGGCTATGCTGTGAGACAGAAGGGTTTTGGGAGGGGATTGCACTGATGGGGAGGCTTGAGTATAGAATTAACTAGTTGACATCAGGTCTGCAAGGGCATGTGGTCACCCAAGTGCCTTGCTGACATCTGGCCCAAACTTTGCATATAGCATTAACCAGAACTGTCTGCAGAGATCTGCACTTTAGGATTGTGGACTTGTGGAGGATTCCCAGGCCTGTGCACTCCTTCAAATCCTTCCTTTGGAACAGAGATTGTCAGTTGCTCAACATTTCTTATGTGAAGGAACTGAACTCTATGTTCAAACCCTGAATGCCGTGTCGGTTCACACTGCAGATAATGACGTGTTGTAAGAAGGAGCTTCAGTGTCTTCATTTGACCTGGTCACTCTGCCAGGTCACAGCTGGCCTTGTGTGAATGGAAAGAGAAAAACCTGCAAAGCCATGGCAACCTGGCATTTTCCCTGCCTTGTTTGTAAGTGGGAATGAAGATGGATTAGTTTAAAGGTTTCCAACGTCATTCCTTTTCCTGCTTTGGTTACACTTGTCCTCTCTCACCTGTAGGGTTTTCTTTTTCTTAAAAAGTAGTGCAAAGGTACTTTTGTAATCTGCAAGAAGACCTGGATAACAAATCTCTTCTGAGGGAGGCTGCATTTTATCTGAGGTGAAGTATTTTTTTCTGTTGAATTGTGAAATAGAAACTTCAGAATCATCGGATGGTTTGGATTTGAAGGGATCTTGAGACATCACCTAGTTCCTGTTCCCCCTTGCTGTAGGACAAGACACCTCTCACCAGGCCTGGTTGCCCAGGACCCCACCAACCTGGTGTTGTGCATTTCCAGGGATAGAGCATCCACAACTTCTCTGGGCAAGCTGTTCCTACGCCTAAGAGTGAGGAATTTCTTCCAAAAATCTGATCTAAATCTATCGTATTTTAGCCTGAAACCATTCCCACTTGCCCCATCACTACAGTCCCTTGTAAAAAGTACTTCTCCAGCTTTCTTCTAGCCCCTTCAGGTATTGGAATGCTGCTACAAGCTTCCCTAGGAGCCTTCTCTTCTCCAGGCTGAAGAGCCCCAACTCTCTGAGCTTGTCTACACAGGATAGGTGCTCCAGCCCTCTGATCATCCCTGCGGCCCTGCTCCGCATTCCTCCAACAGTCCCATGTGCTTCTTGTATCTGTGGCTCTAGATTTGGATGCAGTACTGCAGATGAGCGCTCATGAGAGCAGAGTAGAGGGGGAGAATCACCTCCCTTGACCTGCTGGTGTGACACTTTTGATCCAGCCCAGGATGCAGTTGGCCTTCTGGGCTGCACTTGTGCATTCCATGCTGACGCTGGGCTTCTCATCTACTAACACCCCAAATCCTTCTCTGCGAGACTGCTCCCAACTAACTCTGTGAGTGCATTCCTTATTTGTGGTTGAAGGAAGGCTCATTGCCTTTAGTTCTCCTGCCCACATCTGCTTGACTTGGTGACTTGCGGCACAGCGCACGGGGTCAGAATGCTGTGGGGTACAAAAGGCATGAGATGCCCCCCTGGTTAGTCCCCAAAGAGAGCACCCTTTAATGGAGGGTGGTCCACTGTGGAGAGATGGAAGAAGAAGCATCTCCAATGTTACTGCAGGCTTTTAGTGCTTGTGATTCATGTCTCACAATAATTAGTTGTGAGACTTCTACTGATGCTAATAGAAGCTTGCAGGGGATTGTTCCAGTTTAGCTTGGATTATTAAAACCTCAGCATGAGAACGTACGTGCATTAAAATAACGTCAGTATCTAATTCAGATCCAAAGCTAATCTTTTCTTCAGAATTCTTATCACAGTGCGCTCCTGTTCATGCTGCTGTGTGCAAATGCCTGAGCAAACTTCAGGTGCTATAATTGTGCTAAGTTTCTGTTTAAATCTAGCAGCTTACACTGTGGTTCTTGGAAAAGCAAACCTTTTATTGGATTAGGGGGACGGGCTGTAACTGAATACTAGCGAGAGGTATGAAGCTCTTCATCCCAGACTCTTCTGCCTCTGAAAGAGGCACTTGGGGACAAGGGCTGTAAATCTGGGGCCTCCCTTTGGTAGGTTGAGTAACTTTTAAAGTGTGCAAAACTTCCTAATAGGTGGCCAGAGATTAGTGTACCATGCTGTGAAAGTCAAGGAACACGTGATGGACGGCTGTGTGAAGACCTCAGATCCTTCGGTAGCTTTTTCCCTGTCCCACTGAACCAACTTGTCTTTTAGAAACTGGTTGAATAAAAGCAAGGTGTTTGTTAGGAAAAAGCCTCCCCTAAACTTGTTCTTTTAAGCAGGCAGTAGGTACACAAGTGGTGGCTTTTAGGGTCAGAGTGACATGAACTGCTGATGTTGCCAGCTCGTGTGTCGTGAGGACGTTGCTTGCCAAAGGTCACTGGCTGAGCGTTAAGTCGTGTTTTCTGCTTCCACGTGGGTGGTTATTCCTGCCTTCCACCTGCAGAGGCAGGACCTGGGGTTGCTGTTGCTGTTTGGTAGTAGATGAAGTCCACCTTGAGCAGTGGCTTCTGGTGGGAAGCCATTGAATCCTTCTGCTTCTGAAGGCCAGCCAGATTCTGTGATGGCATCTGCATCAGTGCATCGTGTCCTGCCTAGTGATGTTTGGGGAGGGGAAGGAATATACAAGACTAAAATATTTCTACAATTGTTTTTTATCTTCCCACAAAGTAAAGGTGGAGCCTCAGCAGTTTTGGAAACTGCATTCCCTGTCTCACTTCAGTATGTGGTGGTGGTTTTGCTTGGTTGGGTTCCTCCCCGCATCAGAAGTTTTGCAGCCAATAATTCATTTTGTCTGTCTTGAAGAGCTGTTTTGCAAACTTTCAATGCACCATTGTTCAACAAAGTCTTATGTCCTACTGCAGTGAGTTATGTGCTTCTGTGTTTTGTTAAATTATGAGTTTGAATGTCAGCCACAGCCGATGGCTGCATCGTGTTAGCTGTGGGGAAGGAGGAGATGCTTGTGGTGTATGTTTGCCCCACTGTCTTCTCCATCTTGGGCAGTGGTGGTGGTACTGACCTTGCCAGCTGTGCCAGGAGAGGTGTGAAGGCAGAGTAAATCTGCCAAGAGAGTTCTTTTGTGCCCTGCTTTCCAAGTTGTTTCTTGGTCATTTCCACTTCCTTTTTTTTTTTTTCAATTTAATAGGTAGGTGAAGAGATTATCATGGCTTTTGAGAGGCTGTGCTAGTTGTGCAATTCCTGCTGCATTTGGACTGGCGTGGAGAACCTCTTCTGAGGTTAAGCTTTCAGCAGTGAACAGATCTGGTTATTTATTCTGAATACCTTTTCACTTTCAAAATACCTTTCCTGCCTTTCTTCTGCCAAAGGGTACATAATCACTCACACTTTCAGCTCTCACCAGAGCCTTCAGGTACATTCAGGGTAGTACAGTGAGACAGAACAAGTCGTGGTGGCCATCACTAAAAAAGAGGTGTTGCCGTTTGAAAATTGCCAGAATTTTCAGATGTACAGATTTGTGCTTTCATGGGGAAAAAGGTGCATCTGCCTTTAAGAGAATCATCCCAGGTTCCTGCCCTGGGAGAGTGTGGGCTAGGTGACAAGATTAAAAGGGGCTGATCATCATGGCGCTGCTTCTTTTTGCTGGGGTCTTCCTCCCAGCAGTGGGCTTCAACTCCAGCAGCCCCCAACCCCTTCCCAGGGTTGGAGGGGGGAAGACAGAAAGGGGTGGCTTTTGGCTGCTTGCCGCCGCCGGGGAGGTGGTCTGGCTCCGGCCCAGACCTTGGCCTTGCTCAACCCGGCCCCAGCCCCGACTTGTACCGCTCAGGGCTTTGACCTAGCCCAGCTCTGGGCTGGTACTGCAGAACGGAGAAGCAAAAACTCGGTGCTGATCTTCTGCTGCCATGGAGCAGCCATTCTGCGACCCGTGATGAGCTGAAGGCTTCTTCCCTTTTCCCCTGTAGCTGAGGCAGGAGTAGAAGGGAGATGTGAGGGTCATGGAACCATCTTGGCCACGTTTGGGGAGTGGAGGGGGGTTCCTGCTGATGCAGCCATGCGGTCAATCTCCACCTGGAATCCCACATGCGGCCATCGCCGCCATCTTAGAAAACACTGTTCAACAGGAAGAGAGACTGTCATTCTGCTGCTGAGAAAAGCTGGGGATGGTTGAGGTTTGTGGAGAGAAGGAGCCTTAAGAGAAGCATCTGAGAATTCCTTCATGCTTAGCTGAAGAAAGCAGAAGGACTCGAGAATCCTTAAACCTTGGGCATGGAAGACAGAGACTGGGCCTGTCTGAAAGCATGTCCCCTGAATCGATGGATGCAGTTCAGATGCTGAGGCCCGTTCCATCAGCATTTTGCTCTAGAAAGCTGCACTGAAGAATTAAAGAGTTCACTAGTCTAAACACTGAGAGTCCAGCATCTGCAGACAGTGGTGACACATGAATAATAGAGAGGGTGGTGGTACCTGCCTCTTGACTCACATGTTCTTTCCCCAGGTCTGTACTGTAAAAACGAATCCTTCAATACGATAGTGACCTCCCATTGTATTTTTCTCAGAATATGCGATGGCATTTGTGACACAGTGGACACAGTGTCTAGTTCATGTGCACTAACTTGCTTAATCTTTCCTTCTTTTCTCCTCACTGTTATAGAGTTAATAAACCCTCTTCCATTTTCCCAAAGCTATCCATTGTCTGGCAGATTCTATCAGAGATCTCGAGACCTAACTGCTTTGTTTTCTTTTCCTTTATTTTTAATCGTGATCTCGAACCCACCACAGGAGTCAAAAAGGGTACCGTTAAAAGGGCCAGAAACGTTGCCTTCAATTGATGTAGTTGAAGTAGAGTTCAAGCAGCAATATATTCACTTCTAGAAACTATTTGAAATCTAGAATGTCTTCTACTAATTGTGCTTTAGCACAATTCAGTAGTTGTTGGGTGCTCAGTGAAAAAGCCTGATAGAACATTCATCCTGAGAAATTGCTTGGAGTTACCAGGCATGAAATTAGGCTCTGTCATGCTTGTCAGAAATCTGTTGCTTGTGATGTTTAGGCTCGTATTCTTAAATAGCTTTGGAGGCATTCGGGAGGCTTTCTGTTGGTCTTTTAAGGTTATGAGAAGAGTGTAAATGACATGGGAGCCAGTGCCACCTAGACGAGTGATCAGTATTTCGTACCGTTGTCAGCCATAATAAAAACAAAGAAAACCAACGTGCAGAGTTTCCATAGTACCTGTTAGGATCAGTATCCACTTAGGATCAAGCTGCAAACTTTTTAGGATATCAGGTAGCGACAGGACTGGGGGGAATGGAGCAAAGCTGGAGATGGGTAGTTTTAGACTGGATGTGAGGAGGAAGTTCTTCACTGTGAGAGTGGTGAGAGCTTGGAATGGGTTGCCCAGGAAGGTGGTTGAGGCCCCATCCTTGGAGGTGTTTAAGGCCAGGCTGGATGAGGCTTTGGCCAGCCTGATCTAGGGTGAGGTGTCCCTGCCCATGGCAGGGGAGTTGGAACTGGGTCCATAACTTTAGGCAGATTTATTCTCCTGCGTCTTCAGTTTGAAATGTCCAGATTTTAATTGGGGTAGTGTAGAGTTGGGACATCATGACATATCATTGGAGGGAGGGAACCCTGAAAGACCAAAAAGAAAAAATACTGAAAATGAAAAGTTACCAGAGACTTAACATGACTACCAGGATCTATTTTTACAAGGATTCCTCTCCAAGTCCAAGTTTTGAATCATAGAATCATTAGGGATTGGAAGGGACCTTGAGAGATCATCCAGTCCAATCCCCCTGCCACAGCAGCATCACCTAGAATGGTCAGCTGCTTTCCCCTGCACAGTGATAGACTGTATCATGGCTTTGTATTCAGTCTTAAATGTCTGCAGTGCATTTGACAATCAAATTTATGTAAAGGGAAGGTCTACATTCTGCAGTCAGAGTAGTTACCCTGAATAGCTTCCCATTTTCTCTGGATAACTGCTTTTGTCATGTACTGTCTGAAAACCCCAGTGCTGATAACCTTCACATGCACATGTCCCAGCGGAGAGGACAAATGCCAACCAACTAGGCTAACAGAGATGTGCTTGTATAAAATAAATACTTATACATACTTATCTTTAAGTAAATACTAATTTATAACCCCATATATCATCATATATGTAGTGTTTTACGTTCATATGTATGAATGTCTATATTAAACCTCAACACCTGGAACTATATAAGCAAATTATGTAAACCTGATGTTTAAAGTTCAGTAAGCTAACAGCACTGTGTGTGTGCATGTAATTTCAACGTGGAAAATGAAACTTGAAATAATCCTATGTTCTCTTGAGGTTTATTAGCTTGCAGTAAGGATTTTCTGTGCCTTGGCTGTCAACAGCTGGTATGAATTTATTAAGCAATGAGCAACTCCTTTAAAATGTGTTTCTTGTTTTCTAAGGGTTTTTTATTGGATTTTATTCTGCAGTATTTTATACCTTGGAGTTTTAGCCAGTAACTTACTTGAACTCCTTCTTAAAATGTATGTCACCAGGGGATGGCCAGGGTTGGAAGGGACCTTAAAGATCATCTAGTTCCAATGCCCATGTGTAGGCAGGGACACGTTCACTGAGTCAGGTTATATAGGGCCCCATTCAACCTGGCCTTGAACACTTCCAGGGACGGGGCAGCCACAGCTTCCTTGGGCAACCTGTTCCAGCATCTCTGCACCCTCACAGGAAATAATTATTTCCTAATGTCCAGCCTAAATCTCCCCTGTTCAGGTTTGTAACCATTTCTCTTTGTCCTCTCACTACACATCTCCTGTACAAGACGAGCTGTGTATTAACACTGTGCTGGTGTTAATCTGGAGTAATTCTCAGCACCGTGAGCATGTTAGCAGCAATCAGTTTTATCTGTCTAAACTGATGTTTATTTATTGAAAATGAGTTGTCTTTCACTTGTGGAATAAAAAGGCAGCCTTAAACATTACCAAAGCAACATGCTGTAAGCACTAATGATTTCGTACTTGATGTGGAGCCTCTCTGAGTGCAGTACTGCCGAATTGGAGAAGCTTCTGCACTTTAATGTATTTCTTCTGCACTTTCTCTCTGGGTGCTGAGCTGAATGCTCAAGGAAGAGCTGGCAGAAGGGTAGCACTGGGTTCTCAGTCTTTTTAATCTGCAGAGTTGCTCACTTTTTACTATGACTCCTGAATGTGGCAAAACTTCTGTGCGGAGTGAATGTGGTGCTTTCATTGCTGTACGTGGGTTTCACTTCCGAGTGGGCATCTATAGGCCAGGTTGGGATGACATCCACGCGAGCTGTGCTCCCTCGATGGGGTGATCTGTGAGCAACACTCACAATGTTTGGACTTGCCTCCACTTTCCTCTTGACTTACGTGGTGCAGCTTGTCATTATCTCATTGGTTTGAAGGGAGGTGGGTTGTTCGCTGCGTGTTTGTGCACACCTGGCTGGTTCCTCAACAGGAGAAAGTGAAATGTTTCCTGGGGTGTCTCACGAGGGTTTCAATTTGTAGTAGTGTTTTCTTGCCACTGGCTGCTAGTTTTTGTCAGATGAGTTGTTTTTGTTCATTTCCCCAGTGAATTCTCTCTCTCTGCTTTACTTTCACATGTGGGTTTGCTTCATAAATTGCATTTCCTTCTCACTACTGCCATGTACTGGGCTCTCCTATCTCCTGTCAGAGGAACTCCAAGGCAGAAACAAACAGAATGCCTTTAAGTTACACAGTGTGATGTATTATATTTGTATTCCTAAACTGAATGCTCTGGAAAGCAGGAGGTGTCATATTTGATGTGGAAAATGTTTATCCGTGAAGAAGGACCTGTCTCTTCTAGATGGTGCCTAGCCACAGGGCAAGTGGCTGTGGCTACAAACTGGAACACAGGAGATTGAATTGAAACATAAAGAAAAGCTTCTTTGCTTTGAGGATGGCAGGGAACAGGCTGCCCAGAGAGTCTGTGGATTCTCCTTTTGTGGAGACGCACATGTTCCAGTGTGACCATGTTTGGGTGATCCTGCTCTAGTAGGGTCTATAAGGCACTAGATGTCCCCCTGCCATTCTGTGACCATGACCTTAGGAAAATTAGGAGACATGTACTGAGCTATTAAGGTTGAGAACATGGATGTTCAGTCAGTTGAATTGATGTTGTTAGCTATAAATGATTAAAAATAATGCTGTCTGGGAAGGGAGGAAGTAGACCATGGTAGGCTCTGTAGCCATCTTCACATGGATAACCTTTACAGTATTGAGATAAATTTCTTTAGTTAAAGAAACTGAGCTCAGTCCCTTTTCTCACTTCATGCTTAAGCTCTGTTAGAGAAAACTAGTGGCGGGCAACCTGGTTTGTTCAGGAGGGTTCTACCAGTAAGGCACACCAAGGCTTTCCAAATGAGACGGGCACTTGCAACTTCTGTTCTGAGGCAAATCCCATGGCTGCTAAGGTGATGCATAGTCAACAGCCCCACATAATCATGTGCTTTGGTTGGGGAGTTTATTTATGCTGGCCATCTAAACAAAAAATCAACCCCACAACTGGAGGAGAAACTCCAGGCTGGCAGTTCTCAAAGCTAAAAGCAGCCATACAGTGTTTACATTGCATTTTTAGCAGCATTTTTATTCCACTTCCTTTTTCTGTCTCTATGAGAAATTAAGTAGGCAATAATTTTTACCAGCTGGCATATAGTCTCCCAGGGAGAAATCTGGATTAGTTCTGTAAACTCTCAGAGCAGAAGAATAACCTTCAGCGAGAAGACAGCCAGTTAAAATAAATAGGGCTCTAAAGGCACGCTGTCAGCATGAGAAACATGACTGAGCTCCTTGAGAGAAGGCTTAGTGAAAGCTGCTAATTTAGGGTCTTAAATACCTGCAGACATTCTAGCACTTGATTGTAAATAATTTGTGATCACTTCAGTATTTGGAAAGCCTTATTTTTTTGGAGTTGCCCACTTTCTTCTTATGAATATGATTTTAGCCACGGTGTCTGAACTAGTTTGCCTTATTAGCCCTTTTGATGGCTTGTTTTTTTGAGGTTGTACATTACATCTTCTCCAAATCAGAACCTGAGTCATCTGCTTTCCAGGAAATACTGTCTGTCCCATCTCAGTGTCAAATTTTTCACCTCTTTGTTTTCTTCAATATGTCAAATGACTTGGAAAAGCAAGACTAGGTGTTTCTTCTTGTTAGATGCCAGCAGAGTTGTGCTTCCACAGAGTAGTTTCTTTATTTCTAATGCAAAGTGAGTATAAATGTTGACTCATTTTAATAACCCAGTGAATCCCAGTGAGCATTTCCACATCCTAATTTGTGCAGCAGTGCCTGACATGGAGGGGGAAGAGGTAGCAAAGGGTAAAACCTGTTCATGGCAGAGCAGGGCTGCAAAGAAACCATGAACAGTCAAGCTGTGACAAGTGAGAGATGGCACCAGTTAATAACCTTAATGGCATCAGCATGTGGAAACTGTTCCTGCTTATTAACAACCTGTTCTGGGGCAAGGGAGGGAAGCTGAGGACTGCTGCATCTGCTTCACTCATGTGGCATTCAGGTTGCTCTGCTTCATGTTAGTTGGTTGAAAACCAAGTGTGTATCCAAAGGGCCTTATGTCTCGTGCAGTTATGGTTTTGTAAAGTTCTAATCTGCATCGAGTCAGTTGTGCGTAAGAATAATTTAAGTTCCGTGGTGCCTCTTCTGTTTGCAGCAGCTAATGGCCTCTTGTGCTGCTCTCAGGTGTGTAGCTTTGTGTTTGGTACGTGCGTGGAGGGACAGAGTGAGTGGGGTGTATGTCTACCACAGGTCACATGAAGTTTGACAGCAAGTTAAGTCATTTTATGGAGGGCTTTTGGTAAGTAACAGATGAAATAGAGTATTGCAAGGAGGAAGGGTTGAAAAATGCCATCTTTTTCTTGAAATGTGAGCCCATGGGCATGCTCGGGCGTGTTTGTGTAGAGGGAAGTCGCCAGCTATGTGTTAGATTTTGTTTGGCATCATTTCTGAATGTGAGACTATAGGGGTACACAGCTCAATCACATTAAAATACAGCCAGTTGTCAGGGTTATCGCTGAGTGTAGCAGAACTGAGAATGAAATGCAAGATGGTTTTGTGGTTTCTTTGCTGGCAAAGGGGCTGTGAATGCCTGTGGGCTCTTCTTGTCTTTTTCCCATGAGTTGCAATGAGTCAAAAAGCTGTTTTGAGGCTGCTTTAGCCAAGCTGCTGCAGCAGGAGAGCTACAATAGGGAAGGGAATAAAGCAGAGCTGGAGGACTTAGGAGGACAGGTCAGGAGACATGGAGAGCCCTTTCACCAGAACTGAGGTGGTCTGTGGTGTTGGAGTCCCCTGGCAGACCAAGAAGGGTGTGGTTGGTACTACTTGTACATTTTCCTTACACACCATCTGTAATGACTATCAGTGTGCTGCTCACACCTTAGATTACAACTTCATGAATCAATCTAGAAGCACCTTTACAGTTTTGAGGAGAAAAAGGAGGAAAATGGCAATGCACAGGAGCAAGCAGGAGTATAGCCTTGTGGAGTGAGGTGAGGGTAAGGATTCCTGGTGGAGACACATAGCGAAATACTGCGGTAATCAGACTTTTTTTGATCCAAGTTGATCTTGCTTCCTGCTTGGTTTGGGGAAAAGCTTTAGCTTATGTGCAGGACTGCCTCATAACCCCTTTTATAGCTGTTTGTGTCAGTGGTTTCCACTGCAAACCCTGCATTAGGGTTCTTATAACTCAGCCATATAAATTTGATCTGGACTTTAAAATCGGCATGTACGTTCTTGATTTGGAAGCAAGTATCAAGGCTCCCTGGCTAATCTGTTGGCTATGTGAATAATACTGCTGTAGTAAACGCTGTGAGGAATATGATACGGCTCTTGGTTTCCATTGAGCGCAGAGGAAGCTTATTTGTCACAAAGAGCAGGTGCTCCTGTGGCTCTTGTGTTTTTTTTTTCCCTTGTAGACCTGGTTAGATGGGGCCACAAGTGTCCCAAATCTGAGTGTCTTTGAGATTTTGCCTCCTTCATGGCAAAGAGAGATGTGAGGAAGGGCTTTGGCAGCCACCCTGTTAGATCATGGTGTTCAGGTGTTAGACCAGAGTATGTGGTGCTGCCCCCGCAGTGGCTTGCGTGTCCTGGGGCCACCCATCAGGACTGGGGTCAGATGTGTGCAGTTCATGGGAGGTAGCTGGTACAGCCACAGACCATAACCATGTCCTCAGTTTTATTTTTGAGCAAAAAAGGCCGCCTTCTCTTGCAGGGATTGAGCAAAAGGTGCTTTCTAGTGTACTTTGAGCTCTACACGTGCTGTTCACGTCCTGGCTGTTGGTGCACGGTGGGACTTTGCTCAGGTGAGATGAGGCTAGGGATAAAAAAGGTAGTGATGTGCCACGAGTGTAAATATTTGCATGAAGTGCATTGGAGTGATGAGGTACAGTCCCTGTGCCTCAGATCTCTGCATCAAGACACAGAGTACTATTTGATAAGAAAACATCTCTCTTATCAAATTCAAAGCCTCATTTCTTGCTTTGATTCTGTGAAGTTCTCTCCTAATGTTTTTTTCCTATACGTGTGAATGTTTGTCTCTGTTGTTTTTTAATCTTCTTGTAGGGAAGGACGTAGACTGAAAGGGGAGCGAAGAGTGGTGACAGTACAAAGATGGTTGTCTGGCTGGCCTCTGCCTTGATGATGCTTGTCTTTCAACTACATTGCGGTGGCAAATCGTAGCTCAGAAGTGCCTGAGGGGCTGAAAATGAAGCTGGAGGGAGTTTTAAACGGGGAGTAGCTAATTACATTAAGAGACAGTTGCAGATGATGTTGAAGGATGTTGTGAGGCGCATTATTTACTGTCAGACTATGAATTAGTTTCTTCAGAAGCAGCTGTAAAGCGCTGTCACACGAGCTGGTTGTGGTTAGGATTGATTCAAGAGGGGCAGTTGTGGAGAGCATTGAAGACAGCTTCCATCTCCAGGCAAACAGACCTTTGTCTAATGAGTAACTGTAATTGAAGTATTTATTACTGTGTAAAAGCTAAGAAATGATGGCTCCAAAAGGTGGGTTTTTTCTGAAGAAAATTGATTTCTGTGTGAATTAGAATTTAATTTGGCTGCAGAGTGCAGTGATTGTGAATGTATGTGACTAGTTCTCTCTCAATTTGCTTTAATTTTGCTATTGCCAAACAAAATAATAGGCTGGGTAACACTGAGCTAAAGAAAGAGGCTGTGTCCCCGTGTGTTTTGGGCTGTTTGCTTTTTAAAAACTAAGGTGTAGAACTATGCTGAGATTACTTTTTATTCTGGTGCTTTTAAAGCTCATCCTTGAATGAGGTCTGCTTCAGTTTTCCTTTCGGAAAGCATTTTGGGACTATTTACAGTTTTGGAATTCTGATGTTTAAAATAACAACAACAATTATTTTCTTTCTGTGGGGGAGGATTAAACAAAACTGAAATCTAATATTAGATGGATGACTTTATTGATGCTTATTAGAAAGCATCCTGAGCATCTTTGGATGGCATAGGCTGGCTTTTGGGTCTTCAGCTGATCGTGGCTGAGGGGCTGAAGCAGCCTTTGCGGATGGGGGCTGCAGGAGTGATTGGCCTCAGCAGGTGTCTCATCGTGAAATATCTCTTCTGCTTGTCTCACCCTCAACCTCCAAATTAGATTCCCAGAGTAGAAAGACAGGGAACAAAGTAGCAGGCTTGTCAGTTCTGTAGGTTTAAAGTCTGCCATGTAAAATAAAAAAAAATTCCTCATGTTCTGTAACTGTAATTCATGCCTCATTTTAAAAACTTCCCTCTTACCTTAAATACAGAATGAAAACAGACCTGTCAAATATCTGAAGTATATTTGTGTACTTAAAGGTCCTTTTGATTCACAGGCAGCCAGTGTTAAAAGTGCATTGCTATACTCTTTGCACATCTTGCTGTATTGATCTCACTTGTTTGCACGTGTACCCGTCCTAAAGAGATGTTCTAAGGAAATGTTTTTTTCCAACTAGGAATTAAGTGTTAGGTCGTTTCCATCTGCTTTTGCACGTGAGTTTACTAGTCTCTGGGTATTCAAGTGTAGGTAATACTGCAGTTGGCCAGTGACTGATGCCAGATAATTTTAGTAAGCATTTGCATCTGTTAGATTTTTCAAAGTGTAGGTGAAAAATGAAATAAGTGGTGTCAGTTTCCATTGTGGCAGGGAATATGGGGACCCTTTCTCTTAGATCGAGTTTGAATGTATGTAGTTTTCCATACGTAATCCTCAGTATGTGTATGGATTTCTGTGTAATGGTAGTCCAGGGTCTAAGTAACAGAACTGAAGCTCCTGGAGTATAAATACAGCTGCAGCTGGAGAAGTCCCTTAATCATGTCAAATGTTCAAATTCTTCTTGTCGTGTTCAGTGTAGGTTTTTGTTTATTTTTATGTACCTGTTCTTGTAATGATAGTCCTCTTGCATCCATGGTTAAATGCTGCCAGTGTAGCTTCCGTCCCACTTGGCAGTTCACCTCTGTTGGTTAGCCATGTCATAGAATCAACAGGGATTGGAAGGGACCTCGAAAGATCATCTAGTCCAATCCCCTCACCATAGCAGGATCGCCTATACCAAGTCACACAGGAACGTATCTAGGCAGGTCTTAAACATCTCCAGGGAAGGAGACTTCACAACTCCCCTGGGCAACCCGTTCCAGTGCTCCATCATCCTCACTGGGAGGAAGTTCCTTCTCATATTGATGTGGAACCTCCTATGTTCCAGCTTGTACCCATTGCCCCTCATCCTACCACCAGATAACATTGAGAAGAGCCTGGCTCCGTCCTCCTGACACCCACCCCTCACATATTTATAGACATTAATGATCTCTTGTCTGCAGTCAGTAAGTGAAGCCTTATCCACTGTACCCAGATAAGGAGATTACTGTTCTGACGTGTCTCTGCGTGTGCCCTTCTTCACGCTCTTGTCCAGTAATTTGTTTGCTCAGATGTGCCTGTGACAGCCCTACCTGTCAGACTATATATGTCTATAATACAGACCCAATCCCCTGTGTCCACAGCAGGTATCATGGACATACCACGGGCTCATCAGATTTCTTGGGACCTTGCCTGGTTTTTTCCTTTGTCTTCAAGGTGTAGTTTCCAGACACATCTTTAAGGGACTATTCAGCCAGGGTTTAATGACATGACTTTACAGTTTTCTTCCAACAGGCAGCCTCTTGAATGTTAGGTGATTGGTTGTGGGTTGTTTGGTGTTGGCCACTAGAATAAAACAAATATGTGTTTTAAAACAAATACAAATCAATTTGTTTTATTTTACACTCCTGCGAATTGTAAAGCTCCTTTTCCCTCACCCATGAAGCTACTTAGCCTGCTCTTGAAGTCTTGCTGGTGAATATCTGTAGGCTGCTTTTTTTTCATCACAAGTTGCAGCGTGTGAACATCACGGCATGTGCATGCGTTCAGAGGAAGCTAGATACTCTCTTCGGGAGTCCAATCACAAAGCACAGCGATCCATTTGACCTTTAGCTTTTAGTGCCCTTACGTTCCTTTCCCTTTTGCAGACCTTGCTGACAAATGTCAGCATGCACACTGGTCTAGTGATCTGTTTATGGCAGGTTCCACCCCTCACCCAAAGGTTTGAGGAACTTTCCTATAAATAGTTATCTTGGTTGTAACTTTCTATATGCTTGTGGGCTTCTTCCCTGGTCTGTGCTTTATAGTAATTGGATCTCTCAGATCAGAATTTGCAACGAACACCAAATTTTGGAGGAATTTTGGCTTTGTTAGAGAAGAATGCAACTGAGTCCCAAGTATTTTATGTATTGCTAACCCCAGCCGTAGGCAGTGCTCTGGAGAAGTGAATGGTGACTGTACTTTGTAGTTGGTTGTTGTCAAAAGCATCCACAATGTAGACACTGTTTAGAACAAAGGCATTTAAGAAAAAAGGAGGCAAAAGCCTTCCTTCTGCCACCCCTCAAGCAGTCACTCACTAGAGCACAACTGAGGCTCAACATGGGCTCCACTGTTGGAAATAAAAATGAAGTAATTGTGCTGTTTGTAGCATCTCACTGCAAGTGTGGCAGTTCCTTCAAGGAGCAAAGTCATGCTCATAGGCAGCGGTTGTAAGGTTTTTGTATGCACAGTACAAGCAACTAGAACTTCTCTGCTGTAAGATAAGAACTGCATCAGAAAATGGGGAATTGTCACCATTCAGGACTGCTCTTTGCAGCCAGCTATAAAATCATAGAATCATTAGGGATTGGAAGGGACCTTGAAAGATCATCATAGAATCATCCAGTCCAATCCCCCTACCATGATGAGTAGCTCGAGAACCAGAGGTTCATCTTTGGTTGTGGGAACAAAGCTAGCTGAACTTCAGTGACAGTAGATGAAAAGATTAATTTATTGCTCGGTCGGGGTCAATAACGTGAACTTCACGAAGATTTTTTGGTGCAAGACTATGTCATTGCAGTGAACTAAAGGCACTTGACCTGAACGTTGGCGGTGACCTTGACCAAAAAGGCAGACTGCTCAAGAGGCCTTTCATATTCTGGTCTGCAATATTCTGTGTGTGGCTGGGAGCTATAAACCCACTGCAAAAGACAAAACAAAGTCCTGTAACCAGTCTGTCAGTTATGTTGAACTTTTGACTTTATAGTAGTTGCAGCTGGGGAAGAATCAGTTTCGCTGTTAATCGTTAACTCTTCCATGCGCATGACAGGCATTGACAAATACATCTGCTTGGAAGTGGTTGTTGATTAGATGGAAACTATAGAAGGTTTATAGCTTTACTCTCTCCTCTTGTGAGAAAAAATTCATATACAAAGAGAGAAGAGAGTGTAGCTTGGCATCCAGGGAACTGCATGTGCCTATCCCTACTTGTGTCCCTTAGCACATGTACACAGCCTCCAGACAGCAAAGTAGAAGTGGAGTTTGATGTTTGAAAGAGGCAGCACTGAGCAATAATGTCCCTGTCATTCAAGTCAAGTAAGAATAAGAACCTATAAATACTGCTTGACCAGGTAGTGCAGCACCTTTCACGGGAGATGATGGTGTACATATATTGTTTCATGAAACAGCACTGTGAATGAGAGAGCGGTCCTGCATTCAGAGAACATAAACATCTCTGAGTTTCTCATTTCCTGTTCTTGTGCTATTTCAGCTCAACGATGGCGGCAAGGCAGCCCGAGCACAGGTTGGGATAGGTGATGTGGTTCTCACCATTGACGGGATAAGCACAGATGGGATGACTCATCTAGAAGCACAAAACAAGATCAAGGCATGTACGGGCAATTTGAACATGACTCTGCAAAGGTAAGAGACCTTTATTTTTTTTTTTAAGAGACTTAATCATCATCGTAACAGTTGTTTGGAGGATAGAACCATGCAAGTGGTTTGGCAAAGTGTCTGGAGTTAAGTGGCTGCGCTTGAAAGATGTGCTGCTGTAGCCTCAAATGCATTTTGATTTATAACCTTTTAGAAAACTTAATTATGTGAATCAACAAAGACTTTTTCCAACCTTCCATCATCTGCTCTGCATTGAATGAAGTCTAGCTCCTCTTCCTTTTGAGCTTCAGGTTTTTTTAACATATGTTTAATTAAGAACAGATCTAACCCAGTCTCTCTCACCCTCCCTGGACCAACTAGGGCCACCTCTTTTTTTGGGTCAAGTCCTATATTGTTTTTATTGGCGTGGGTTTGAACAGTTAACCCCTGAGTTACACAGATGAAAATACTGCCGCCCAGAGTCGCAGAGATAGTTCCTGAAATGGTTCTGCTGTTACACCAGGTAGCAGCCTACCTTTGCTGATTGCAGCATCTGCTGTAAAAGTTCTAGCTGGGTCCAGTTTCATTCCTGAAACATACTGTTTCCTGAATCTCAGCGTACCTCTGTTAGCCTGGGACTATCTTTTGGGAGGGTTCGGAAGAAGGGATGTTCACGTGTGGGTTCTTGGAACTGAAGCAGGAAGAGCAGCAGCACAAGCAAGAAATTCCTTCAGGCTCTCAAAAGTCTCCCAAGGCTAAATGTTGGCTTTTATTAGAAGACTGCTATTTTTATTTAATGATGTGAGTGAGCGTCTTGGAGGAGGAGGACTGGCCTCTAAAGCCTCCACATAATGAGAACCATCTTTTCTTGTTATCAAAACAAACAATTGCTGTTCATGTCTGCCTTCAGCAGTGCAGAGTTCCTCAGTGAGTGTTGGTTCAGGCTCATAACAGTCTTAACTGTTTCTTTTTCTAGCAAATGATCCTTTCCTAAACAAAAGGAATGTCTCTCTCTTGAGAGTTCACAGTTGCAAGAATAGAAGGAATGATGTGGTGGTGGGTCTGACAAATGCTCTCCAGGGCAGTGGTGCTTGTTCCCAGCCCAAAGTGATATGCCCGAGTGCCTTTTTTTCTGAGAGGCTACAGCTCAGCCCTGCTCATTCTTTCTTGTTTTTTCCTCTTTTCCTTCTGTACTTTGGCCCTTGGCTACACTTCATAAGGGATTCCCTTTGCTCATTCTCCGAGCAAAGGCATATCTTATGCTCATGCTTAGGGCATCTTTGAGAGTGAGAACTGCAAAGGTGGTAAAATGTCTTGATGCAACAGCGGTGCTCTACCAGCTCATCAGAAGAATCACACATCGTATAGCTAGTGTGCCACTTGCTTTTCTGCCTCCCAAAGCTCACT
The DNA here is from genome assembly GCA_013400115.1 of Rhinopomastus cyanomelas. Classification (NCBI taxonomy): domain Eukaryota; kingdom Metazoa; phylum Chordata; class Aves; order Bucerotiformes; family Rhinopomastidae; genus Rhinopomastus; species Rhinopomastus cyanomelas. Next base: position 1,369,303 of record VXBP01003282.1, on the reverse strand, counting down.
GAGTCACTCCAGCAGGCAGCTGGGAGTGTGGGGGTTTGGCTCGCTTTCTCCTGTGGCCATAAATTGATGGGCTGGGTTAATATCAGATATGGGAAAGGAATAGCAGGTGTGTCTCGGTCACGCAATGACTTGTCTGAGGCTGCTTCTGCTTGGGTGCAGGGATGAATGGTTTGAAAATCGAATTAATCATGGATTAGCCCTGTCCCCTTTTGTTCTCGCCCTTGCAACCCAGTGTAGCATCTGACTCACCAGTGTCGGCTACCTGACAGCTGACAGCTAAGTCAGGATCAGACTAGCAGAGATCAAACGAATAGCCTGTGTCCAAGCATCTGAGGGTGGGACAGACGTCCTCTGTTCTGGATGGGCTGGTCTGCAGTCCCATGGCCTCAGCTGTTTTGAATTCTGCTCACGTCCATGAAACCAAAGCTGTAAGCAGCACTCCCCGAGCTCCTCTGCCTGTGAAAGCTTCATTGCTCTGACTGCTGTTTAGCAGATCTCTTTGCTTGTTTATTTGCTCTTTACAGCTGAGAAAGTGCTTCGTACAAGTCAGAGTGGCTCACACGAAGTGCAGTTGCTGGCTGCCCATGGGAAGGACAACTTGAGAGTGTAAACAGGGTGACAAGATAAGCCACTTCAATATCGAGGGATCTTCAGGATTACATTAGTCTGTTCCTGCCTCTTCTCACAAAACAAAACCAAACAGAGTCAAATATTTTGAGCTGTTATTGGTCACATGCAAGAGGGGGAGAGATGCTGTCAATGTGAAGTGATGTTGGTGTTTGACATACAAGTTGGTGCTGTAGATAGAGACGTGTAAGATACAGACATAGAAGATAAAGACACATCTGATTTTCTTTTTGCTGTTTTAAATTGTCTTTAGGGGATTTGACGCTTTGGAGCTTTTATCTACTTCCACATAGACTGCAGTCAGTTTGAACTATTGGGTGCTTGATAGGCTTTTGCACTGCCAGCCAGGTTATCCCTGGACTTCCTCTACTCATTATGTGTTCAGGGGGAAAAAAAAATTGAGACGACTGAGGGCACTAGGTATCTTGCCTGGGAGACTGGGAGGGATATCTAAAGCAATGCCTTCAAAACCTTTACTTACAGCTTTACAGTCGTGTGTTTATGGAGGCAGGTACTCGTGTACCTCTCGTGACAAAGCACTTAACTTTGAGATGAGGGTCGGTGAAACAGTTGAAAGGAGATGAAAAGCTCCCTTTTCCCCCCTGTGTGAGGCAACATCACAGCTTGCTTTTTTTGAAATATGAAATTGTTCTCTGCCTCTGAAAGCAGCAAACAGCAGCTGCCACAACTGCAAATCCACTTCACTTGTGAATCACTTACATACCGACAGAGGAAACTGTGTACTGGACATGTACAGTAGTAGGTGCCTAACATTTGCCTGCGTGGGCAAGAATTTTAAGGGGAGTGTCTTGAAAATTAATTAGTTCTGTAAGTAAGTCTCTGTTTAGTATGAAGATAATATATTTTACATTAAGTAAAGTAATATCAAATGATGTGACGACACTTTATTCACAATTTTCCATACTAGATGTGGCTCAGCGTGGGGTGTCTTGGTGATAGGTTTAGTTTTGTTGGTTTGTTGGCTTTCTTTTTTTCATTTTATAGCCTGTGGTTTTAGCTTCTTGATACTTGGTTTGTGCCCATGTCCCTGGCCCTGTCCTGGTCCCCGCCAAATTTGGGAATTTGTTCTTTGTGACCCTTCCTCCCTATGACCTTGCTCTTTTGCACCCCAATACTTTATTTTCAGTTAGAGCCCTTATGTGATTTGTATGAGGACAGATGGAAACCAGATGCTCTCTTTTTTTGGATATATTTTCAAGTTCAGTACCTTGGCATGGACTTGAAGAAATACATCTGTAACTTGCTGAACAGCTAAGAGCCACCACCTATGTTTTAAATATTATTTAAATATTTAAAACCAGACCCCTGCCTTCATGATTCTTTGGAAGTGAGAAATCTAAGTGAGAATTATGTATTTCTACTGTTGCACGAGATCATGATACCCATGAAACTGCAGGGAAAAGTGTCCATGGGTAATACAGGGATAAAAATAATACATAAAAGCCCTGAAAGTTTTTCTTCTTTAACAAAACAGAACTCACTTCTGTCTCTGTTCCATAAAATGGATCTGCACAGCTGGAGAGGCTTTATAAAGCAGTTTTTTTTCCCCCCTTTCCCTACAAATTTAGGCATTGAGGGCAAAAGGATCACTCAGCTCGGGAAGTGAAAGAAGGATTCCCAAGGTTGTCTAACCACCTCTCTTTTGTTGTAATGAGGTCTTTCAGAAGTCCCTTGTGGTATGGTAGGTCTGCAGTGAGCAGTTACTCCAGTTCCGCTTTCAGCTTTTGAATGGATGACTTAATGGGTTTTTGCAAGTAAACAGGGATGTTAGACAGCAACAGATGAACTTGATGATGATGAAGTCCATGGGGGGTGTGGAGTCTCCTTCTCTGGAGACGTTTAAGACTCGTTTGGCTGTGTTCCTGTGCAACTTGGTCTAGGTGATCCTGCTCTGGCAGGGGGATTAGACTGGATGATCTTTCAAGATCCCTTCCAATCCCTAATATTCTGTAGTGGCTATGGCTTGGGTTTTTTGAGGAGTTAGATTGGTTTTATTTCCCCACTACACTTTCAGAAGCAGAAGGTTGCCTGAATGTCCCAGGTGAGGCTAGGGCCCGCCTGGTATGGGCCAGCAGGGCATTTTGACTGAGCGCCAAAATTCAAATGACCCCCAAGGCTGGGTTCTGCAGTTGGTAAACTCAATGGCTAAAAATATGACACTAATCTGCCTGTCTGAATATTTATCTTTATCATACCAGTCCTCATCATCTTAGTTTTTCTTTCAGGAAACATAAAGTCTAGACTTGTGGCTTAAGAGCTACTGAAATACTCATAATTTTAGTTGGGGGCAATAGGAAAAAATTATGTTATGGGTAATTGGTTTTCTGTTTTCTAAGGTGATTTTTCAAGTTACCCAATTCAGAAAGCATTTTCTGCAATCAAAGCAGCTCAGAATGCTTTTTACTGGCTATTGTTGTTCCCAGTCTTCTATTAGAAAACAACATAATTGTATTATAGAATCATAGAATCATTAGGGATTGGAAGGGACCTCGAAAGATCATCCAGTCCAATCCCCCTGCCACAGCAGGATCACCCAGACCAAGTCATACAGTCAGTTAAGGTTAGAAGGGACCACAGGATCATCCAGTTCCAACCCCCCTGCCATGGGCAGGGACACCCCACCCTAGATCAAGCTGGCCATCTTTTATTGCATTGAAAGTCCCACTCTGCTTTGGAAATGCATGTTAGGAAAAGTGTTTAGCCATGTGAAGAATGTGTGTTCTGGAAAACTATCTGGACAACGTGGATGTTCTGGTTCCTGTTTTAGAGATGGAAGTGAGGCACTTTGATACACAGACCTTGTTTTAAAAGACTTTCTTTTGCTCCTTAGATGTCTAAAAATTGCCCTGGTGTAGGTCTGGTGTAATCTGTTTAGTTTCTTAAGAGTAAAAGCCAGCAGTGCATGGAATGGCTGCATGGATCCCAAGAGCCAGCCTTAGTCACTGCTACGAGGGGAACTAAAGTTTGAAATTCTAGAAGTGTAAAATGTCTCCGCAGAGCAGAGAGAATATGACGTAGCTGCTAAATCAAATGCCAGAGGAGGCCATTTGTAATAAAAAGACAAGGAGGAAACAGAAAAATACAAGTATATAAATGACTTCAAGCTACTAACAGTACCAGCCTCTCTTGAGCTGATGGTTAAAACTCATGCTTTCGTGTTTATGAGTCATAGGTTCCTTGAGGTGGGTGTTTTGTTTCCTTAAGCCATATAAGGAAGAGCTTTAAGAAAGCTATGACAAGAATGCATTGGGAAGTAGTCTTCTTCTCCAGCTTTGGTTTACTAGTGATCATCATTTCCCTTACATAGGCATTTTGACTTCAGCTTTGTTATTCAGTGATGTGCTTTTCAAGCATAAAAGAAGGTTGATTGTCCTGTGCCACATGGGCAGTGATGCATTGGTTGAAAACACCACAGCTTCTGAGGCTGAGAGGCTGAGGGAGTGGGAGTTGCTTAGCCTGGAGAAGAGGGCACTCAGGGTACCTTACTGCTCTACAACTACCTGGAGGGAAGTTGTAGACAGCAGTGGGGTCAGGCTCTTCTCCCAGGCAAGTAGTGACAGGACAAGAGAGCCTGAAGCTGTACCAGGGGAAATCTAGTTGTATGTTAGATGCCCTTCCTCACATGTGCACATGTGCAGAGTTAGGAAACCGTGGTAGAAGAGCCTCCACTAAACCTCTGATTATCAAAGTTAGGGCTGCAGAGGAGGGGCCTGTTTGATCAGGCAAGAAAAGTAATAAGCTGAAGAAAGTAATATGGCCTTAGACTTTATTGGTGAAAGGTACCTGGTGATTTGTTCTCTAGTTCTTCTCTTGATCTCTGAATTCCCTATTTGCAGCAGCACTCAACTCACATTTTCAGTATGTTTGCTTGAAGGAGTGGAAGAGATTTGGAGGTGATGTCTTGCTAATTTAGAGCCTGATCTAAACCTCTGTTCTGCTTGTGGTGTCTTACTGAAGACTTCCTTCTCTCCTCAGATCTGGGCTGGTGCCTTAAGTCATCTAGATATGGTGCTCAAATGCATGGTTTAGCATTGGGCCTGCTAGAGTTAGATTAAGATCATTAGGTCCAACCATTAAAGGTCTTTTTCAACCTCGATGATTCTATGAGTCTATTCCCAGACCACATCTACAGGGTAGCAGCTGACCTGAAGCCTTCCAGGTTCGTATCGTTGCATCTCTACGGGAGCTTTGCTAAGCTGAACGGGGTTTTGATGTGTTTATTTTATGCTGTGTGTTTCAGTGTGAGCAGCTGCATCTTAAGTCCTTTTATGTCACCTGGTTTTGAAATTAAGTAGTTGTTAGATAAAATATTGTCCACAGAATTAAAGTGGTGCTGGTTTCTTGTTTGCATACCAAGGTGAATTAGTCTGCAGCTACATGCACCTTTTTTGTTTTTATTATATTTATTTTAATTGCAGGCAAGGTTGAAAGCTGTTGCTCCCGGTTTGGCAGCTGAGTGGTTTTGCTAGCCAGACCATGCTTTTGGAAAGCTTGCCCACAAATGAAATAAATGAAAGGGTACAACTCTTGCTTCCAGCTGCAGTTTAAAGCCTCATGTTGTGCACAGCACTTTGCTGCATGTCAGCTAGCAATTAGGTGAGCCACAAAATAGGCTGCAGCAAAGAGAACCTGACAACGTAAAGCTTGCCTGGAAGTTCAAAGGAGATGAAAACAGAATGGTGATGGGTAAAGATGGAGTTCAGTCACTCTTTGCAGGATCATACCTACTCATCTGCCAGGAAAAAGGGTAGCAGAGTGGGCTAGTTAAGCAGCAGTAGCAGCCTTGCTCGTGTTGTGTACCTCACAGCCTTTCTGGGGATCTTTACAGCTACAAAAGATTAGGATTTGTAAAGGCAGTTCAGTTTCTTGAGGTTTATGCATAACAGTATGTGTAAACATAAGAATATTAATTCAATAGTCAACAGATAGAGGACAATGGAAGGTGCCAAATGTACATCCTTATTTATTGAAGAGCAAAATGGTTTTTATAAAGATTTTTTTTTTCATAAAGATGTTTTAAGCTTTGATACCTGTTACATTCCACCCCCCCAGCGAAGGCTGAAAAAGAAACTTAAAGTATGCTTATATTTTTATTTTGGTTGCCTGCAGGAAAATGCAAGATGTCATCTCAGAGTTGAAGCAAGTGCAGTGAATTTAGCGTTTGGGGGTTTTGTCTGCCTACTGTGTCGTGGTGGAATGAACCAGATGGCAGTCAGACTGGGGGAATATTTCAAAACTCCTCCTCTATTTGTATGAAAATAGAGTCCATCATCACGTAATCGTCTTTCGTTAGCTTGGATCCTACAGGTTCCATTTGGGATAAATTTTCATAGAATCACACAATTTTTGAGGCTAGAAAAGACTTCTAAGCATCAAGCTCAGCCTGTGACCTAACATCATTACAACCTAAACCGTGGTACCAAGTGCGACAACTTGTCTGTCCGTAAACAGCTACAGGGATGGGGACTCCGCCACTGCCCTGGGCAGTCCATTCTAATGTCTGATCACTCTTTCCATGAGGAAGGGCTTCCTAACATCCAACCTAACCCTCCCCTGGCGCAGCTTAAGACGCTTCCCTCTTGTCCTGTCAGTAGTTGCCTGGGAGAAGAGCCTGACCCCTACCTGACTACAGCTTCCCTTCAGGTAGTTACAGAGAGTGATAAGGTCCTCCCTGACTCTTGTCCTCTCTAGGCTAAGCAACTCCAACTCTCTCAGCCACTCCTCATAAGACTTTCCCAAGTCCAAGTTCTCATGGAATAAGAAGGGCTGGTTCATTGAGAGGCTGCTTGGGAGGATGGCTTAGGTGTTTCAGTCAGTGGAGCCATAAAAACATCTGGGTGGGAAAGGAGTTGGCCAATCATTGTTGGAAGGGTAGGGAGTACTTGTGGGAAGAAGTTTACAAGTCTTGGGTAATTTGAAAGTCCCTCCCTCACTCATAATGAACGGAGAAAGTATGGGATCCCATAAGTTCCCACTTGTTGTTTGCAATGGATCAAGTGGTAAATAAAGCAGTAAGTTAACTGGTTTTATTGCTGGTTTTTTCCTTCGCTCATGAAAAGTATTTACGTAGAGCAAATGTCTGAACTTTATTTCTTCATTTTATTTATTTGGGTTTTTTGAAAGTTGATTGTTTTCACACAGAGAAATATTTTATTTCATTTTTTAATATAAAAGTGCTGGAAGTTATTTTGCTGTTTGAGAGAGATTTGCTGTAAGGTCAAAAACCATAGGAGATTGAGAGTGAATGTAAGGAAAAGCCTTTTTTATGCTGAGGGTAGCAGAGCAGTGGATCAGACTGCTCCAGAGGCATTCGAAAGCTGCCTGAACCATGTTCCCGTGTGATCTGCTCTAGGAGAAGCTGCTCTGGCAGGAGGGTTTGGGCTAGATGATCTCCAGAGGTCCTTTCCAACCCCTGCCATTCTATGATCTTTCAGCCACGTTGGAACTAGCCAAAATGTAAATGTTTATCATATGTGGTTATAATATGGATGATGTTTTTCAATTCCTATGTATAAGATAAAGGAAGGCAACTGTTTCCATATTTATAGTTCACGGAATCACAGAACATTAGGGATTGGAAGGGACCTCGAAAGATCCTCCAGTCCAATCCCCCTGCCAGAGCAGAATCACCTAGACCAAGTCCTCCAGGAACATGTCCAGGCAGGTTTTAAACATCTCCAGAGTTCCACTCTAGGGATAAAACCATTCTGACACTTAATGACATGAGACTCTTCACAATCAGATTCAGCTTTCAGGTGTTAAATCAATTAGTTTATATGATGTTCAAAAGTGGTTTTACACAAGCAGATTATTAGAAAGGTGACAGTTTTGCCTTGATGTTGAGATATAAAGTAGTTTAGAAGTCTATTTTCGCTTTAAAATTAACAATCTGTATTTTAGTTGACATCTGACTATAGTTTTTTTGCCTGTGAAGATAGGAATAAATAGTAATAATTTATTCAAGTGGGTTTTTTTACATGAAATAGTATACTTCAGTAGGAAATAGCTGGAAATTAGGTCACCTTCCTAGACCTCAGCATGTGCTGGATGGTCACTGTGCGTCAGTGTGTAAGCTGAGGACCAATTTGCAGTGCTCTGCCTGGTGGATGAAAGGGAAACTAATAATAAAATGCTGCTGGTGACTTACAATAACTTTGTGCAGTACCAATAGCTTCCCCCTGTCTTTCACAGCTGAAAAAGAGCCGAGTTGAGGGAGTGTTTCTGTGGGAAGCAGGGAACCACATAATGTACTCCACATGGTTTGATTATACGCTCTGACTGTAAGCATCAACTAACATTGGCAAGCTGAAATTTGATGCAAAAAGTATGTTTTAGGTTGTCTGTAGTGGTGACCTGTGTTACTAGGACTCTGAACATTGAGTAACAGCAATCTGCAGGTTGCAAACTCCTCCAGTTAGTTCTGCTTGTCTTCTAAGTTGATTTATATTGAAAAGTCATGAAAAGCCTCTTTATTGTTATTGAAGGGTGGAAGCAGAACATGCAATATGTAGAATCATAGAAAGGCTTAGACTCAAGTGGCCTCAGAGATAATCTAGTTCTGACCCCTCTACCATGGGCAAGGACACCTCTCACTAGACCAAGCTGCTCTGAGCCACCCTGTCCAACCTGTCCTCAAATGCTTCCAGGGAAGGGCATCTACAACCTCTCTGAGCAACCTGTTCCAGTACCTCAGCATCTCCAGATCACAGAATTTACTCCTAGGGTCCCATCTACATCTCCCCTCCTTTAGCTTGAAACTGTCCCCTCTTGTCCTATCACTACAGTCCCTCGTAAAATGTCCCTCGCCGGCTTTCCTGTTAGGTGTCTTTCAGATACTGGAAGGCTGCTGTAAAGTCCCTTCAGAGTCTTGTCCGGTCTGAACGGCCCCAACTCTCTCACCTTGTCATCACAGCAGAGGTGCTCCAGCCCTCTGATCATCTTATGGCCTCCTCTGGACTTGCTCCAACATTTCCACGTCCTTTTTATATTGGGGACTCCAGGACTGGATGCAGGACTCCAGGTGAGGCCTCACAAGAGCAAAGTAGAGGGAGAGAATCCCCTTCCTTAAACCGCTGGTGACGTTTCTTTTGATCCAGCCCAGGATATAGTTTACCTTATGGACTACACTCACACATTGCCAACTCAAGTTGAGCTTCTCATCTAACATCCTCAAGTCCTTCTCTTTGGAACTGCTCTCAATCCATTCATTGCCCAGCATGTATTTGTGCTAGGGATTTCCCCAAACCTTGATGTAGGACCCTACACTTGGACTTGTTGAACCTCATGCAGTTTGCATGGGCCAGTTCTGAAGCCTCCCTTCCCTTCCAGAGTGTCCAACCGCGCTGTCTGAAGGTGCACTCAGAACCCGTGTCCGTGTCACTGACAAAGGTGTTCAAAAGCACTGGACCCAAAATGGACCCCTGATGAACACGGCTCATAATTCATCTCCAAGTGCTCAGCAGTTTGGATTTTGAAGAGGTGCAACTCTTTCTAAGTGATCTTTAAGAGCACAAATGCATAGAGGTAGTAAAATGGATGCATTTTCAACACATGAACCCCCATATGTGTTTTAGGAACACAGGAGCAAAACTAAGCTAATCTTTACTATGGAAGTCTAAAAAAAATAATCTTGAAAGCCACAGAGTTTTGCTGATTATTGGTATCTATATGATGTTCAAGAAAGCTTCTCTGTAGTAGGTGGAAATGCCAACTGTTTCCTCTTGGCTGGTGGTGCAGTAACAGCCTTTGTCTAGTTATGACCCAGGGGCTACGGGCTTCACCACGTTTAAGACTTGTAACGGCTGTAGAAGTTCGCTCTGTCCATTTGTTTATCTTTAAATTCTGCTTTTTAGTTATTCTGAGGAAAACATTCATTGCTGTCTTTCAGAAAACTCTTCCAGTAACCGGTTTCCTCCCATTTATAAATAATCCTCAGAGGGGGGTGCACAGTGTTTGGTTGTTATTCTTTAAGGAGTTAAGCCGGCAGAAAAGTTATATTCTTTACTCTATTATATTTTGCTTCATTTGAAGTGTTATTTGCCTCATGGGGTGTTATTCTCCAGGAGGCTTTTGATGTAACTCTGACTTTCATTTCCTTATTTGTCTAACGGATTTCCATGATGGTCTTGGTGGCAGTGGCCCATATTTCATAAGCACTGCAGCATGGTGTAGCACAAGGGCATTTGTTTCTCCAGGAATATTGCCCACCTGTGTGCGACAGCTAATTGCGGCTTTTAGAAAGATGCTGTGATTGCCTGCAAGATATTTCCATTAGTGAGCTTAATATTTCAGGTGTTATTTGTCAGATCTGATTAAGTGTAGGTTTTAAATTAACGATTACTAGTTCCATCTCTGGATTTGCAGCAGACCTGGGTTGGCTTTAGTTTTGGGAAATAAACCAGTAGAACTTTCCTCTATTTCTTACGCAGACAACGTTCACCTGCCTTTCCCACAGTCAAATCTGATCTTCCTTCATAGCTGTTGAAGCTCTGGTTACTTCATTAGAAGATAATTTAAAAGTATATTGATGACCATAAATCAGGGATGCCTCTTGCCTGTCATTTTTGTTTTGTTCCTTGTGAACTGAAGGTGTCCCTGTTCTCCCCACAAGCATTTTGTTGTTAGAGTACAAGAGGCAAATACTGGCAGCAGCAGCATTTTATTCTGCATTTTGGTGATGATGTAAATCTGCTTTGAACTTTTTGATAATATTTAGAGTTCACTTCCCAAAGAGAAGTTTCCTGTAACAAAGTTAGAAGAAAGGTGTGTTCTTGTGTGTGCTCTGGTATCACACAATCATTAGGGATTGGAAGGGAGCTCAAAAGATGGTCTAGCCCAATCCCCCTGCCACAGCAGGATCACCTAGACCAAGTCGCCCAGGAACACATCCAGGCGGGTCTTGAACATCTCCAGAGAAGGAGACTCCACAACCTCCCTGGGCATCCACACTGTAGATTTTCATTAGAAATAGGTGAAATAGACCTGAGAGATTAATCTCTGTGCTGCTGTTAGATATTACAAGTAAAAATCGTCTTTGCCTGGTGGCTGAATAATGAAGAGCTGTGTCTATATGGATTTTTAACATACTCATTGCTGCCTCCTGTTTTCCAATGGGATGTGTTTTGCCCTGGCACTAATGTGTTTCAGTGAGTTTGTTCTGGTCTGAACAGGAAAATAAGAGGAGAATTGAAAAACTGTAGGATGACTTGGTCTAGGTGAACCTGCTGTGGCAGGGGGATTGGACTAGACGATCTTTCGAGGTCCCTTCCAATCCCTAATGCTTCTCTGATTCTTTGACTTTACCTTAGAGGAGCGTGTTGAATCCAGGAACCTGCTAGTCTGGTATCCAGGCACACTGTGGCTCATGTCTGATGATTCAGCAGAGAAAGGGAGGTGAGAATGAAATCCTGCCTCTGTAAACCCCCGCGTGGTGAAAGCATGGGTGCTTACACAACAGACGTGGGTTTGATTATCATAAACACTGGTAACTAATAATTAAGTTGGGGTCTTATGGATGTTGTTTCATGTGTCTGTCAACATGGCTCGTCCCAGACAGACTAACAACGTCAGGGAGTTTGTGCTGTGTGCAGATGAAAAGTATTTTCTCACGTTTACTTTTCTTTCCAATGGTGCTTTCCTCCAGCTCTATGCCCAGTGAATCCCCACTTTCACCCAGCGTGTGGTGAGCTCTTCAGAAAACACCTGGCAACTTTGATTTCCTACTTCTGTGTGTGTTTTCTGCTTTTGTCACAGGCTACATCAGGTCTAAGCCTTTGTCAGCTCTTTATTTGAGACTTGAGATGGGAAGTGTGGAGGATTGATTTGACATCTCAGCTTTGCCTTTGCTGTTCTATCACATGCACTTCTGTGGGGATTTCTGCAGTAATTCTCAGTCTTGAAAGGTCTTTGGTTCCCAGCTGAGGCAGAGCCCCAGCAGACCTACTTTCCTACTAAGCCCATGGTGCTTCTAAAGTCCTCCTATGTCTGAGCCTGTGTCCAAGAAAGCACTTTGAAAGAAAAAACTCCCTTCGAAGCCGCTCAAACCAGAACTCATGTGGCTGCAGTGGGGGAGTTTTGTCTGCTTGAACCAGCAATGAACCTGGATTGATTCATTATTATTTTTTAACTTAACTCTGCCCACTTTTCTTATTAGCTGGATAAATTGTTCTTATTCTAGCTTATTTTCTCAGTTTAAACTTAATTGCCCTTGATGCTAACCAAGTGTTTTAGTGCACGCTCTGTAAGGCATTGGCACGCGTGGTCTTTAGCCTTTTTCCAGCATTCTTGTGGAGTGCGTAAGCTGAGCGGAGTCTGTCTGTGAAAACAACATTTGCAGAGTGTTTCAGTCTCTTGCATTCGAATTCACAACAGATTTACATACTCTCATACTTCAGGCTCTTCACGACTCGTCTTGATGCCTTAACACTTCTTTACGCTCATAACGGGTGCTGATTCTTTTCGCCCACGGTGTTGGTGAACTTTATTTCCTATGGTTTTAAATTCCTAATTATAATACCACATAAAGAAACCGAACCCAACCAACCAAAAAACCCTTTGAGCTTTGAGACATGGGCACAGAATCTTACAAAATGAAAAAAAAAAAGGGGGAAATTTGAGTGGTTTTAAGCAATCATCTGAGGCACACACAGGCTTTGTGGAGAACTTAGGTCAGCAGGTGAGTTGGTTTTGAAGCTGGTGTTTGGTGGTGTTTTCTATTTGGAATAAAGCTCTCACTAGGCAATTAAATGGGTTTTCTGGTGGAGTCTCCTTCTCTGGAGATGTTAAAAACCCGCCTGGATATGTTCCTGTGCAATTTGGTCTAGGGGATCCTACTGTGGCAGTAGGATTGGACTAGATGATCTCTAGAGGTCCCTTCCAATCCCTAATGTTCTGTGATTGTGAGTTGCAGTTGTTTGAGGGGGGGGTCTTGCTCTTTTGGCCTAGCCTGTTATTTGCATTTAGGCTGTGACTGATTGTTGCTGCATAAAGAGAACATCTTGGCAGAAGGTAATGGAAATGTCCTTCTGGGAGGATGGAAATCATGTGAGCTTTGGCAGAGGGGCCTTTTAGCACACTCGGTTAATGCCTTTTGGAGGGAAGATGCCCGAGCACAGGGTAGTCAGTCTGTAGTCCCTGCAGTATCCCTTCTATCCGCTGAGCTTCTATGCGAGAAATGGAACGTGCGATGCATTCTTCAAATGTGTCCCAGGATTTAGGAAGCTGAAGTTTTAATGAGCGTTGTGACTTCAGAGATAACTAATGCTTCTCGATTACTAACAGATTATTTTCCCCTTACATACAAAACCACTCCACATGAGCAGACTATAAGTTTCAGTGACACAGGCAAGCACTAAAATACATGTGCTGGGCTCAGTATAATGCATAACAGTTTGTGCAAGTACAAAAACGTGCAGTACTTTCCCTTCAAGGCCCCTCAAGAACTGACATTTCTAGGAGTGCCTGCTGCTGATAGTCATCTTGGAGTCCCTTGGCCAGGAGAGTTGCCAGTGTTCTCCTTTCCAGGGCTTGGAAGGTGATAGCTTGACAACTCAATCAGTTTCCACAAAGTCTTGTTAACCCTTAAAAACTACCCTACTGATGTGATAGTTTGGTAAATGATATTTTTTCTTTGGATCTCTTAGCACTACCTACATAGGAGTGATGTTGAAATGGCTTGATTATAAAGAGTATCGCTGTGGGGTTTTGTATTTCTTGCATTTGGCTGAAAGGAGCTTTCCTAAAGCCATAAACTCCTAGAGCAATTTGAGCAAATTGGAGGGAGCAAGGGCAGTCTGAAGTTCTGCTCGCGGCAGAGCTGCTGGCTAAGGTCGCACGGTGCTGTGAAGAGACCGATGTGGAAGCTGGGACAAAACCAAGTTCCAGCACAGCTGAACAGGGTAAGTTTTTTAAATGACAGGGTAAACAGCCCTGTCATTTAAACAAATCAAAAAAATTCAGTTACCATCCCAGTTACCGTCCCATGTAGAAGGGATTTTGGTAGGAAATGGGTCTGGGGAGAAGAGAATTAGCTGTCCTGTGTGAAAATGTCTCCCTGCACTTCCTGGCCACTTTTGTGAAAAACCTTTGTGAAAGGTTGTTAGGGGTGAGGTTTTGTAGGATCCACGGATGTTTCAGAACAAATACCTTAAAGGAGTAAAATCGATGGGTCATGTTTTTAAAAAAAAACCCAACCAAACCTAAACCATGACCCTTGCATTAGGTGCTAAGTATTTTAGTGGCAGGCAGTGCACTGTTCTTGCAAACAGTAAGGAGGATACATGGATTGATTCTGTCCTGCAGCTTCGAGGAAACAGAATTCTTCAATGTAACCTCCCTCATGAGGAAAGGCTGAGGGAGCTGGGTCTCTTTAGCTTGGAAAAAAGGAGAATGAGGGGTGACATCTTTAATGTCTATAAATATGTGAAGGGTGGGCGTAAAGAGGATGGAGCCAGGCTCTTCTCAATGTCATCTAGTGATAGGACGAGGGACAATGGGTGTCAGCTGGAACAGAGGAGGTTCCACATAAATATGAGAAGGAACTTCTTCACGGTGAGGGTGGCTGAGCGCTGGAACAGGCTGCCCAGGGAGGTTGTGGAGTCTCGTCTGGAGACATTTAAGACCTGCCTGGACATGTTCCAGTGCAACTTGGTCTAGTTGATCCTGCTGTGTCAGAGGGATTGGACTAGATGATCTTTTGAGGTCCCTTCCAATCCCTAACGCTCTGTGACTGACATCATTAGTAGAATCTGGTAGACTGAGCTTGGTAGGGACATGGATTCCAGACTTACATGGTTGCTTATTTTGTTACTAGAAACAATAAATGCATTTTGGAATGAAATGGAGTTGCAAGGTTACCAATTTCTCTTACACAGTGGAAAAAAGGGCATCTTGTTTAATGAGAAGGACCTCATCTGCTGTTAAAGACAGTGGAGCCGGAGGCATTCAGCAGCCTTCCTTGGAAACATAAAAGTCTTGCAGGGTTGGGCCTGAACTGTTTCTGCTGTGAGCCAGTAATTAGTAGACACAGCACATCTTTGATCAGGATCTGAAGAAAGGACATTGTGAAACTGTTCTTGGTGTTTTCGTTTCCTTTCTTCGCAAAATATAGACGAGAGGGTTGTTGCTTGTTAGGTGGTTTTGTCCAAGGACATAATTGTGTGGCTCTTTTTTATTTTAAAACGACATGTTTAGTTTTGATCACAAGTGTTTTCCTTGGCTGAGGCAGGTTTTTTCCTCTCCTGTGTTTTCCCCAATGCACTAGCACTAGAGAATGCCCCCTTGCTAAGGTGAGATCCTGTGAATAGCTGTGCTCTGTGGGTGAGGCTGACAGGAAGCACGAGGGTGACCCTAAATAATTGCAAACATTAGCTATTTATTCTTCATTATCTGAAATTTTCCCAAATGATTTCATTCTTTAAAAATGCTAAGAATTCATCTGATCCTACTGATGATGGACCGTGTTTTTGCTGTTTACTTTTATGGGGTTCTTCTCAGACACCACAGCAAACTCCCCTGCTGGTGAGTCACCAAGTCATTACGTTACCTCTTGATATGTCCAGCAGTTGTCCATTTTTGTCTGTCTGTCTATGAGTGGTTGACTTCAGTTTTTTGTTTGTTTTGGTTTTAAATTGCTTTTTGCAAAGACAATCTGTTAGACTTTGCTGTTCCCCATTTAGATAAAAATGTGGAAATGAAGTTACAGTGGTAGCAATGGACAGGATCCAGAAGATGATCAGATTTCTGTGATGGTACACATGGGAGTCTTCTGGTCTGTGGGATGAGGAAGCTCTTGTAGCTGCAGCCATTCCAAATTCTCTGCACTTCTGGAGCTGGCCAGGCCTGTAGGAAGGGCTCAGGTAGACAAGGACCAAGCCTAGCAAAAGCTTAAAAAAACAAACCAGGCTTTGTGCATGTGTGTGCTATAGTGAAGAAGACTATGTGATGCCACATATGGACATGAGAAGATAGCCAGCACTACTTTGCTGGTTTCCAAACCACAGTAGTTAAACCAGGTTCTGTGTAACTACATCAGAGCTGTGAAGAACCAGGTTCTCACGTTTCCCCGGGACTGCAGAAACGTTAAGCCTTGGTCACGGACCTATATTTCTCCTTGTTTGTGGATGTTTTCTCTCGGAGATAGCAGTTGGCCCAAGAAAACTAACACTGGTTGCTGGTCAGCTCAACATAAATGTGTTGTTAAGAGAAGATGTCTGGGCAGTTGAACTGTTCACCTCTGTCCAGAGAGATCACCCATGTATCGCAGCTCACAGTGCAGAGAGCTGGGTTTTACCCTGTAGTTCATAGCTCTGAGTCAAACACCTGGTTAAAGTTTCTTCTAGGAAGCAGCTGAGACCCATGACCTTTCTTCTCTGAAGAAAAGCCTTCAGGTGGTAGGCTATGGAGTTGCATTCCATGCTGTGGCTTAGCAGGAGAGTTCCTTTTAGTAAAAAAGACATAAATCCATATAACAGTAATTTGCAGGATGGAGCTAGCGTGCCTCTGTGTGTAACAAATGGGTTTTTGCAGTCGGTGAGGCAGTGCTTTCGGAGTTCTGGTATTTCAGGTAAATGATTTAGATGTTCCCCACACCTCTGCACTCAGGCAGTGTGTTTAGTGCAAATACCTTTGAAAGAGAGGGTACCCTGTTCTCTGTGACTGGTGGCAATTTGCCCATTCACAGTCTCAGCCAAAACTTTTCTACCCCTCTCCGCTTTGACCTGTGCAACCCATTTGGCAACAACTTGCAAGTTCAGGGGCTCATTAGCTGGCATGTAAGTTATGGTGACAATGGCCTTGCTCATTTATTTTAAGCTGTGACTGTAGCTGGAGTGAAATATTTCAAGGAATTAGTGTGAAGTTGGCCACAGTTTATCTTGCCTCCTTGAAGTAACACTGATTCCTGGGAGAGTTGGCATGATCTATAGTGACATTTCAATTCTGCTGGCACACCTCAAAACAACTGAGCCATCACAGGCAGGCTTTGGTTTGGAAGGCTTCTAAACATCCAACTTTTGAGTAGGAAAATACTACATTTATATATAAACTTGTGGTAAGAAGAAGTGCCTCACCATGCATGCTAGTAATTAAATCTCCACCACACGCCAGAATGCACGTGTTTGTCTACTCTGGATCTGTCTGCAGAGGATATCAGTAATCATTGTCGGGGATAGTTGGGAGGTTGTCCCCCTATACTCAGCACTAGTGATGCTGCACCCCAAGTACTGTGTTCTAGGCCCCTCGCTACAAGAAGGACGTAGAAGTGCTGCAACTTGTCCACAGAAGGGCAACAAGGCTTGTGAAGGGTCTGAAGCACAAGTCCTGTGAGGAGTAGTTGAAGGAACTGGGATTGTTTAGCCTAGAGAAAAGGAAGCTGAGGGTGGGACCTTTATAGCTCTCTTACAACTACCTGAAAGGAGGTTGGAGCTAGGAGGAGGACAGTCTCTTTTCCCTGGTGACAAGTGCTAGATCAGAGCACTGGAATGGGCTGCCAGGGGAGTTGTGGAGTCTCCTTCTCTGGAGACATTTAAAACCCACCTGGATGTGTCTAGGTGATCCTGTTCTGGCAGGGGGATCAGACCAGATGATCTTTTGAGGTTCCTTCCAATCCCTGATGTTCTGCGATTCTGTGACCAGAGGAAATGGTTGCAAGCTGCATCAAGGGAAGTTTAGGGTGGAAGTTAAGAAGAATTAAAGAGTTATAAAACATTGGAATAGGCTGCCCAGAGCACTGCTGGAGTCACCATCCTTGGAGGTATTTAAAAGGCAGATAGCCTGTGACCATCACCGATTAGAAAACTTGAGGCTGGCACAACCTTACAGTTTGTAGTGTTTTGGGATAGTGATCAAGATTACTTCTTTTCCTTTCTCTATGCTATTACATCAAGAAAACTCTTAGTAGGAAGGTATCAGAAAGAAAACAAAGCAGTGACTCGCTGGAAATGCTAGGCAAACATTCCTTGCTGCAGCTTTTGAGGCCCCAGTGCCATCAAATGTTGGTAGAATCCAGTAGTTTAATGAGACTGCCAGAAAGACAGCGAGCTTGAAGAATAACTGTTTGACCCAGGTCCAAAAGTTTTCTGATCAAAAAGCTTCTAAAGCCCTGTTGGTTTCCTTCCCAGGACCTGAAGTAGCCTTGGGACTTGGCAGTCACTCCGCAGTCATGCGTGAACAGTGGTGCTTCCTGTGCTCCTGGCCAAGCTTAGATAAATGGAAAAGATTGTGTTTTGGAAGGCCGGAACATTCCTTAGATTATGATTCTCCTTACCTGTGAGGAGATTTGAGAGTGGGACTTCTGTCCCCTTTCTTGAAAAATGTGAGGGTTTGTAATTGATAGATGATCCGGATTGTGCGATGAGCTTAATGGAGTCTGTTTCAAATCTACTTTTGTACGTTGACTTCATCTTGCTCTTGTTACCCCCATGTTAAGAAAGGGAGAAGAAAATGTTCAGTTTTCTCTACTGTGGGTTCTCGATGGCTCAAAAATCTGATAATACCCTAGTCCACCCTACCTCAGTCACTGTGTAATCAGTGTCATTTTTTCCTTCATAAACACTCCTCTTATTGTTTGGGTGCCACAAGTGATGCTGCTTGTTTCTATTTACACTTTTGCTTTTCACATGCAGAATACGCCCGACACCTGTTGCTTTCCTTCTGAAAAGCACATCTCTCCAGCATGCAGGGTTTATGATGCTAACTTGCAGGCATTCTTTAATTATAAAAGGATATGTGATGATCTGTCAAGGGACAGTTGTCTCTAAATGGATTAAAAGAAGCTTATACGAGTTAAATACGGGCTGTGCCCTTCATATGCTGAAAATAGTTTGAGTTAGCTTGAACTGGATAAATAGTGCGTGTGTTTGGTACCTATGCAGGTAGCTGTTTATGTTATCAATGCCAGGTAGTTGAGTTTGCACCTTTTATGAACGTGGGAGGTAAAGCACAGGAAAAAAACCCCAGGGTAACTATGTGGACTCACCAGTGTTGTCAGACAAACTGTTTCTAAGCATCAGCCCACAGGAAAAAATGAGGCACTGTTTAAATAAAACCTGTCTCTGCCATGCCATATCATCTCTCAGCTGTTGAGAATCAAAGTTGTGGTGTCCTGACTCATCAGAAGGGCTGCTACAACCTTCCTCTAGAGAAGAGGTGAACTGGAATAAATGGGTTCATTGTTTGGAAAACAAATGTCTTGCACAAAGACATGAAAGGGTAGCAGTACAAGACAGAAGGGATATTTGGTTGTGCTGGGAACATTGGGCAGGTTTTCAGGTATAGGGGACATCTACAGGCATGTGGAGGTCTGAAATACAGCTAAATCCAAGCTGAGAGTCAGCATGGCAAGTTTGACTAGATACATACCCTCTACACCACCTGGTAGAAAGGGAAATTGTAGCTGCAGAGTGGAGTGTCTATCAATAGCTGCATCACGCAGCTGCACTGATCTGGGGGCTACTTGTTTGTGGGGTTTTCTGCTCAGTTAAAAAAAAAAATCACTGCCCCTGAAAAATTCCAGGGTATTGTCTGGAAAACATAATGTCTGTGGCACAGAACCACAAAGCCCTGTGAGGTAATGAAAGCTTCTTGTGCCTGTCCAGTGCTGCTCGCTTACTGTTGCCTTGCCTGATGGCCACAGTAAAGTTTGCAGTGCTGGGAAAAATCTCAGCTGGCTTCGTGGCTGTGAGATGTGTTGCATATGTTTTGCATCAGTGGCTAGTTGCTGCTGTGAATGTTAGCCCTCGAGTATTCTGAGAAGGATAAAAACTGCTTTTCCTCAAGCTGGTCTTCAGGAAGGGAAAAAGCTTTAGGTTAGCTGATGGTCAGAGTCAGTTGCTGCAAAGAAGAGAGCGCTTACAGCTCTCTGCTTTATGCACCTTTGCTTAATCCGTGGTAGAGTTTCCACTATAACTGGTTCCTTGTCCAATTCCTTGACAAGAAGAATTCACTGTTTGAGTTGATTCCTGCTTTTTCATCTGCCTCGATTAGCTTTTGTAGTAAAGAAAATAATTTCCAGCCACAATTCTGTAGCTTTTCTCAGCACGTTCGAGCTGCCATGCGTGCTGGCAAGCCAAGTGACCTTGAACCCATAAACACACAAACAATACATGGAAGGGATAAAGTGCAGCAGAAGTTGAGGACCTGTAGTGGGAAACTGCTTGTGCCAAGCACATGTTTGTTCGATTGGTCCTGTAATAAATATGTGGTGGGGTTTGGAGGGCTTCAGCTCTGTTGTTCACAAACAGCACTGCCTGTGGTGGTGTGACCTCTGGAGCCACCCCAAACACACCTGCTGCAGTGCCTGGTGTAGGTACCTGCTAGCTGCGGTGTCCCTGTGGAGGAAAGGCCTGTGGTCATCCTTGGGGCAGTTTTCCAGCCAGGCTCTGGGCTTGTGTACCTTGAGGGCAGATATTCATTTGTTGCCTTGAGGATGACATTGGAGGGAGGGATGAGGTATCTGAAGAGCTGGATAGGAAAAAAAATTGCTCATTTGGTGGTGGGTTCATACAGTACTTAATGGTACTCCTGATCTCAGTTGGAGAGGATTAACAGTACAGCAAGCTCTGTTAAGCCCATTGGAGTTCATCCTTTACAATATATTGGGCATCACCTTTGCATGGTTTAGCATCATTGGTGACCTCTACCCAGGTCCCTGGGGGTTCTGGACCAGCCCGAGGCACAGCCATGCAGTTGCAGCAGGCTTTCCACATGTCCCCATGTCTCCACATGTGGTTGAGACAATGTAGAACTCCATACACCAGAGGTGGAACTTCAGAAGTTATAGATTTAGGCTGCCTGTATTGTTCCTTTACTATCACCAAGAGGCAGGAGGTGTGAGGAAGCAGCTGGGATTTGGCTAAAGACACCTGAGTGTTCTGGGGTGTGAGTGAAAGACCACCTCCTGTCATGGTAACCTGCTGGAGCACATGGCTTTGCTTTGTTACTGCTGCCTGATTCCTCTGAACCAGCAAGAAGGGTTTGGCTCACTTGGTTAACTATTCCTCCTCTGTGTTTCTCAGTTTTTCTTGAAGGTGTGAATGGGTGAGGTGCTTTGTAGAGATGTGCTTTAGCTCCCATAAGTAGTAAAATAAAATAATCACTCACCGCTCTAAACTCAGGGATTCCTTAATGTGAGAGGAAAAGTCTTTCCAATGAGGTGCTTAAGAGGAAATAAATATGAATCCCAAATAAGGACATTTTGGGAGCTGGGGAGGTGTTTGCCATGAATTTCCAGTTAAGACAGAGATGACTGCATTTTCAGGCTTACTTGGACCGTGTTTCAGACAAAGGAGGTAATTTAAACATTAGTCACTGCACTGTGGAAAGCCCTGGAAGCAAGTGTTTAGTTTTGAATCTCCTAAATTATGATCTAGATTTGATGAGACTGAAGTCAGCATGACGTTGGGCAATTTTTGTCAGTGCTTTGGGGGATTGACTAGAACTGCAGGTCCTTTAGCCAGCTTAATGAAAAGCATAGGCCTGTTTTAGTAAGGCAGCTTGCTGTGTTAGAATTAATAGCAGTTTCTAAAGAAAAGCAAATGCATAAATTCTACTTCATTAAAATCTTGAGGTATAGTTGCTGTGTCTTGTTATACGATCTGAAGAGAGGTTGTGGAGTTTCCTGCACTGGAGATGTTTAACACCCGCCTGGATGTGTCCTGTGTGGCTTGGTCTAGGTGATCCTGCTGTGGCAGGGGGATTGGACTAGATGATCTTTCGAGGTCCCTTCCAATCCCTAATGATTCTATGATTCTATAATTCTTGTTATTTGCACTTAACTATGGTGGATGCTGTTACTTGGCCAGACAGCTTTAGGAAAGCCTAAAGACAAGAAATCTGTTTATAACAAGGCATAGCTGATAGGAATGATCAGCATCCCTGAAGGTAATGTGTAAGGAGGTCTTATATGTAAGATTTTCCTGTTGACTGTGAGTAGCCTGGCAGTGGCAAGATGAGAGCCCTGCCTACTGAATTCATGCAGACACACTGAGCTGCCTACTGTAGCTACCTACGTGTGTATAGGCTGCTTTCTAACTTTTCTAGAAAAGCTGGCAGTGATCTCTCCGTACGGGATTGTAAGGCAACAACCATGCTTGGTAATGGGGCTGCTTTACCTCTTTGGGCTTTGGCCAGGGGACACATGGGCAGGTACAGGCGTACATGCCCCACCTAGACTGCTTATGGTCATATGCATGACCTCTCCAGGTTTCTAAGCCTTCTGCCTTCCTGGGAGCAAGAAACATGGTTTTCAAAGTCTCTGGTAGCCAGAAGGTGAGTGAGGTAAATTCTGCAGTCTTTTTCCCTTAGATTTGTGTTTGATTTTTGGGTTTGCTTCAACAGAACAAAATATTATCTGCCTGCACTTAAACTCTCTTTACAAATGCGTTCAGTAGGGTTGCCACAGACCACAGGAATGAGACTATGAGCAATGAGAGTTTTTGGGAGGTCTTGCAAACAGCTAATCCTTTGTGGCTACGAATACCGAAGCAGAAGGCAGCTTGTTTCTCTCCTAAAATGTCAGTGCTGTTTATTTTAACACATAATGATGAAATCTCAAATCTTATTTAAATTTGAGGGGGGGACCTGTGTTTGATTTGGCCAATTGTCAGACAAGTAAAGCAATAACACATCAAAGCAATAAAAAATGTCTTTCTTTTACCTGACCTGGTGTTTCTTTGTAATCTGGCGTGCTCAGGGACCGCAAGGTGTGAGAACATGAAGGTGTTATCCAGTCTATACCGGTTTAAAATGCTGACACACTTTATTAATTATCTCCTTTTTGGCTCACTAAAATGTAGAAAAATAGAACGTCTCTCTTGAGAGTGTCTCATGAGCTGATACTTCCAGGCTAAATAGAAATAATTAAGGTGTTAGTAATTATCTGAAGGTACTATTCCAGTCAAGAAATGAGTCCTGACATTCTCAGAAGACTCCATTAAGTACAGCCCACCGATGGGCACAAGGGTGAACAGTTATCAGCTGTTTGAAGTGGTTCATCCAACTGAAGAGATCCCTTTCATAGCATTATGGAATGGCCAGGGTTGGAAGGGACCTTAAAGATCATCTAGTTCCAATCCCCTGCGTAGGCAGGGACACCTTCACTGAATTGGGTTACTCAGGGCTCCATCCAACCTGGCCTTGAACACTTCCCAGAGATGGGGCAGCCACAACTTCCTTGGGCAACCTGTTCCAGAGTCTCAGCACCCTCATAGGAAAAAACTAGATGATCTTTTGAGGTCCCTTCCAATCCCTAATGATTCTGTGATTCTGTAATGTCCCATCTAAATCCCCCCTCTTCAGGTTTGTACCCATTTCAAGAGATTTCCTGTATGAAGGGATCATCTACAGAAGGTATTTTCAGTACTTTGGTAATGGTGAGGCAGCTGTCTCACGCTGTTGACATCTGAATGTTTGAATTATCACAAGTTTACAGTTTTTTTAGGGCAAGAGGAGAAAGAACATGTTTATAATGCAAGACTTAGTTTGCAAATTGAAATGTTCATACCAGAACTCCTAGAATGCCTTGAGCTCTGTGGTGACAGGTTGGACTTGATGATCTATGAGGTCTCTTCCAACCTTGATAATACTGTGATACTGTGATAATGTCTGAAATGCCGTTGTGCATCGTATTGTCTCTCTCCTGTGTCACTGGTTTGGAATTGGCCATTGGCTTCCTTAAACAGAGGGTCAGTGCTGAAGTCTGCATTGTCTGATTGTAGTTAACATTCCTGTGCTTGCCATCATTTGGTTCGCTCTCTTGAATAACAACGGACAGCATACACTGGAACAAAGAGAATTACTTAATAAATACGGTGGTGTTGACAGATATCTGTGGGTATGTGAGCAAGTCTGATGACCAGAGTGTAGATTTGAAAACATTAATGTTTTTAATAAAAGCTGTGTAGATGCAGTGCTCAAGGACATGGTTTAGCTATGGGCTTGGTAGAACTGAGTTAATGTTATGCTCAATGATTTTGAGGATCTTTTCCAACCTAAGCGGTTCTGTGATGGTAAGATGGCTAAAAGTGCTGATCTAGCACTGACATTGCCCCAGGACAGTGTGTATGTCTCTACAAAGTGATGGGACACACACTTGTAAGTTTACATTAGTGTGTGCAAGGCNTGATCTATGAGGTCTCTTCCAGCCTTGATAATACTGTGTGATACTGTGTGAAGCAGCAAGCTTGTTTTTCACTCTTTGGTTGTTGTGAGCCAGACAAACTTTGTAAGAAATGAATTATGGCTGCGATGGACAAGGCCTTGGGTCTAAGGAAAAGAGAAATATATCTGGATTGTTCTTTTTTTTCTGTGCTTTAAATCACATCTGTCTTTGTTTTCATTCAGATAACCCCTAGTGAAAGTCATGGCTTGTATATACGTTAAACATTTTCTGCTTGTCATCCTTTTTCATGAGTTGGCTAATTTATGGAAGCAAATGCATTTAGCTTCCTGCCCTGTCAACTGACTACTCTCTAGAAGTAAAATGAAGCAAATGAGCAGAATTGTAGGCTCTAATGGCAAAACAGCTTAAAAAAATCAGGTTTTAGTAGGTAGGTCTCACCAGTGGCTTTTCAGGGATGTAGTATCTGCTGCCAGTTAGTGTCCTGATTGATCAGGTAGGAAAAAGGAGGTGGATTTAAAAATGAGAGGGTTGGGAAAATTCCTTCCTTTTTTCCTTCCTCCTCTTGGAACTTAGGTTCATTCAGAATGACAAACAAACAGCCTTGACAGCATTTCAGCAATGAAGGCTTTTCAGCTGGTGCTTATTGTACGTCACACTGGAGTCCATGAGAAAACATTTAAGTCACAGAGATGTGAAAACCTGAAGCATAATACCTACGTTAAAGCTTGTATTGCGTGCTCCCCTTGTTTATATGGGGCCTCAGAAACTTGGGTTTCCTTCTTGAGACTCTGTCTGTTGAGTTTGGTACCTGCTTTTAGGGTTATGAATGCAATATAGTGCTTTTGCTAAGGGATAAAGGGACTGGGGATGGTGGGACTTTAAATGGGAAGTCTTCAGAGAAGACTTGCATCTGAAGTCTTGGGTTTCAGGCATTCAGTGCCTGAGGGTTTGGGCCTCTGTTCTGTGGTCATACACATGGACTTGTCCAAAAAAACTCCTGCTTTGCATCACATTTACTTCCATAATGCTAATTATTGAGACGACAGCGTTTTTATTGAAAATCCTCCTTTGTGGATGAGGTATCAAGTTATATTCATCGTAGAACCATGAAATACTATAGCTTTGGCTTTAATAGAGGGTTTTTCCAGTTACTGGTTGTTATAGAGGCTTCTGTTGAATTGCTCATGTCCTTTTTTAATGGGTGAAATACTTGGAAGGGGGATAATAGAAGCTGAATTTAAGGAATGAATAGCTTTTGCCGGGCATGTTGCTCCGAGTGAAGAGCAGACTAATGCGCTTTCCTAATAAGGCTGCGCTGGAAGCTGGAATGTTTTGAATCGCATTAAATGTCACAAAAGTATTCATCAGAGGGGAATGGCTTGTGGTATGTTTAGAAAGCAAATTTGATTATGTTTGGTCAGAATGGACTGTTTACACAGGCTAAGTATAGCTTTTTCCTGAAAGAACGAATGGCTCGCACGGAGAAGCCTGTGCAGAAGCCTTTGGGCAATCTCATTTCCAGTATTAAGCTGTCAGTAGGTGATGGCTGCTCTTTCTGTTTTCATTGTCTACAATAATTTATAAGAAGCTCAAAACCGTAACCGTTTGCCAAGGTCTTTTGTGTGTGTTGCTTACAATAAGCACTTCTACCCAGCTTTTTTTTATGTCTCGGTTTTGTTGGTATGTAATTGCAAACAGCTAATAAACTCATCTACTCGAGTGCTAGTTTTAAATCATTCAGAAAATATCCTGCTTCAAGCAGTCTTGTTTTCCCAGTACGTAGTAACAGGGCTAGCACGTCATCTCATTTGGAAAGCCTTTCCCATCAGTTATGTTTACTGTGACCAAGCCAGCGTGGAATCCTCATGTGTTCAACTGCTAGGTGGCCAGTGAAGGGCTAACAGCTGAGGGAGTATGCAAGATTCTGCAGTTTAATTACTCCTTTGCGGTGCAACTTGGTTGTGTCTGTCAGAATCCTAAGGGAAGGATAGTCTTACGTGTGCGTGTTGGATGCGTCTAGCTTTCAGCTGGACGCGTGCACTTCCCCTGGTAGTGTCTTGTCTGACCACAAGGCATGCTTCACGTTCAGATCCTGGTGGCTCGGTTTGCTGGGTGAGCGTTGTCTTTTTTACGACGGGAGATAAGTCACCGCTTTTAGGCTGATTATGGTCCGAAGTCAACAAGGCCAAGTTAAGCTGCTTGAGGCATGTCTGGAGCACACAAATTTACGCCCTTGTTTCAAGTATCTTTGGGTGAAATCAAGTGCTGTGATGCTGTCTGGCTCCAGTGTTGAAAGAGCATTGGGAGTGTTTCAATTATTGAGCCTTTTTCATGTTGTATGATTTTTGTGAAGGTTGCTTTTGTATGAGCCTGTCTTCAGATCATCTGGAAACCAAGTCATTCCTTTTCAGTGCTGTACTGAGGAATGCAGAGCAGTCTCATCCACTGCACACTCGAATTATTTTGTAGTCGCAAAAAAAAGCTGTGAGAAGAGTGTTCCTTTAGAGGCTGAGACTTTGAGGTCCAGCATTAGGAAAGAGCATGAAATATAGAAGTTGACTTGAATATTCAACGTCTTTCTGCTTACTGGTAGGCCAGCTTTTAGCAGATGCACCAAACATTCTGAGCTGCCCTGTTAGACATGTGCTTGAGCTACGGAGCAAAATGCGTGTTTCCTTCTCATTCCGAAAGATGCTTCCACATGTGTTCACGTTTCTTTTTCCTCTTGCTTTTGTGGCTGCAAACTGACAACTCTGCAATTAGCAGTGATTAATGATGCTCCCCAGCGCTTTGGAGGGCTGGAGGTCAGCCTTCTCATAGGCTGCAGGCTCTGTGGGAAAGGAGAGGACAGGACCTGTTCCTCAGAGCAGACAAAACCCTCTCTGGGAATTACCGTTGATGCGGATCTAATGCGTGTCACCAGGGATGCACAAGTGGGGAAGGGGGAAGTGTGGAAAATGATCTTCTCATTTGGTAGTGATTATTTTAATTCAAACATTCCACGTGGAGCATAAACCTTTACGTGCCTGTGTTTTCCTTGTTGTAAGTTAGCCACTGAACCGGAATCTGAGCTTTGAGGGCCAAATGACTTTGAGGGAAGCAGTAAACATTCTGAACACAATTAGTAAAAAGAAAATTAAAAGGGTTAAAAAAAAGAGAAGAAAATGAAAAATAAATGGAGCATGTGGTCCTAATTCAAGTCTAGTTCTCTGTGTAGTTCTGGTAGAAACAGAAGAGCTGGTTTATAGAAGAAGTGTTTAGACTTGTAGATTTTGTTAGCTGATCTCCACTTAAATGAACATTTTTGTTTCTTCAGCAAATAAGGAAATGAGAATCCAGCTTCAGTTCTTCAAAAGTCAGTTGAGAAGATTTGTCAGAAATCTGGGTTGTGTTGCTTCAGGCAGGCTGTGGTTGCTGCTCCTTGCATGGTTAATGGTGCCAGCTTCTCTGAGCAGCTACCAAATATGGCCAGAAGTGTTCTGCAATGTGGCAAGAAGCCACTTTCTGTCGGAAGAGCATGCAGAGACTCAGTAGAGCGACGTTTGCAGACAAAATGTTAGCTGTCAAATTTTTTTGCTGAGTGGTTTTGGTTTAGACTTGATGTTGTGTGTGCTGTGTGCAGCTTTGCATCCACGTGTGCAACCTGAAAATACAAATCGAGAGGCTTTGCCTGTAACGTGGTGCCAGTGCACTTCAGATGTGACAAAAATCTGTCAGCTCTTAATCTTCTTAATCCTTCCCACCACCCCAGAGCGGTTTCAATGCAGTCATTGTTTGGAAGAAACTGGTTTGCCATCCGCTGTGAATTTCAAGTGATGCTACACTTACTTGTGAAGACCCAAGCCTGTCAAAAGATTCTGTGTTATTTCACTTGCTACGTTCTCCGGAAGGATGTTGGATGATGATGTTGTTCTAAAATGAATTTTTTTCATTTAAGCCTAAATAAAGATGATGAACTATTTAATCTGCTTTTGAGTTACCTGACACAGTTTGAAATGATGGAAAACAATCAGTAATTTTGAGCCAAAATCTCCTAATTGGTGGTGTGGTATTACGGGTGGATTGGACTAGATGATCTTTCGAGGTCCCTTCCAATCCCTAATGATTCTATGATGTAGAAGTCAAATAGCACTTGTTCATAGATCCTAGAGTTTTCGAGCATCTTGTTGTGTCTGGATGAATTAACCCAGGGGTTTTTTGCCTTCTCCCTGTATAGATTGTTGTAGCCTTAACTTGAATATTTCTTGTTTACTTTAGAGGAAAGAAAACTAAACTCTTTATATATCCAAAGGTGGATGTGATTGATTTAGAAGAGGGAAATGCTTCAGCATTAAAAATCTAATTTTTTTAAGACTCTATGTATTTTTTCTTTTCCAGAGTGTCCTCTGTAAAGAAACCTGATATTATTCAAGTACCAAAGGTATGTTCATCATAATCATCACAGCCAAGCATGCAGCCCTGTTGCCCATCTGTGTCAAACCCTCTTGCTAATAAGCACTGTCATTCAAACCTTCTTTCAATACAACCTGCTTGCTTTCCACGTGCAATATGAAGAGTTTTACAACATTTGAATATTTGAGTGATTTGGGGTATTTTTCTAAAATAAATTGAGATACCTGGCAAATAATTATCCAACAACCAACAAACTCTAAATAAGTGTTGTCTTCCAACTCTCAGCATACTTTTTTCTTAGAAAGATATTGCTGAAGTTTTTATTCTAACACCAAGAGAAAGGAGTCAGTGCCTTTTGGTGGGGATTTCTCTTGTTTTGGGTTTTTTTTATGTGCACTGAAGCTTCTTTCAAATACAAAGGAAGACTTATCTTTACAGTGTCAGAGAACATTGTTCCCTCTCTCTCATTAGAGCCTTGGGGTTTGAAGAACTTGTTCTTCAAATACTTGTTTTCTTCAAGCACTAGTTTTAAAACCTTCCTTTTTGATAAGAAAATCAGAGACTCTGTTAGGTTGGAAAAGACCTTTAAGATCAAGTCCAACCATTAACCTAACTGTACCAAGCCCACTGCTAAAACTGTTTGCAGACCTGAAAATATTTCCAAGTGGCTTGTACTTGAAAATCATCTCCAGTAGGACGTGAGTGGTGCTTATGTGCATAGGACACTGCACGTACATGTCGCTGACCGTGATTTGAAAGGCCACAGTTTGGGAACCACTGTGTTAAAGCACAGCTCCCACAGGGAGATAGAAAAGAATCATGATTGAGGGGGTTTTGATCTGCCAAGGGTGTAGGAAGATGTTTGGGCACTTCAGTGGAGTGCAACTGGAAAAGATTGTGAAGCCCTGAAGTCCTGATCCCTAATAAACAAGCTCTGGGGCTCTGATTCTGCTCTTACAGGCAGTGTCTGCAGATCCATCCATACATATGGTGTGTGTGGATAAATACATCCACTGTGGGTGGATAGATACACAGGCCATTTGTGTATGGAGAGCATTCATATCTTGAATCTGGTCTTAGAGGTGGAATGTGAGTTTTTATTAGAAAACAACATCTTTTTCATGACTTACCCGGTGGGTTTTGCAACAGAGTCGTTCTTCAGTTTCTCTTTAATGTGATTTGTGAGGTGTCTGTTTTGGATATGACGAGGAGTTATCATCAGGGGATTTCATATTGACTGAGTACGCTTGGATCGTTCCCTTTTGTAAAAAAGCATGCCTCGTTATTTTTCCATACTTCATGGCTGCAGTCTCTGTACAGCTTGCTTCAGCTTCTTTGTGTTGTCTCCCTGCTGAGCAACGTGCATGTGTTTGGCGTGGTTTTGTGTGTTTGTTTTGTTTTTCATCTCACATAGGGAGAACCTGCAGAAGTAGTTAAGCCTGTGCCTATTACCTCTGCTGTCGCACCCAAAGTCACTGCCACAGCCAGCGTGGCTTACAATAAGACACCGAGGCCATTCGGAGCCATAACCTCCGCCAAAGTCACCTCCATCCCATCACCATCCTCTGCCTTCACCCCGGCGCAGCCAGCGGCGCCGTCGCCAGCGCTGCCCACTGCGCCCGGGCTGCATGTTAACGCCAAGCCTAACGCTGAGCAGCGGTCGCCCGCCCTGAGCGCTGCTAAACCTGCAGTTAATGTCCCATGGCAGCCCGCACACAATGCTGCCCTGAGCGCCGCTGCTGGCGAAGGGGCCCAGGATGTAGCCGAGGGGCCACGACGAGGATTCACAGAAAACCAGGGGGAGAGTAAACAGCAAAATGGGTAGGTGGGATTTTTGTTTTTGCTGTGAGGGTCTTTCCTCGCAGGAAAAAAGCTGGGCTTGTTTAAGGACCGACTAAAACACAGCTTGGAGAAGTCATTTAACCCTCAGAAGTGTATCTCTGAGGAAAGACCAGCATCTTAAAAGATGCTCCAAAGGGCCAAGCCAGACTTTTCTCAGGAGTGGCCCNAGAAGGAACTTCTTCACAGTGAGGGCGACGGAGCACTGGAACAGGCTGCCCAGGGGGGTTGTGGAGTCTCCTTCTCTGGAGATGTTCAAGACCCGACTGGACAGGTTCCTGTGTGACTTGGTTTAGGTGATCCTGCTGTTGCAGGCGGATTGGACTAGATGATCTTTCGAGGTCCCTTCCGATCCGTAATGATTCTATGATTCTATGATTCTATGATTCTATGATTTAACCCTCAGAAGTGTATCTCTGAGGAAAGACCTGCATCTTAAAAGATGCTGCAAAGGGCCAAGCCAGACTTTTCTCAGGAGTGGCCCATCCATGCAGACTGTCACAGCTAAGCTGAATCTGGATCACCAAATGCCTCACACGCTGCGTTGTATCACAGTGTGTTCTGGACCTTACAACAAGCCTGGTATTAATTGCAATTAACTGTGATGTTCATGTCTCGCTGTGTGTTCTGACTTCCAGTAAGGGCGACCAAAAGCAGCAGGCACTCAGAAATGCAGAGCAGTCTGTCAAGAAGGGTCAGTGGGTGCTGTGACAGCAGGGAATAAGATGCTTTTGAAGAGCAACCTGTGGCTCCAGCTGGACTGGTGGAGAAAGGTCCCAGAAGGGAGGCAAAGGACAGATGGTGGATTGCTTCTCTGCACGACACACAGGGAACTCGCAAGATGGATTCGAGGAAACTGGCCAGGTCAAGCAGACTTTTTGCAGCGTTGCCTGCACTTCAGCTGTTTTCTTTCAACCTATGTTGCATTTTAGGGGAAAAATTCACTAGTTTTCATAGTCATATAATTGTTACATTAAAGTAGATAGTGGAGACTTAACAGTTAAAGCACTGTAAGGCTGCCTGAAGGCTTGTGCTACTACACCTGGTATAGTATCTAGGCTAGTAAACAATAGATTAATAAATTAAATTGAGCCCAACAGCAATCCTGGGCACTTGGACCTGCATTGCTGCTCTGGTTTTTGGCACTGCACTTTTGGCCTTGGCCACCTAGGGCTTTCCCAGAAATTCCTGGGCAGGGCTGGGAGCTGCAGAGCCCCAGGGGCTTGTTCCCAGCCGCTGTGCAATGGGTGCCATTCAGTGGTGCCAAGCCAGCTGGCCTCTTTGCCCAGCAGCAGTGTCAGGCAGATTGAGCTCAGTTAATAATGGTAGGAGGGGAACTACAGCTTTCTTTTCAATTGTAAGGATGTAAAACCTGTGCCTGAAACCTAAAAGCTGTCGTTAACCATTTCCCATCCTTCCAACAGACCTTCTGCCTCTCTCTTCTGATGCTGTCTCAGTATAGAAAGTACACAAGGAACCCACAGAAAGATAAACTTATGGATCACCTCAGATACAGGGTAGTAGTTTCAGTTGAGCTTCTCATGGCAAGAAAAAGTTTTCTATAAGCACCTGTTCCCTTTGTACTGCAGTANGTCAGCCGCATGTACAGATACTCACTTTCCACAGACTTTCACACCTTTAATCACCTATTTAATATCACTTTTATTTTTGCTGTTAACTGCTTTGATAGAACAAATATTTTTCCATGTCTGTTGTTATGGGAACTTCCAGCCCTTTCTTTGACAGCTGATGTCAGGAGTCCAGACTGGGTAGAAGTGGAATAAAATTGAGAGGTCCTGAGGACTGGCTAGATGCTGGTGGACTCAAACCCTTTCTTATCTTTCCAGGAATGTTGTTTTAGCAATTAACTGTGAGAGGAGTACACAAGCAGCAATTAGTACTGAAAAAATGAAGCAATAGGAGCAAAATTAAGTGTTCTGAGAGGAAGTGCTTCAGGGGTAGAGTAAGCACTTGACAATCAAGATAGTCTGACTGGGTGAGCTGTTATGTGCCCTACCTCAGGCTGAGGGATGAACAATACTCACTGAAGGGTATCACAGCTGACAGGTGAAGAAATCCCACTTCTACTGACAACACTGCAAGTCTACTCTGGCAAAGCTTGAAAAAGTTTAAAGCTGCAAAAACCTGCTTTAATTTTGCCATCTTTCTTACAGTAGTGAGTTTGGGCTGTCTGTCCTACGGCAGAAAACAAAACTGACCAAATAAACACCTTGAAAGTGATTATATCTCAGTCTGCTGCTGCACTAATTACTTAGTATCATGAAGAAAAATGTCTACAATGATACTCAACTACCTGCCCATTTAAGGTCTAATCAGTAGCATTAATGAAGAAGTATCAGAAGCATTGAGGTTTGGAATAACTGGTCAATCTGAACTAAATTCCATTTTGCTTCTGTGATTTCTATTATTAATGTTCTCCAAAAATATCCCCCAACTTCACTGCAGTGCAGCTGCACTTCTGTTGAAGCCTTCTTGCTAGCTCTTGCATGAAAACGTGCCTGCTGCTTGACACAGGTAAGATGTCCACAGACTTCTCTCAGTTTGATCTCAGCTGAACTGGGTTTGTCCCTTGTAGGCTCTCTTGATGAGTGATTTTTAGTTTGACTTACATGATGCACAGGTCGGATTTGGAAACTCCTTTGATGTTTCAAGAAGCAATGAGTGTATTAACACATCAAATACTTTTTTCCCTTGCAGATATCAGCAGCGACAAAGTTAGTATCAACAGCACTGGAGTTGAGCTGTGGTTGTTTTTCGTGTTGGAATAACCAGCATGTGTTCTTGTTTTGCAAAACTACAGCGCTTACAGCGTCTCGTATTTAAAGTTTGCAAAACAGCTTCAGCTTTTCTTAGTAACTTCTTAGTGTAGTGAGTGGTTCTGTCTGCATCGGACGTGATTTGGTTTTGCTTTTCGCTCTGCTGTATCTTTCAGATTTTGAGGGGTGTTTTCATGCCACATGTTTAAAGCAGCAAAAACCTACTTGAATTTTGCCATCTCTCTACAGTCATGTGGTGGTTGTGTGTGGTGAGAAATGGGTGATGGCTAATTGCTGTTGGCAGTACAACGAGTAAGTGGTGAAACACAGTGTAAAAGCAAAAACGGCTTGAGGACTGTGGAATGAAAGGTTGCATACTGAATTGGTGTGATAGAGTAAACGAGAGTAACATCATCCTTATGCTGTGATTTGTACAGACTGAGGGGGGTGTGTGTGTTCGCGTATGTGGTGGAGGTTGTCTCCTCTCCGCTCGCCTCCAGGCTGAGCTGAGCGCGACCCTGTCTCATGGCGTTTTCCTTTGTCTCTGGCACCACCTTGTGGCCGCAGGGAGCCATTGCCACTAGACTCCTCAGGCTTACAAAGGGACCGGGAGGCTCCACGAGCGAAGTCACAGGGATGTTCAGCTTGTAGCGCCAGTTTCGACAAATGCAAAACACTGCTTGTTTCACTGCGGTAGTTGCGAGAATGCAGTCAGCCGCATGTACAGATACTCACTTTCCACAGACCTTCACACCTTTAATCACCTATTTGATATCACTTTTATTTTTGCTGTTAACTGCTTTGATGCTTTACTCTAACTTCTTTTTTTTTTAACATCTTGTACCCTGTCCTGGAAATACTACTGTCTTTTTTTTTCCCTCTATCCCCACTTTTTTTTGGTAAATTTGATTTATTACATGTCTTTCACTACTACTGTGTGTCAGTAAATTCCATCTTTTGAATACAAGTTTGATTCTTTGCACATAATTCTCTCAAGTATTAATTGTTCCTTTAAGCTGAAGTACTTGCTAATGCATTTCTTTGAATAAGCCTAACTTTGACTGGTTGACAACTAATCATTGACATAATTCTCACCCATTTTTCACCTTTCTTCACCAGAAGTCCTTTGGACAGTAGAAAAGTAGTGTCAAAAAGGAAAGGTTTCGTTGAGTTCTTAATTTATTATCAATTCGATCTTATTTAGTTGTGCCTCTAGATGCTTGTTGTGCACAGTTAATCCATATAAATAAATGTACATGTAAAGTGTTTTATATATTGATATTTTGGGAGAATAATTGTCAAATTTCAGATTTTTATATATAGAGATCCAAAATCTGTTCTGTCTTCCTAAACTGAGAAGTCTCACTACACATATTCTTTAAATCAGTTGTTGAAAGCAAAGCTTTAGAAATCCCATATTCTTGCAAATACACTAGTGCAGGGATTGATATTAGTATGTGGAGAAAATCTGCAGCCAAAATCAGCAGGTTTGACTTCTAGAGAGGGTGTTGAGCACAAGTATGGCCGCGTTATGCTCCAGTTCAGTGCTGCTTGTGCTGTAAGTGGTCCGATTCTGATCCGGGCTTTGCAGGTGTTAAAAAAGACTTGACGTTTACTGGGTGGCCCTTCCACACAGCTCTTGTGAACCAAGGGAGAATTCGTCAAAAGGGACCTGCTCTGAACTAGACTGCCCTGCTTTACCCAAACAAATTGCCCTCTGATGTCTGTAAGGGCATCTCTGTGAGTTCTCTGCTGAGGTTTTGCTAGTAGTCAGCAGATATCACTATTAATTGGATTTAGGCTGCCTTTCCTACAAAACTGATTTGACAGAACAGCTAACTGCATTTCTGCTTCAACTTTCTGACTTTATTTCT
>VXBP01003279.1:1442-20240 GCA_013400115.1 Rhinopomastus cyanomelas | reverse complement strand
CCACCTGTTGATAGCCAGGATCCTCTTACGTGCCTTCATTATTCACATTGTATGGACAATGTGATTTTCTTGCTCCTCTATAAAAGATATTAAAGCTGTAGCTGAATCACAGTATCACAGAACATTGGAGATTGGAAGGGACCTCAAAAGATCATCCAGTCCAATCCCCCTGCCAAAGCAGGATAATCTAGACCAAGTCATACAGGAACATATCCAGGCAGGTTTTAAATGTTTCCAGAGAAGGAGACTCCACAACCCGCCTTGGCAGCCTGTTCTAGCGCTCCGTCACCCTCACTGTGAAGAAGTTCCTTCTCGTATTGATGAGCAATCTCCTATGTTCCAGCTTACACCCTTTGTCCTATCACTAGATGACACTGAGAAGACTCTGGCTCCATCCTCCTGATATCCACCCTTCACTTAAGCTATAAGAGAATCCTCATTGAATCTGGAATTAAATGCAGGTCTTGTGACTTATTCTAATATCTTATCTGTTAATCATTATTACTTTATCCCAGTATCACAGTGTACCAGGTTGGAAGGGACCTTGAGGATCATCTAGTCCAACCCTTTAAGCTAAAGAAATACAGTTTAAATGAGACAGTCCAGCACTCTGTCAGGCTGAGCCTTAAAACTGTCAAAAGTTGAGGAATCCACCACTTCCTAGGAATACTCTTCTAATTTCTAATTTTCTCACAGTGAAAAATGTTTCTTTGGAGTCCAATTAGAATTTCCCCAGAACAACTTGTGTCTTTTACTCTTCGTGTTTTCTACTTGACTACTTGTGGAAAGGGAGCCTCCATCTACTTGGCAGCCACTCTTTATGTACTGGTACATGGTAGTAAGGTGCCTCATAAGCCTTCTCTTCTCAAACCTGAAAAAACTGTATTGTCTCAGCCTTTCCTCATGTGACAGGTCTTCTAGTCTTTTGATCATTCTCATGGCCCTTCTCTGGCCCCTCTCCAGCCTATGTGCATGTTTTCATATAGTAGGGACCAAAACTGAATGCAGTACTCAAAGTGTGGTCTGAGCAGTGCTGGGTAGAGCTGGCTTTCTCCCAAGAGTTCTGACACAGTCCCCCACAGCCTCCTTGAGAAACTGACACTTCACAGCTTAGACAAATGGTTTGTGTAGCGGGTGGGCACAGGCTGAAAGGTTGAACCCAGAAGGCAATAATAATGAGTTCCTTCTCAAACAGACACAAGTGGGGTCCCCCAGGGGTTGATATTTGGTGCAATTCTGTTTAATATATTCATAAATGGTCTGGGTGTTGGAGTCAAGAACACCCTGATAAGGTTTGCAGATGGAACCAAAATGTGTAGGGAAGTTGACACTCAGAAAGGAAGTGCTGCCCTCCAGGAAAACTTGGACAGTAAATTATTGTTCAGCTAAGTGTATTTGTTGTATGTGTGTTGTTTTTAATGCTGTGTGGTATTAGGGTGGGAAAAGGACATTAGAAAGTATGTGTGTAGGGGGAAGAAAAGTACTTCTGTCTGTTGCAATGATAGAACATCTAGGATGATGTGCATTACTTAGAAAAAGAATCCATTAAGAACAGCAAGTGTAAAAGCCAAAACAAATTACAGGATATGTGAAGGATCAGTTGGGTGGAGCATCTCTTAATACCGAACAGTGATTTTTGAAAAAAAAATGTGAAGCATTAGCGTGGTGGTGAGAGTTAATGCTTTTCCATGTAAGACTCTGAGTGAGATTCATGCTTTTCTTTATTTAGAAGTACTGTTTTCATTTCTTGCCTTCTCTGAAGCCTGAACACAAAGTCAATTCTAAGTGGAGAAGTGATGCCTGGAACAAAGGCTCTTTCTGATTCCCTGGAGGAAAGAATGTCTGGTGCAGCGTAGCAGATTACTGTTTTTTAAAGGGAGTTAACTACATACTTGATCATGGAAAAGCAGTCTGGCTAATGCTTGTCTATTGAGTGGTAAGCAGTGGACAATTAACAAGAAACTGTGCCACATTTTGAAGGCTTTGAACTGATTTCTGGTTTCTTCATGAAAGCAACCTACCTGCTCTCAGAACCCAAGACATATACACTGAAGTTTAGTTGAGTCTGGCAATTATGATACATACACGTTGTTCTCAGGAGGCACCAAAGAACAAATGCACCATAATCTCCTCCTAGCTCTTTTTCCGTTTTGTTTCGTTTTTTTAAAATCTCTTTTATTACTGCTTTTCTGTAGCAAGTTTGCTTTGGACGGGTTTACAGAATACTTTAAAAATCTGCAATAAAGATACATTTCTTTTTTTGCCCGCACTTATTTGGACAATTGACAGCAAGTGCTGTGAGTGTTACTAACTCTAGTGAGCATTAAGGCTTGAGTATGTTTTATGCTGAAGTCTATGCCATTTTCCCTTGATTACAAACACAAGTTAACCAACACAGATCATCCAGACAAAGTTTCAAGCCTGGCTATAAGCTCTGGCAATTTCAGTTGCTACAGCCTGTACAGAGATCATGTAGCTTCATAGCAGCAGTTTTTATGGGAGGATGATAGATTGCTGTGATTAAGTCTATTTAATAAATATATTTGAGTAAATATATTACTTATAAATACCAGCTGTACGGTGTATTGAACACACTGCAATACTTCAAGCCTTTATATCTGTTTGGACACAGTGAGGCTGAAAGGATACATCTCACCAAAACACTACAGATCAGCTTCCATTTCTGGTAATAGTGGAATATCTGTGATTTTTTTGATCTTATGATGATAATTGGGACTATCTGTAGTAATTACCCCAAAGCTATTCCATTTTTAATTGGAAATCCCAGACAGCTTCTGTCTAGCTATTGCTGCTGGGCTTTCTGGTGTGGTGAGTGCCAGCCCAGGCCAGCATCCTTTTCTAAAACAGAACTGAATGGGAGAGTAACTGGTGGGTAGGAAAGCATTTTCTTCCTCTGGTTTCTGAGTACACTCTAGAAGATGACCGTCCAGGGGGCTGGGCTTTCCTCTCCAGGGCACAGAGAGTGAAGAACTGAATGGTAGAAATGTGTTACTTCCAGCTTTTCAGTCACTGGATGTCTTGTGACAAGATGCAATGCTCAAGTTATCCTGAAATCCTGAGGTTTGGCTTTTGATGGACCTTGCCCAGAAGCTCAAGAATAGGTTTTTAAGAACTTGTTTTTTTTTTTTTTTTAAAAGAACCCCTTTTCTCTCATTTGGTATAGATGGGTGCTAAACCTCCCCCCAAAACTGGTGAGTTGCAGGAATGGTGTCTGAGGTTTTGTCTGGAAATATTTTTATTTTCGTATGAAGCCATCCCTGCCAGAGACACCATTTGCTCATCTGTAGTAGCACTGTTGACTGTGCTCTGGGAAGGTCTCCTTTGCAGCAGCTCTGTGTTCCCAAGATCAGGGTTGTTCCACGCAATCCTGTGGCAGTATCTCTAATCTATGTAGCCGCAAATTCATAGAATCATAGAATCGAATCATTATGGGTTGGAAGGGACCTCGAAAGATCATCTAGTCCAATCCCCCTGCCACAGCAGGATCACCTAGACCAAGTCACACAGGAACACATCCAGGCAGGCCTTGAACATATCCAGTGAAGGAGACTCCACAACCTCCCTGGGCAGCCTGTTCCAGTGGTCCGTCACCCTCACTGTGAAGAAGCTCCTTCTCAGGTTGATGTGGAACCTTCTGTGTTCCAGCTTACAACCATTGCCCCTTGTCCTATCACTACATGACACCGAGAATAGCCCAGCTCCATCCATAGCCAGGGATCAAGTGTATTCGCACACCTTGTTTTGCATGTCCTTCTAATCTCTATGTGTCCTAACAGATCTAGTTTGGTGGGGGATGATGAGAAAAATTTGTCCATTAATTGTCCACGTTGTTTATGTGAGTTATTAATAATGTCTGTCAATACTTGACAGTTCTGTATGAGTGCTCTATTAGTTAAAACCTGTCATCTCATGTCTGAATATATCTATTATTCTTATGAATAGATTGAATAGATTTTCTTAAAGAAAAGCTTTTTTCCATCCAATGTTCTGTAAGGCAGAGGAACACGCAATAGAAGAAAAATCTGTTTTATGGCACAAATGTGTTACACTTGGAACTTTTTGAAGGGGACTGGATAACTTTTTAAAATGAAAGTATTCATTTTAAAGGTCCTATTTCCCTAAGAAACCATTCTCTCCTCTGACTTGGTTTATTTTGTGTCTTGTTTTACTTTTCTACCAATTTGTTTTTTTCCTGTAAATCATTGTGTTTCCACTGACTTCACTAGGGCAATCTGTATGGGTGCTTTTCAGAATTGCACCCTTTGTATCTGTTGAATTATAGATGAAGTAAACTGAAAATAGTGTTCTCGCTTGTAAGCATTTCTCACACACTGTTTTTTTCCCTTTGGCTACTTCTTGTGGTTAACTCCATCACCAGTTGGGAAATAAATGCAGGCATCTACCATCAGATTGCTTATACAAATAAGGATGCTTGGGCTGACTATTTCAGGATGCCTTTAAAAGGTCAGCTAGTGTGCTCATGTTTGATATTGCAATGACTAGAACAAAGTTGTTATAAAGATAGGTAAAAAACTCATTTTCTGTCTCAAAGAGCTCTCTATGTGTGTCTTACTTTCCTGACTTCTCCATATTCTACTGCCACCCAGCATTTATCGTTCTGAAATTTTAAAAAGCATTTCTCTGTGAATTTGACTGTTTCTGAGTATGTTTGAATAAATTGGGTTTACTTGCATCTCAGCTTTTTGATACATGAGCAATATGGACAACATATTTTTAACATCTCATCTTGTATGATTGATTGTTGAAAGAGTAACAATTTCACACAGTATCACAGTATCACAGTATTACCAAGGTCGGAAGAGACCTCATAGATCATCAAGTCCAACCTGTCACCACAGACCTCAAGGCTAGACCATGGCACCAAGTGCCATGTCCAATCCTGCCTTGAACAGCTCCAGAGATGGCGACTCCACCACCTCCCTGGGCAGGCCATTCCAGTAACCAATGACTCTCTCAGTGAAGAACTTTCTCCTCACCTCAAGCCTAAATTTCCCCTGGCACAGCTTGAGGCTGTGTCCTCTTGTTCTGGTGCTGGCTGCCTGAGAGAAGAGAGCAACCTCCTCCCGGCCACAACCACCCCTCAGGTAGTTGTAGACAGCAATAAGGTCTCCCCTGAGTCTCCTCTTCTCAAGGCTAAACAATCCCAGCTCCCTCAGCCTCTCCTCATAGGGCTTGTGCTCAAGGCCTCTCACCAGCCTCGTTGCCCTTCTCTGGACACGCTCAAGCACCTCAATGTCCTTCCTAAATTGAGGGGCCCAGAACTGGACACAGTACTCAAGGTGCGGCCTAACCAGTGCAGAGTACAGGGGCAGAATGACCTCCCTGCTCCTGCTGGCCACACCATTCCTGATGCAGGCCAGGATGCCATTGGCCCTCTTGGCCACCTGGGCACACTGCTGGCTCATGTTCAGGCGGGTATCAATCAGCACCCCCAGGTCCCTTTCTGTTTGGCTGCTCTCCAGCCACTCCGACCCCAGCCTGTAGCTCTGCATGGGATTGTTGTGGCCAAAGTGCAGCACCCGGCACTTGGACTTATTGAACGCCATCCCGTTGGACTCTGCCCATCTGTCCAGGCGGTCAAGGTCCCGCTGCAGAGCCCTTCTGCCCTCCAACTCAGACACATCTGCCCCCAGCTTTGTATCATCTGCAAACTTGCTGATGACTGACTCAATGCCCTCATCCAGATCATCTATGAAGATGTTAAAGAGGATGGGGCCCAGCACTGATCCCTGAGGGACACCACTAGTGACCGGCCGCCAG
Source organism: Rhinopomastus cyanomelas (assembly GCA_013400115.1). NCBI lineage: Eukaryota > Metazoa > Chordata > Aves > Bucerotiformes > Rhinopomastidae > Rhinopomastus > Rhinopomastus cyanomelas. Next base: position 14,438 of record VXBP01003279.1, on the reverse strand, counting down.
CTGGATGTGGCACCATTCACCACCACTCTCTGGGCTCGGCCCTCCAGCCAGTTCCTAACCCAGCACAGAGTGTTGCCGTCCAAGCCGTGGGCTGACAGCTTAGCCAGCAGTTTGCTGTGGGGGACAGTGTCAAAGGCCTTGCTGAAGTCCAGATAGACCACATCCACAGGCCTCCCCACATCCACCAAGCGGGTCACCTGATCATAGAAGGAGAGCAGGTTGGAGAGGCAGGATCTGCCCTTCCTGAACCCATGTTGGCTGGACCTGAGCCCATGGCCATCCCTCAGGTGCGCAGTTATTGCCCCCAAGATAACCTGCTCCATCAGTTTCCCTGGCACTGAGGTCAGGCTGACAGGCCTGTAGCTCCCGGGATCCTCCACCCAACCCTTCTTGTGGATGGGGATCACGTTGGCCAGTTTCCAGTCCCCTGGGACCTCTCCGGTGAGCCAGGACTGGTGGAAAATGATGGAGAGCGGCTCGGCCAGTTCATCTGCCAGCTCTCTCAGCACTCTAGGATGGATCCCATCTGGTCCCATGGACTTGTGGGTGTCCAAGTGGCTCAGCAGGTCATGGACTAATTCCTTGTGGATTTCCAAGGCTGCACACCGCTCCCCAACCCCATCCCCCAGTTCAAGAGGCCACTTGCCCTGAACTCCTCCCTCCTCACTGTTAAAAATTGAGGCAAAGAAGGTATTCAGGACTATTCTTACTTGTTAGGTGTGAATAATTATTTTGAATCAGAAGGATGATGTGAGTTTTTAATCTAAGCTACTTGCTATTCTCTAACATAACTTTCAAGTGAAAATGTAAAAGATTATTTTTAAGTAATACATGGAGAAAGAAGTTGAATGCGTTTATGCAAGGTTTCTGCAAGGCAAACTCATTACTTCCCCAGCTGGGATCTGCTTTCAAAAATATGCGTTTATCAGAGACACACAAAAGTGTTTTTTTGTTTGACAGCAGTAGCAAGCAGGGGGTCTCAGACCGTTTGCTGTGAACAAGATTACATATCATAAAGCTGTCATGAGTTGGCACTAATTTGACAGTTTGTTGGCTCAGTGCTATGAATGTAGGGGATGGAAATGTCTCTGTGATGCCACAAGTTTCACGGGGAGAGCATTGATGAATGACAGACAAATTGGATTGTTATGTAAAGTGGTCTTGTCCTGCAAGTGGGGAAAGCACATTAAACCTGACAAATTTTGGTTGTAAAATACGTAATGAAAACTGTTGGAAGGCTGAATATCCCTTAAAAGTTGAAATATATGGATTTTTGTTGTTTTGATTATCTTTGGTTGACAAATTTTAAATATTTCACCTTTGAGTTATTCTGCATACTCTCTCCTAGTTTCTTCAGTTGTTTCTCTTTGAGTCTTTCATGCCAGACAGAACTTATCGGGGATAAGCTAATAATTCTGGCATTACATTTTGTGCCTCAGAACAAATTGAGAGAGACAGATGCTTTCTTTTGGGGAAGTATATGAATAAGACTAATGAGATTATTCTGGGGAATAAGTGAATGGGTAGATGAAAAGGAGGGGTATACAGCAGGGGATAGAAATACAGAAATGTTCATGGAAAAAGGGTTTTTTAAAAGTAGTATTCAAGGAATATCAATAGCCTATTTCAAAAGCCATGTTATTATGTTTTCCTGCCTATTAGTGAAATTACTGCTAAAAATATTGGCTAATGCATTTGCAGTTTACCTCAACGTGGTTCATTCATGTTACTCTTGGGCTTGTTCTCAGCCTTGCTTACTAATCCACATAAAGTATCAGGAATGTTCAGCATTTATTTCTGAATTTCTTTTTTCAGGTGCATACAGAACTGGAGGGGTTTTTTTAAATAAAAGCCCCTAAACAATTATCAGGCAAATAATTAGTCTGCTCTGCATAACAATGCTCTAAATTAAATATTGAGCAAACGCATACACTTGCTCTGAGCATGAGATAAACTAATTTGCACAGTAAAACTTAGTCTGACATTGATTAAGGCACCTTTATGAAGAGTAATAATAGAATCATTCAGGTTCACAGAGGCCACTGAGATCATCAAGTCCAACCAATAACCCCACTCTGCCAAGTTCACCACTAGACCAGATCTTTAAGCACCACATGTAAACAATCTTTAAACACATCCGTAGATGGTGACTCAACCCTGGCAGCCTGTTCCTAGGCCTGACTACTCTTTCAGTAAAAAAATTTTTCCTAATGTCCAGCCTAAACGTCCCCTGGTGCTGCTTCAGGCTGTTCCCTCTTGTTCTATCACTAATTACCTGTGAGAATAGAGCAGCACCTACCTTTCTACAATGTCCAGGTAGTTGTAGCGAATGATAAGGTCTCCCTTCAGCCTCTTCTTCCTCAGGCTAAAAATCCCCAGCTCCCTCAGCTGCTCTTCATAAGACTTGTTCTCCAGAGCCTTCACCAGTCTTGCTGCCCTTCTTTGTAACTGCTTCAGCACCAAAATGTCCTTCTTGTACTGAGGTGCCCAAAATGGAAACTGGTACTTGAGATGTCGTTTCACCAGTGCTGAGTACATGGGGATAACCACTTCCCTAGTCCTGCTGGCCACACTGTTTCTGATACAAACCAGAATGCCATTGGCCTCTTTGGCCACCTGGGCACACTGCTGTCTTATATTCAGACACTTGTTGACCAGCACCCCCACATCCCTTTCTGCCAAACAACTATGCAGCCACAGTTCCTGAAGCCTGTAGCACTGCAGCAGGTGGTTGTGGCCCAAGTGCAGGACCCAGTGCTTGTCCTTGTTGAAGCTCATACCGTTGACCTCAGTTCATCAATCCAGTCTGTCATAACAGATTTATTTAGGCACAAATATTTCATGCGCAGCTTAAACCAAGTTGTCATGCTGTGTAAGTATTAGCAAAGATATGATGAGTTGTTCTAGTGGCTATGTCATGATGGAATATTTGTTTTCATCCTGTGGAGAATTAAAATTGTACTGCTGAGGTATTTCCAAGTCAATGATTGTGCTCACTTTCAAACAGTCAGTGTAAGCAACAGAATTCCTATAGTGAAACCAAAGAGTGGTTATGTAACCGAAGCAAATGGAAAAATTTCTGAGTGACTGGAGAAGTATAATGCAGATTCAGGAAAAGTTCACCTCTCCTGAAGATGCTGAGTGTTCTTTACTAGCAGCCTGAAATTGTGTGTAAGATCCAGACTGTGTGGCTTGTAATCCAGAAAAGATGAAGCATCAATAAAACAAGCATAGCAGCAAAGTAAACTGCCTGGTTCTATCTGTTCATATCTGTACATAATAAAATGAACACTACTTAGGTTAGTCTATGGAAACCAAACCTTGGGCATAGTTGTTGGCACCTCTCTGTCATGAGTCTCTGGTAGGAAGATTCCTGTACAAAGTGAGGGTGTTGCCAATGTTCAGCAGGCAAGTGACATGCAGTTGTTATTGATTTCTGTTTCTTTCAGTGTCTGATGTGCTGCAGTGAGGAACACAAAAAGATGTATTCCCCGCCCGCTGGGCTGGCTGTTTGAGCTTGGGGCGTGCTTCGTCAGCAGTACTACCTGTGGTTACATCAGTCGCTTTCTCCGCCTCCCACTCTGGGTGCACATTCACTTCTGCGTTGTTATAAGTCGCGGCTGAGACTGCAGTAGAGGCAACCTCCGCCCGGTGGAGCAGCCTCCGTCCCCCCTGCCCGCGGACAGACGGATGGAGCCAGCTTCCCCCTCTCTCTCCCGCCGCGATGCCCTCAGACCGGCCCGCCAAGCAGCGCCGCACCCTCGCGGACTGTTGTAAGGAAGTGCAGCGGATCTGAGAGCAGCATCCAAGCAAAACACCGCGCCACCCCCCTCTCCCAGGGCTTTTACGGCTGCGGCAGCAATTCTCTTTACTGCTGCAATTGTCACTAATGTGTGAATTGCCGCTCTCCACATCAATCCAAACTCCTTCGCCGCTTTGCCCCCTTTTTCGCTTTCAAGGGTAGCCTCCCAGAGCAAATCTCCCACTTCTTTCCACTCATTAACACTAAACAGAGGGGCAGCTTCAGGCAGCTTCCCCTTTTCCTTGCCCATTTTACAAGGGCATCCACACCAGCTCACTTAATCTTCTCAGCTCTCTTAGAGAGAATACACGTAAGCAAGCAAATTGCCGCGTCCCACCCCATCGTGATCTCACCCTCAGCAAGGGCTTGATCGGCCGCTCTGGCTGCGTTTGCCCACCAGGCCACTCCCATCTCCCAGCTCCTCCCCACAGCTGACTCCACCCTCCCCAGGTTACAGCCTTCGGATCTAGGGGAAGCCACTCGGGCCGTCCTTCCCCAATGTTTACCGGGAATGCCCTATCTTCTTCTAAGAGATCTGCCTCCCTCATCGCTTTACATATCCTAGTCCAATCAGTCAGCAAAGACTGCCCCCCCCAATTGACTCCACCCACCCCCAGCCGACAGCGAGGCCACAGGTCGGGAGGGGGCAGTAAAAGCCACCAGGGGAGGAGACAAGGGCATGACAGCCGGTCGCTCCACGCCCCTTTTTGGGAGCTCCCCCTCTGGGCGGAGATCACACAAAGAAGGATACAGACGGGGGGGTAGGAAGGTGGTGCTACGGACGAAGATGTCACCACTTCCTCATTCTTCTCCGGTGCTGACGCATTGGGCGGGGCGGTCGGCATCAGCGCAATCTTGTCTCATACCGACTCCCTAAGGGGCAAGGAGTCTCCCGGCCGTGGAGTTAACCCCCGCATCACCCTGCCTTCACCCAACCCCAAAATTAAACCCCAGGTTTTCAGTTCTGTCGCCCGCTGTGACGACACAGCCCTCTGCGCGAGTGCCGATGTTAAAGAGTCCCACCACGCAGAATCATAAACGTAATGGGAGGAAGAAAGAAGCCCCTCCTTCTCAAAAAGGAGAGGAGCACGGCCACCTCCTTCTTAGAAGGAGCGATTTTCCCACAATAAGTTTTACAAATGTGAGATAATATGAGATAATACCTTAATGACAGATATCATCAGGCCCGACGCCCTCCTGCACCCCACCTCTTCCACTGCCTCGGTCCGGCAGACGACAATGGGAAATTGCACACGTGCGTTAGTTGCCCCAGGGGTGATGAAGTCCCTCTGGCGTATTAAGGCCCAGCACCCGACTCTCTGGTCCCGCACCCCGCCTCTTCTACCGCTCTCACTACGGTAGGCTTTCACGTCCGTCTCACAGGTAGTCGTCTCCAAGACACAATTTGGATACAGACTGCCTCAGAAAAGTCCCTGTGCAGAGTTCACGTTCCTGTTTGGGCGCCAGATGTTGCAGTGGCTCTGAAAGACTAAGTTACAGCCCATATCCCGTGAATTGGCTTGACGGCCTTCAGGCTTCTCTGTGCCCGACTCTTATGGTCCTGTGCCTTACTCGGACCATCGTATACTATTAGGACACCAATATGGTTAGCAGCAAATGGCGTTTATTACAAGTAACACACACTTAATATAGCTTTCTCTTATCGCATTACTACCAATCCTCTTCACTGCAGTTATCTCTCTCTGCCCAATGAACTTGCGGTATGCACTGTTTTTCTCCATATTTGGTCTTGTTTGTTCTTCTCCTTATCTTCAAGGACGACTCCTGCAGGTCCCTGGGAGCTGAAAGGACCTGTGGAGCCAAGGGAGCCCATAAAACAGCTCCTGCTGGACATGTGGGGCCGAAGGGCCCATACAGACCCTGACGCCATTGCAGCCATCTTATGAGCAACTATTTTAGCAACTACAACAGGCAATTGTTTATGTCTCCTCAGTGCCTAAGAAAATCTAAGGTGCGTTGACTTGCTACTAACATTAAGAAATAATGGAAGTTAAAAAAAAATCAGTATTGTGCTTAAATTTTGCCTACCTTCATCTGAACCACTAAAGTCAAGAAGGGACTGCTCTTTCAACAAAGTGGTTATTCCCCTTAACTTTTCTCATCAGTCATTGCTGGATGCTTGATTTAGATGACATTGAGGTAAAGCTATCAGTTAAAACACATTATTTAGTAATGCCCTAGGTATTAATATGTTATTTTATGTGTGTAATTAATTATTAGAAACACACTAAATTGTACCTTGTGTTTTGTTGTAGTTGCTAAACTAGCTGCTCTTAAGATGGTGGCGATGGCATCGGGGTCCGTGCAGGCCCTGCAGCTCCACATATCCAGCAGGAGCTGTTTTGTGGTCCCTTAGGCTCCACAGGTTCAGAAGATGCGGTTTCAGGGGCCCCTCGGCATCCAGAGGCCTGCGAGAGTCGTCCTTGAAGATAAGGAGAAAAGCTAAACAATGCCAAGTAAGGTGAAGCAGAGTGCATTCTGTGACCCCATTGGACAAAGAGAAGAGCAGAGAGTGATAACTGTAGTGAAGACGATTGGTGGTGGTATGATAAGGGAGACTATATTAAGTGTGTATTTCTTCTAATAAACGCCATTTGCTGCTAACCATATTGATGTTTGAGCGGTATGTGAATTGTCCGGGTAACGCAGGGCCGAAGGAGCCGGGCGTAGAGAAACCTGAAGGCCGTCACGCCAATTCGCTGGATGCGAGCTGCAACTTAGGCTATCCGAGGCACTGCAACAGTATTTTGAGTAATTTACACTTCTTCCAGAGTAAAATAACAATTTATCTTTGCCATTGCTACTAGAGAGAGATGTACCTGAGCTTAAAAGTGATCCTACTTCAAGTGTCATTAGTTTTACACTTGAATGACAAAACCTCAAGCCTATAATAATAAAACAGCTCAAGACTACAGGTTCCAAGAGAAAAGAACAAAAGTTGCATCATTTTTCCCAAAAGAGTGCTGAAAAATACAGAAGATTGATTTCTAATCACATTAAAGGATGCTTTGGACCTAAAGTATTTCAATAGCAAAAATCACTGATTTTTGGAAAGCGTAAAATTCTAAAGACAGGCTGCTGTGTCTTTGCTGATAAGCTTGTATCTCCTTGTTTATCTACATTGCAATATAGTTGATCTCCTTACCTACCTGTAGTGCAGAAGATCTGCAAACAGACACTTAAACATTTCTCAGAGGTGCCCCGCAGCAGCCAGAAGGGAGGAGTCTCAGCTTCCAGTATTTAAGGTTAAGAGCTTCCAGGCAGCACGGCGAACAGGAGTAGGCAAACAGGATCATAGAGAGGCAGTTTGCGCAGCACGTCACGCAGGCAGGGCAGGCAGGTGGGGTAGCAGATGCCGCTTTGTTCTGTTAAGTCGTGTTTCTTTCTTGCTTTCAATCTTCGCTCTACTGTCCTTCCCCTTGTTGGCAATGGGGGGAGTTAAACGATCGAGGGCTAAAGCAGCTGCTAGGAGGGATTCGTTTGCCCAGACAATCCCCCTGACAATGGATGTGGCTGTTCAGACTGCTGACTGCAGGGAATGTCTGAGTCTTATGCCACTGCAAGGGGGCAGTGCCAGAAACACCTGCGTGCATTGTGAGCAGGTGCATGACCTGCTCTGTATGGTGGCTGAGTTAGGGGATGAGGTAGATAGGCTGAGGAGTATTTGTGAGAGCGAAAAGGAGGTAGATTGGTGGAGTAGCACTCTCTCATCAATGAGAGCTGCCCAGGAGTCAGAGGAGCCTAGTATTTCCTATCACCGGGAAGAAGGTGCTCAGGAACTAGAAGAGATTGAGGCTTTGCCCCATAAGGAAGAAGGTAGGGTTGTCCCTGATGATGAGGAATGGGAACAGGTTCCCATTTGTGGGGGAAACAGAACCCTCTCCTGCCGCCCTCTGCCCTTCCAGATGCCACCTTTCCATCTGCCCTTGGAGAACAGGTTCGGGGCACTGGATTTTGGGGATCAGGATGAGGAGATTGAAGACATTTTCTTAACTAGAGAACCCCCAAAGAGCACCCTTACAAAAAACTCCCTCAATACCTCTAGTACAAAAAAGAAGAGAAGGGTGGTGGTTGTTGGTGACTCCTTTTTGAGGGGAACAGAAGGTCCCATGTGTAGACCAGACCCTTCCCACAGGGAGGTCTGCTGCCTCCCAGGGGCCCGGGTTCAGGATATCAGCAGGAGGATACCTGAACTCATTAAATCCACAGATTATTATCCGTTGTTGGTGGTACAAGCTGGCAACAATGAGGCTAGTGAGAAGGGAGTTAAGACTATTAAAAGGGAATTCAGGGAACTGAATTCAGGGAACTGAGGGGGGGGGGGATGGCGAGCACCAGTGCGGCAGAGCTCTGATCTAAAGAAAGGCCTCCAGATCAGAGTGAGGAAGTTGATGAAGTCTTCAACAGCCAACTGACAGCAGCCTCACAGCTGCAGGCCCTGGTTCTCGTGGGGGATTTTAACTACCCAGATATCTGCTGGAAGACCCACTCGTCCAGCCACCCACAGTCCAGAAGGTTCCTCAAGTGCATTGGTGACAATTTCCTGATGCAGATGGTGGAGGAGCCAACTAGGAGAGGAGCGCTGATGAATCTTGTAGTCAACAACTAGACGGGTCTGGTTGAAGCAGTGAAGGTTGAGGGCTGCCTTGGTTGCAGCGACCATGAGATGGTGGAGTTCAGGGTCTCGTGTGGTAGGAACAGAATAGCTACCAGAACCGCAACCCAGAACTTCATGAGGGCCAACTCTGGCGTTTTCCAGCAATTGTTAGGGGAAATCCCATGGGCCCTGATGGGATGCACCCGCATGAAATAAAGCAAATGGCAGAAGTCATTGCTAAGTCAATCTCCATCATCTTTGCTAGGGCATGGGAAACAGGAGAGGTGCTTAGTGACTGGAGGATAGTAAATGTTACCCCAATCTTTAAAAAGGGAAAGAAGGAAGACCCAGGTAACTATAGACCAGTCAGCCTCACCTCCATCCCAGGAAAGGTGATGGAACAATTTGTTCTAGAGGCTGTCTCCAGGCACATCAAAGACAGGAGGGTCATTAGGGACAGTCAGCATGGCTTCACAAAGGGAAAGTCATGCTTGACCAACCTGATAGCCTTTGATGAGGGCATAATCAGGTGGCTGGATGATGAGCAGTGGATGTGGTCTATCTTGACTTAAGTAAGGCTTTTGACACAGTCTCTCACAGCATCCTTGCAGACAAACTGAGGCAGTGTGGTCTAGATTTTCGGGTAGTGAGGTGGATAGTAAACTGGCTAAAGGGTAGAAGTCAGAGAGTGGTGGTCAATGGGACAGAGTCTAGTTGGAGGCCTGTATCTAGTGGAGTGCCCCAGGGATCGGTGCTGGGACCGGTCCTGTTCAATCTATTCATTGATGACTTGGATGAGGGATTGGCATGCACTGTCAGCAAGTTTGCTGATGACACAAAGCTGGGTGGTGTCGCCGACACCCCTGCAGACTGTGCTGCCATTCAGCGAGATCTGGACAGGCTGGAGAGCTGGGCAGAGAAAAATCTAATGAGCTATAACAAGAGTAAGTCCAGAGTCTTACATCTGGGCAAGAACAACCCTAGGTACCAGTATAAGCTGGGGACTGACCTGTTGGAGTGTAGTGTAGGGGAAAGGGACTTGGGGGTCCTGGTGGACAACAAGATGACTATGAGCCAGCAATGTGCTCTTGTGGCCAAGAGGGCCAACAGCTTCCTGGGGTAGATCAGAATGGGGGTGGTTATCAGATGAAGATAGGTTCTTCTCCCCCTCTACTCTGCCCTGGTGAGACCACACCTGAAGTATTGTTTCCAGTTCTGGGCTCCTTGGTTCAAGAGGGATGTGAAGCTTCTGGAGAGCGTCCAGCGTAGGGCAACGAAGATGATGAAGGAGGTAGAACACCTCCCTTATGAGGAGAGGCTGAGGCAGCTGGGTCTCTTTAGCTTGGAGAAGAGGAGACTGAGGGGTGACCTCATTAATGTCTACAAATATTTGAGGGGTGGGTGTCAGGAGGATGGCACTGGGCTGTTCTCGGTGTCATGTAGTGATAGGATGAGGGGCAATGGTTGTAGGCTGGAACATAGAAGGTTCCACATCAACCTGAGAAGGAACTTCTTCACAGTGCGGGTGACGGACCACTGGAACAGGTTGCCCAGGGTGGTTGTGGGGTCTCCTTCACTGGAGATGTTCAAGACCCACCTGGATGTGTTCCTGTGTGACTTGGTCTAGGTGATCCTGCTGCGTCAGAGGGATTGTACTAGATGATCTTTCGAGGTCCCTTCCAATCCCTAATGATTCTATGATTCTGTGAAACTGCTTTCAGGCAAAGCTAGTGTTTTGAGACCTCCTGCTTGGACATGAGTCTGGATCAAGAGCTGAAGTAGGACTGTCACAGCTGGGTAACTGTTTCCCAAACTGCTTAAAGACTCTTGCCTGGACATTCTAGCTGGATACTCTTAAGACAGACAAAATTTTCAAGAACCTACCAAAGCAGAGACAGAACAGTAGTAGAAAGTTAACATAAAAGCTTGAATAACCAGTTCTGAAAACTGTTCCTCACTTGTACAGCTCACAAGTCACCAACCCAGCACTTTTGTGAGAGAAGAGTTCAACAACACATTTCTTCTCACCCAAGTCTTGTGCTGATCTTGTCAGCAAAAGATCATGAAAGATGCCATGTACAGGCAAAATGCTTCATGCCGCCCACTGAGAGATCAAAGTGGTCTCATTTTAGATCACTAAGTATAGGGCCCAAGACAATGTACTTGAAAACATCATAAATTGAAAAAAAAAACAAACCAAACAAAAGATCTAAAGATCACTGCTTGACCATGCTGGACAGGCTAGGACAGACTCTCCATATTTACCAAAGTGCTAATGAACTGGAAACCACAGAGAGCTCACTGCTTGAAGTAAACAGGCAAAAAAGAGGGAACAGCACAGTGTCTGCTGGGAACCACTGACACAGGACCATTTTCCAAGAACTTGCTGGCCTTCCATGTGAGCCCTTCCTTTGCACCTTCCTTGGCTTTGGCATCTGCCTTCTTGTTCCACTTGGCTTCCTCTGTTCCCTTCTTGTGGGCCTTCACCTTAATGATGTGGGCCGGGCACAGCCTCTGCTCTGCCAGCCTCGAGAGGTACAGCAGCTTCTTGGCATAGGTGACGGGCTTACCATCGGCAGACTGCATGTCCCTCTCCTTCCAGAGCGGCAGCCACTCCAGCACCATCCGCACCACCCAGCCCGAGTCTGAGAATACGGCCAGCGGATGGTCAGCTGGCATGTTCTCCAGAGCGGCTGTCACAGCCACCAGGTCAGCAGCCTGGATGGAGTGTGGCAGGCACTTGCCCTTCACCACCTCCCCAGTGTCCCACTTGACAGCAGCATAGCCCGTGTAGGGCACCCCTTCCTCTTTGTAGTTGGAGCCATCTACAAACCACACGATGTAGTCTCTCGCCTTGGCCTCCTCAAGGCTGAGGCCACTATCAAACAAGGGAGCACACGGCAGCTTGAGCTGGACTGGGAGACCCCCAAGCTCCTCCCTGTCCCTCTCTCCACTGATTACCACCCCATAGGCGCCAGACAAGGGTTTCACCGCCTCCTTTGGGACCTCCTTGCTGGTCAACACCAACACCCAGTTGGCCATCCTGGGGCAGTGCAGGGGACCATCATCCCCTTTTCCCAACAAGAGATACTTCACCGGGTCATAAGAGGTCCTCAGTAGCACCGAGGCTGACCCCACCACATACTTCCAGTGCTGCAGGGCCCAGGTCAAGACTAACACCTCCCTTTCATAGTCAGTGAACTGCTGCTCAGCTGACAACAGGAGGCGTGAGGCGTGGGCAACAGGGAGGAGGTTGGCACCATGCTGCTGGCCCAAAGTGGCACACAGACTCCTCCCTGTGCTAGCCAGCTGCAGGACATAGGGTTTGTCTCTCTGGGGATTAGCCAGCCCAGGGGCTTGTGCCACACTCTCCTTTAAGATCTTCACCGCCTCATCTTGTTCTGGTCCCCATTCCCAAGGAGTGTCCTTCTTCAGGAGGTGGCAGAGTGGAGCAGCTTTCTCAGCGTAGTGCTCAACAAGCTCCTGGGAGAACCTCAGGAGAGCCAAGAAGGCTCTCAGGGTGGTGGCATCAGCCATCAGTTTTGCGTGGAGCAGGTTTGCTTGTTTGTTCGTCCATTTATTGAAACTTCTTACAGGTCTCATTTTAGGTGTTATGCCTGTTAGCATACCCCAGTTTGGTTTAAAGCATGATATGAACCAACCAACCAAATCCTCAACACCCTCCTCTCCTCCATACTGTTAATCGAGCACTCCTCCTCCAAGAGAAATTCCTGAAATGTTGAACATTTCAGGATTGTTTGGAAGACTTGCATGACAAGAGGAGCCCCTGGAAATACACTTGTGCATCTGTTCCATGAGACATTGTGCTGCACCCTGTCATTTATGACAACATTCTTAAGTGTTTTTGCCAATAAAATCTAATAGTAATGATATTAGTAATTAATAATGCTAATAAGTTTAGTAGGGTTGCAAATACATTTATACCATGTTCTGCCAAAAGAATACATGCATAATTTTACTGATTCTCCACATATCTCTCATAAGAAGACCAGGCATAGGCAAGGGAAGTGATTTCATAGAATCATAAGGGATTGGAAGGGACCTCGAAAGATCATCCAGTCCGATCCCCCTGCCAGAGCAGGCTCACCTGACTGGAGAAGCCATGGAATCAGAGTCACTCAGGGTAGGAAGGAACCATCATCCAGTTCCAACACCCCCAGCACAGGCAGGGACACCCTACCCTAGACCAGGCTGGACAGAGCCCCATCCAGCCTGGCCTTAAACACCTCCAGGGATGGGGTCCCAACCACCTCACTGGGCAACTCATTCAAGACCTTCACCACTCTCATGATGAAGAACTTCCTTCTCACATCCAGTCTAAATCTACCAATCTCCAGCTTTGCTCTATTCCCCCTAGTCCTGTGCACACTGCCGGCTCATGTTGAGCAAGCACCTCCAAGTCCCTCTCCTCAGCGCTACTCTGCAGCCAGTCATTGCCCAGCCTGTATTTGTGCCTAGGATTGCCTTGACCCAGATGCAGACCTTACACTTGGTCTTGTTGAACATCATGAGGTTGGACTTTGCCCACTTCTCCAGCCTGTCCAGGTCCCTCTGG
>VXBP01003278.1:43850-77901 GCA_013400115.1 Rhinopomastus cyanomelas | reverse complement strand
GGGAGGCTCGAGTACTATCCCCTTCCCCCTTCAAATTATAGTCTGATCAAGTGTGCAGACGGAAATGTCCTCCCACCACTGGAGAGGGAGAAAAGAGGTAAAGTAAACACAGGTTTGGAAACTGGAATTAGAAATATTAAACTTTATTAAAGACTTTATTAAGTAGGGGAAAAAAAGGAAAGAAAAAGGGGAAAATGGGGGGTAAAAAGTATGTTCTTCCTCAACTCAAGTCCACCCCTCCTCACCCAGACCTGATAACCCCCCTGACTCCTAAGAGATGCTAAAAGCCGCAGACAAGGTGGGAATAAAAAGGAAAGACTGGGAATCTCCTAGGCAAAACTTAAATATTCAATTAAAGCAGTTTCCTAGGCTAAAGTTCAAAAATGTGCGGGAAAAGGATGGAGATAAAAAAATTCTTCCTAAGGTCTAGTATAAACCTACCTCGTTGTAACTTGAACCCATTCCCTCTTGTTCTATCACTAATTGCTTGTGAGAAGAGACCAGCACCAACCCCTCCACAATGTCCTTTCAGGCAGTTGTAGAGAGTGATAAGGTCTCCTCTCAGCCGCCTGTTCTTCAGACTAAACAGCCCCAGCTCTTTCAGTCTTTCCTCATCAGATTTATTCTCCAGGCTGTTCACCAGCTTAGTTGCCCTCCTGTACACCTGCTCCAACACCTTCACATCTCTCTTACACTGAAGTGCCCAAAACTGGACACAGTACTCAAGATGTGGCCTCACCAGTGCCAAATGCAGGGGAACAATAACTTCACAAAGAAGATGGCCTGCATGATGATAGTCTCTTGAACTTGCAGCAATTAATTATTCACACACTGACCAGTGCAGAACTCTACATCAACATGAAAACCTCTTGCTTTCTTCCCTGTGCCAAACTGCTATTGTTTGAAGACACAATTCAAGGTTACCAAAATCCAAACTACTTCCACTGCATTTGCATTAAGTTGATGATTTGGCCTTGGATTACACCAAGCAAACTTGTTAAACTTCACTGAAAGACTGATTGAGGTTACGTCCTACACGAAGAGTAATCAAAAGAAAATACTTAGACACTGTATGTGTTTTTGCAAGGGAAATCCCTTCTACCATAGCACAAGAAGAATCCTTTCTTGAGCTAATCAGTGGAAGACTGTGTGTCACATCCAATTTCTCTCATTTTTACACTTCGTTTCCCTCAACAACAAATGTTTGTTGATAAGGGACCAACATGACTTCACCAATCATAATAAAAATTTGACTAGTGATTATTTGTGTTTACAGCATAAATAATAGATAAATATGGGACACTTGAGCCCAGCTTACCAAATGCTTAAAATCACAGAGTCAGAGAGCATGAGGGATTGGAAAGGACCTCAAAAAAGATCATCTAGCCCCCCTGCCACAGCAGGATCACCTAGACCAAGGTGCACAGGAACATATTCTGGTGGGTTTTACATGTCTCCAGAGAAGGAGACTCCACAACCCCACTGCGAAGCCCATTCCAGTGCTCCACCACCTTCACCTTGAAGACGTTCCTTCTCATATTGATGTGGAACCTCCTATGTTCCAGCTCACACACCCACTGCCCCTTGTCTTGTCATTGGATGACACTGAGCAGAGGCTGGCTCCATCCTAATGACACCCATCCTCATTATATTTATAAACATTGATGAGGTCACCATTCAGTCTCCTTTTCTCCAAGCTAAAGAAAAGAGACCATCTCTCTCAGCCTTTCCGCGTAAGGGAGGTGTTCTACTCCATCATCTTTGTGCTTCCATGCTGGGATCTCTGAAGCAGTTCTGCATCCCTCTTGAACTGAAGGGCCTGAAAATGGACATTATACTTCAGATGCGGTCTCACCAGGGCAGAGTAGAGGGGAGGAGAACCTCTTGTTCTGCTAACCACCCCACTTCTGATCCACTCCAGGATGCTCTTGGCCCTCCTTGGCCACAAGAGCACATTGCTGGCTCATGGTCATCCTGTGATCCACCAGCACCCCCAGGTCCCTTTCTCCTACACTGCTCTCCAACAGCTCAGTCCCCAACCTATACTCTGTGGCAGATTCAAGTGTGGGGTGGTTTTGTTTCAAGGAAACTACATTAACTGTACATTCTAGTGTAGCATTAGTCTCGCTAAACCTAGTACATACAACACAACATCCTAATGGAGGTTCTGTCTCTCACTTTGGCATGGACAGTATGGTAAAAAGATTAAAAATTCAAAGCTGTTTTTCACATGCAGGTTTCGGCAATGTTTCGTACTCCTGCTATTAAAACAAGCAGGACAACAGAGGAAATTTTACCACGAAGTTAAGAAATACTGAATAATAAAATTCACAATCATCAATTTCAACATGAAGATGACAATTTTTATCACACTTTTCCAATAGCACAGATACTTACAGTTACTTCATTCTCTTCTACTTTAAAATGCAGTGTGCTGGTTGGTAGGTGCTCATGTTTCTAGCAGCAGTTGTGTTTAGCAGGTGTAGAAGCTTATATCCATCAAGCTCAGTGCTCAGAACAACTCCTGCCACCTTGAAGATGTTCCCTGAGTGACACAGAAAAGACTGTGGGGCCCCTTGTTGAATTATTGGAAGCTGCACGTGGCTACTCAGACTAGGAGAGCACCAGAAAACTGCACGTTCATTTAAATAATCCAAACTCACAGACATTGGGGATGGGAAGGGACCTCGAATGGTCATTCTGTCCAATCCCCTTGCCACAGCAGGACCACCTAAACCAAGTCACACAGGAACGCATCCAGGTGGGTTTTAGACATCTATGGAGAAGGAGACTCCACAACCTCCCTGGGCAGCCCCTTGCAGTGCTTTGCCACTCTCATTGTGAAGAAGTTCCTTCTCATATTGATGTGGAACCTCCTCTCTTGCAGCTCACACTCATTGCCCCTCATCCTATCATTAGATGACACTGAGAAGTGCCTGGCTTTATTCTTCTGACACCCACCTTCACATATTTCTAAATATTAATGAGGTCACCATCCACATCAGTACTCTGGTTATGCAGGCACCTGGTTATGCCCTCATAAAAAGCTACCAGTTTGGTCAAGCATGAATTCCCTTTGGTGAAGCCATTCTGACTGTCTTTAATGACCCTCCTGTCCTTGCTATGCCAGCTACAGAAGCTTTGCCTTCTTGTAGTTAAAATCTCCTGGTCTCAGTGAAGATGTACAGAAATCTCAAATTACAGGTTTTAGACAAGAAAGGAGGAAGGAAACTCTATTTTTCTTCTTAATGACATGTATGACCAAGAGCAAAACAGTAAAGCAGCATTTTCGTTCACCTCCTGAACCAAGAGAGCTTGACAATTGTTCCTCAAAGAAGGTTTCATCTATTGTGCTTCAGACAAAACTAAGCCCCAAACACCATTCCAGGTAATGAAAAGCCAGCACACTGCAACAGACCTGAGCATTTCCATTTGCAGGAAGTTGTACTACAAGTCAAAGAAACCCAGAGACTGCATTAATAAAGCTGCCTGAGGCAGCAACAGCAGTGGCAAATTGCTCTCTTTTCACCCTGCTGATTCACACCACACGGACAAGCTAAACATCACCGACAGTAAAACCCTGCCAACCAATATTGAGGGCAATGCATCCTGTGACACCTGTGCTGATCATAACCAAAACACCCCACACAGCATCTACCACATGATTCAAACTGTATAGTGGTCCCATGCGGAAGGCCTGGAACATCTGCTGGAAAATCAGCTTTATCAAGAAAAACAAATCTCAGGTAAGACTACCCATGCATCAGACTCCTTACTAACAGGCATTAATCATCTTCAGCCACCCTACGTACTTATAGCATCAGTTTAAGCAGGTGATCAGCAGTAACTGCTGAATGAGAAAACTAATGCAGAAATGCATGCAAGTCTCAGAGAAAACAGAGCTTTCTGTTTTTTTCTCCAGATATGTTATGTTTGGAACATGATTGTGTTCTTAAAAACTCACTAAAAAAGTCACTTGATTCAAGTTTAAGTTAGAACAGAACTGTTCTGTTCGGGCAATTTGCTTTTCTGATCAGGCAACTAAGCTGATGAAGGGACTGGAGAATACATCTGATGAAGATAGACTGAAAGAGCTGGGGCTCTTTAGTTTGAGGAAGAGGAGACTGAGAAGAGACCTCATCACTCTTTACAACTACCTGCAAGGACATTGTGGAGAGGTTGGTGCTGGTCTCTTCTCACAAGCAATTCGTGGTAGAACAAGAGAGAATGCGTTCAAGTTACAACAGGGTGGGTTTAGACTAGATATTAGGAAAATTTACTAGGTGGTCAGGCACTGAAATGGTCTTCCCAGGGATGTGGTAGAGTCACCATCTCTGGATGTGTTTAAAGATCGTTTAGATGAGGTGTCAAGGGATCTGGTTTAGGGGTGAACTTATAAGGTAGAGTAGATGATTTGACTCGATGATCCCAGGAGTCTTTTCCAACCAGAGTGATCCTGTGATTCTTCTAACTGCACTTTCTGCAGTCAATGGTGTATTTTTGGGGATGGTGTCTGCTTCTACAAGTGAGAACATTTAATGCTTAGTTACTATGAAGGACTGGGATGCAGAAAGTGTCTTCCTTACACTCTCATGAAGACCAAGGTAATTGCTAAATCTTGTGTACCGCAATGGGGGTGCAGTAAGGGGCCACAATCATGACAAGAAGCAGACAGGACAGGTAATCCTGAACTGATCAACACAGTGCTTCATTCAATATCTTGTATTGGGTATAAAGCTGAAGGATCATAAAGGTCATCCCTCTTCATTTTGTCTCATTTCTTCAGTGCTGGTGTGCAAAGACTTGATCTGTTTTGCCTTTAGTCACAAGCCAGTTCCTGCATCCATAGCTGTTTTAGTTTTCTTTATCAATCCGAAAACTTCTCTCCTTATTCACAGAAGAGGAAGAGACCTTGAAAGATCATTCAGTCCAGTCCTCCTGCCAGAGCAGGATCACCTAGACCAAGTCACCCAGGAACATATCCAGGCAGGTTTTAAATATCTCCAGAGGAGGAGACTCCACAACCCCCCTGGGCAGCCCCTTTCAGTGCTCTGTCACTCTCATTATTCCCATTATCTTCCCCTTTCTTGGGAGGAAGAGAAGTTGATAGACCATCTGTTATTTGTCTAGTAGCCGGTCAAGCCTCAACCCATACAAATCAGCAGGATGCAATCTGATGGAAGTGAGATAGAAGAGGTCTCATGCCTAAGTAAAACACTCTTTAGGAAAATTAAAACAGAAAAGATCAGGTTTAAGATTGTCCATTCACATCACAACACAATGAGGGAAAGAAGTGTACAAAAGCCAAGTAAGAGTGGATGAAATGTTCCAGTCCATCACCTGTTAAGCATTCCTACTCATCTTCAGAGATGCAGATCTGTTCCAACAAAACATAGACAAGCTAATGCTATTATACATTCCTGTTAAACATTGACTCTTCCAATTTACAGACAGATACTGAGATAGAACACAAGTGTCACACCTAGGATTTAGAAAACTTGAGTGAACTTTGTCCTTAAATATACAGATCTCCTATAATCTTCTTGTCATCAAAAAACCCTTCAAACTAGGATGTAAAGCAAGAGTGAACCAAGGGCTTTAGGGGGTAAAAGAAGGGTCAGGGGATGGTGGAGGTGGCTGGTATGGAAGATAAGAAGGAAGGCCTATGCAACCTCATAGCCAGGAAAAATAATAATGTAAGAGACCTAGCAGCTGGGATGGTTGTGTAGCTGCCGTGGTCAATGCTGTCTCGTCATGAAAAAGAGCCTGGTGCTGCAAAATCATTTCAGTTAGGGGTAATTACTGTTCTTGTTGGCAAACCTCTCCAACCCTCAACCGCAACAAAGCAATTTGTGGCTAGGATGTCCCTCACCCACGTTCCTTTGCACAAGTAGAAGACAGTTCTACCACGAAGAAGCAATTAATTCAGCATTAAGGTGATAGAATCATTAGGGATTGGAAGGGACCTCGAAAGATTGACTAGTCCAGTCCCCCCACCACAGCAGGATCACCTAGACCAAGTCGCGCAGGAACATATCGAGGTGGGTTTTAACCATCTCCAGAGAAAGAGACTCCATAAATCCCTTGGCCAGCCTCTTCCAGTGCTCTGTCACCCTCACTGGGAAGAAGTTCCTTCTTACATTTACATGGAACCTCCTATGTTCCTGGTTACAACCATTGTCCCTCATCCTATCACCAGATGATATTGAGAAGAGCCTGGCTCCATCGTCCTGACACCCACCCCTCACATATTTATAAACATTAATGAGGTCACTGCTCAGTCTCCTCATCTTCAAGCTAAAGACACACAGCTCCCTCAGCCACTCCTCATAAAAGAGGTGTTCTACTTCCTTCATCATCCTTGTTGTCCTATGCTGGACTCCCTCCAGCAGCTCCTTCTTGAACCGAGGGGCCCAGAACTGGACACGATACTCCAGATCTGGTCTCACCACTGCAGAGTAGATGGGGGGGGAAGAAGAATCTCTTTCCATCTGCTAACCAACCCCCTTCTGACCCACCCCAGGATGTGGCCACAAGAGCACATTTCTAGCTCATAGTCATCCTGCTGTCCACTAGGACCCCCTTTCTCCTACACTGCTCTTCAACAGGTCAGTCCCCAACCTATACTGGTACCTCGAGTTGTTGTTGCCCAGATGCAAGACTCTACACTTACCCTTGTTATACTTCATTAAATTTCTCTCTGCCCAGCTCTCTAGCCTAGGTCTTCTCTAGCTTCTTCTTTGGGAGTTCTGTTCAAGAATAGTAAATAAGCTACTAAAATTTTCAAAGAAAACAGTAACAAAAATCCTGGTAAAAACACTTCACTTATATTTGTCACTTGGATGACTGCATCTGAACTCCTGTGTCCTCTCCTGGTCTTTCCAGTGCAGAAAAAACACACTGATGAGTAAGGGGTTGGGGCACAAAGAGAAGGCGGAGGGAGAGGCGGGTTCAGTGGCAAACCTGACTGGTGACTTCAGCTGCCTTCTGGGAGGCTGCAATATGATGCCTGCTGTTTTTCAAAGGGGCTTTATTGCAGGATAAGTAGTATCAAGTTTAGGAGAAACCCTAGTTATATAAAAGGAAAAGCTTGTTACCATGAGGTTGCTCAGATGTGGAAGAGGTGTTCAGAGATGCTGCTCCAGTCTCTACCCTCGACAGTACCCAAATGTATCTTAAAGTCTCAACCAACCAGATCCAACTTGGGCTGCTCTGAGCAGGAGGTTGGATCAGAGAAACACCAAGAGTTGCTTCCAAGCCTCTGTGCTTCTGTGTCCTTTCTGCCTTTCTCATCCTGGAATCATCCACAATCCTGTAGAAGGTAGCCTCTTCCCCACCACTGCACAGGTCCTTACCTCAGATCATTACCAGTAGCCTACTCCAAAGGAAATTTATTTAACAGTTATGACCTATACCATGTTCTCTCACAGCAAAAGGTGAGAGTAGTTGTATCTACTTACAAATTCAGAATAAACCCCAAGCCAAGTGCTAAGAACATGCAGACTAGTAAGATCTTTCCCAGGACATATGTCTTACCTTTGTTATTAGAAAAAAAATCCTAAGTCTGTAGCAAATCTGCTTTGGACAATTGCTGACGTAGCCTGTTTTATACTGAAGTGCCAGCTGTTCTTTCTGTTCCAAAGCCAGAACCTGCCACTATGAGAGTTACTCCTGTGTTTTTATATCAAGTGCTAAGTTGTTCCAGGGGAATAGTTAGTCCCACTGTATTTTCTCTTTATTTATATAGATACTTGTACCTATGCCAGAGGCCCCTGCAATTATCTCTACCTGTAGAGAGTAGATACTGGGCATCATTAAGCCATATTGCTTATTATATAAAAAAAAAGTAGGGATGAAGAAGGAGCAAGCACTGCACAAAGCAAAAAGACAACCAAATATTTGCGTAATTGTAGCTTTTTTGACCAGCATCAACTCTATGAAGGGAGCCTGGCAGAAGGCAAATTGTAACAGGAGCAGTCTCCCACCACAGTAACCAGACTTAACATGTGACCTTTGCATTGGTCCTTTTCTCTCCTCTCTATCCGCATCTCTACAGACAACCAGATCAGAGAAGGCCTTCAAATATTTGATTGATCCCACTTGTTGTTTACAGGTTTTCTTCTCCCACCTAAGTTTCTATGGTGAGTTGACAGAATCACAGAACATTAGGGATTGGAAGGGACCTCAAAAGATCATAGAATCACTATGGATTGAAAGGGACCTCGAAAGATCATCTAGTCCAATCCCACTGACACAGCAGGATCACCTAGACCAAATCACACAGGAACACATCCAGTTGGGTCTTGAATATCTCCGGTGAGGGAGACTCCACAACCACCCTGGGCAGCCTGTTCCAGTGCTCCATCACCCTCACCATGAAGAAGTTCCTTCTCAGGTTGATGCAGAACCTCCTATGTTCCAGCTTACAACCATTGCCCCTTGTCCTATCACTACATGACACCGAGAACAGCCCAGTTCCATCCTCCTGACACCCACCCCTCAAATATTTATAGACATTAATGAGGTCTGCAAAAGATCATCTAGTCCAATCCCCCTGCCATAGCAGGGCCACCTAAACCAAGTAGCACAGGGACACGTACAGGTGGGTCTTAAACATCTCCAGAGAAGGAGACTCCACAACCCCTCTGGGCAGCCCCTTCCAGTGGCCTGTCACCCTCACTGTGAAGAAGTTCCTTCTCATATTGATGTGGAACCTCCTCTGTTCCAACTTACACCCCTTGCCCCTCATCCTATCATTAGATGAATCTGAGCAGAGCCTGGCTTCCGCCTCCTGACGCCCACCCTTCACATATTTATCAAGAGTGATGAGGTAATCTCTTAAAGTCCTTTTCTCCAATCTAAACAGACCCAGCTTGCTCAGCCTGTCTGCATCAGGGTGATGCTTCTATTCCCTTCATCATCTTTGTGGCTCTGCACTTAACACTCTTCAGCAGTTCTCAATTATCTAACAGTGAGGGTTTGGGACTCTTCCACAATACCTATACTAATATGATCCACAGCAGCTGTCAAATACATGGAACTCATCCATCCCAGCCTCAAATATCTATCCACAGTCTGGTCACTCCATGAATGATGGAAAAGATGATGAATGAATACAACACCTCCCTGAATAGGAAATGCTGAGGGGGCTGGGTCTTTTGAGCTTGGAGAAACAGAGACTGATGGGTGGCCTCATTAATGTTTATAAATACCTGAAGAGTAGGTGTCAGGAGGATGGAGCCAGGCTCTTCTCTGTGTCATTTAGTGATAGGACAAGGGGCAGTGGGTGCAAGCTGGAACATAAGAGGACCCACATCAATATGAGAAGGAACTTCTTCCCAGTGAGGGTGTCAGAGCCCTGGAAGAGGCTCCCCAGGAGGTTTCTGGAGTTTCCTTCTCCGGAGATGTTTAAAATCCACCTCGACATGTTTCTGTGACCTTGATCTAGGTGATCCTACTGTGGCAGTGGGATTGGATTAGATGATCTTTTGAGGTCCCTTCCAGTCCCTAATGTTCTGTGATTCAGTGACAGCCGACTCAGAAACACCAAAGAGATATCTCATTCCACATGATGTCACACTCAACTATAAACCTGATGAGGGCCAGTTTTTCCAAGGCAGCCATCACTCACAGACTGGCTGAGTATCAGTCTGCTGGCAGAAGGTAGGGATTAACTCTCTTTGCATCACTTAGATGGAAAAACCAGATCCAACCATTATCTATCTTTGTCGTGACCCACAAGCTTTTCTTACTTTTGCCCATTCTGCTGTGGAAAAATGAGTGACTGGGTGGAGACTTAGCTGCTGGCCAGTCAGTGCAACACGTATTCAAATGGACATCATGGGTTTTTTCCAGAGGTCAGACCTGTGCAGCTTCACAGAAGTATCACCTTAACAGAAGCTAATAATTCACGAGGCAATGTTGGTTGGTGTTCGCTGTTCTGCAACACCATGGTAGATATTTAGGGTAAAAACATGCATTGGCGTTTTAGCAGACATCTAATCCTGATCTGCACAACTGCCTGCTCTACATGAATCAAGCTACTCCTGTGGCAAATTCAGCAAATAGATACACAGCCCTGGAATAAGTGAGGTGTAACACCCCATGGCACTTTATTCTGCTTCAAAACACAGGTGGAGTTTAACCTATCTCATACAAGGGCTTCTCACCTGAAGTGAGGACACTGAAAAGACTCCAATCAGACAAAAATCACTCCAATGTTAACTGCATGAAGTCCTCTAAGTAATATTTTCCATAGTTCTGCAGTATGACATCTCCTCACTTTAAATATGAGTATTTGAGAAACATCTGCTGTGTCATTCCTTAAAATGTCAAAACCTCCAGAGCATTAGGGTGATTATATCATTCTCAATACCGTTTTCAAGTTAGCATGCATTATTCATACCAACTTCACCTCAGCAAAGGCTGGCTGCTACTTGAAGTGCTTACCTCACCTGTAATTTTTCACAGAACCACAAAATATTAGGGATTGGAATGGACCTCGAAAGATCATCTAATCCAATCCACAGCAGGCTCACCTAGACCAAGTCACAAAGGAACATAACCAGGCAGGTTTTAAACATCTCCAGAGAAGGAAACTCCAGAAAACTCCTGGGGAGCCTCTTCCAGTGCTCTGACACCCTCACTGGGAAGAACTTCCTTCTCGTATTTGTATGGAATCTACTCTGTTCCAGCTTACACCCACTGCCCCTTGTCCTATCACTAGATGACACAGAGAAGAGCCTGGCTCCATCCTACTGACACCCAACCTTCATGTATTTATCAACATTATTGAGGTCATCCTTTAGTCTCTTTTTTGCCAAGGTCAAGAGACCCAGCTCCCTCAGCCTTTCCTCATAAGGGACACGTACCACTCCATCATCTTTGTGGCTCTGCACTGGACTCCCTCCAGTAGTTCTGTGTCCT
Organism: Rhinopomastus cyanomelas; assembly: GCA_013400115.1. Classification (NCBI taxonomy): domain Eukaryota; kingdom Metazoa; phylum Chordata; class Aves; order Bucerotiformes; family Rhinopomastidae; genus Rhinopomastus; species Rhinopomastus cyanomelas. Next base: position 66,975 of record VXBP01003278.1, on the reverse strand, counting down.
TCTGGAAGTAAGTGGCCCAGAAATGCACACAAGATTCTAGATGTGGTCTCATCAGAGGAAAGAGAACCCCTCTCCATCTGCTAACCACTCCCCTTCTGACCCACCCCATGATTCTGTTGGCCTTCTTGGGCACCAGGGCCCATTGCTGGCTCATGGTCATCCTGCTGGCCACCAGGACCCCAAAATCATAAAGTACTTGGATAAAAGAGACAAATCCCATAATTGTCTAGTTAGTCACCAGGACTTAATTTTGACATCTTTGCATCCTTAATGCAAAACTTTTCAGACATTCTCCTAAACCCTGCACTCTTCTGAGCAGAGAAGTCTACAGGAAATCTTTGGATTTACAGTCATATATGCACCAACCCTTACCTGACCAAACTTTTGTAGCAACCTAGTATTTTCTATTTGATTTAAATACTATAAAATCTCCACCAAACACAAAAAACCAACACATTAATAAAAATAAAACTACATTACGAGCAGCTTTTTACTTATTTTTACAACCCTCTTCTTAATGATAGGAAAGATGTTTCAAAATAATGTCACTTTTCTTCATCAAACATCAAGCTTTTAGTCTGATGCAAAGTGAGAATGCTTGGTGAGGATATTTTACTGAAAGAATCTACAGCAAAAGGGAAGGGATTTTTTAGTAGACATAGGTATAGTTGCCTCAGAAAGCCAAACACATCTTGCCACATCATACATCACCATTTCTCCACTTGTCCACAGTGCAGAGATTGGTCTTTCTATTAGTCAACTTCTAGGACAATAAAAACATCCTTTTCTGTACAACAAACCAAAGACTCCTGACGACTTGCTCCTCAGGGCTCAGTATTAGGACCACTTCTGATTAATGTCTTTGTCACAGAACATTAGGGATTGCAAGGGACCTCAAAAGATCATCTAGTCCAATCCCCCTGCCAGAGCAGTTTGTCCTGATGAAGAAATAGGGTGCACCATTAGAAAACCCCGACTTGTATCAGAAATAGTGTGGTCAACAGTAGCGAAGTGATTGTCCCCCTGTACTGGGCACTGGTGAGACCACACCTCAAGCAGGTTTAGATTCAGGCATCTAAATTCAACGACATTGAGGTGCTGGAACAGGTGGAGAAAAGGACAACAAAGGTGGAGAATCATAGAATCATTAGGGATTAGAAGAGACCTCGAAAGATCATCTAGTCCAATCCCACTGACACAGCAGGATCACCTAGACCAAGTTGCACAGGAACACATCGAGGTGGGTCTTAAACATGTCCAGTGAAGGAGATTCCACAACCTCCCTGGGCAGACTCTTCCAGTGCTCCATCACGCTCACTGGGAAGAAGTTCCTTCTCATATTTGTGTGGAACTTCCTGTGTTCCAGCTTACAACCATTGCCCCTCATCCAATGACTAGATGACATTGAGAAGAGCCTGGCTGCATCATCCTGACACCCACCCTTCAAATATTTATAGACATTAATGAGGTCACCCCTCAGCCTCTTCTTCTCCAAGCTAAAGACACCCAGCTCCCTCAGCCTCTCCTCATAAGGGAGGTGCTCCACTTCCTTCATCGTCCTTGTTGCCCCACACTGGACTCCCTCCAGCAGCTCCACATGCCTCTTGAACTGTGAGGCCCAGAACTGGACACAATATTTCTAATGTGGTCTCGCCAGGGCAGAGTAGAGGGGGAGAAGAACCTCTCTTGATCTGCTAACCACCCTCTTTCTCATCCATCCAAGGATGCTGTTGGCCCTCTTGGCCACAAGAGCACATTGCTGGCTCATGGTCCCTTTCTTCTAAACTACTCTCCAACAGCTCAGTCCCCATCCTATACTGGTACCTGAAGTAGTTCTTGCCCAGATGCAAGACTCTACATTTACCTTTGTTATACTTCATTACATTTCTCCCTGCCCAGATCTCAAGGTTGTCCAGGTCTTGCTGCATAGCAACACAGTCTGCTGGGTTGTTGGCAACACCACCCAGCTTTGTGTCATCAGCAAACTTGCTGACAGTGCATGCCAATCCCTCATCCAAGTCATCAATGAATAGATTGAACAGGACTGGTCCCAGCACTGACCCCTGGGGCACTCCACTAGATACAGGCCTCCAACTAGATTCCATCCCATTGACCACTGCTCTCTGACTTCTACCCTGCAGCCACTTCATGGTCCACCTCACTACCTGATCATCCAGGCTACACTGCCTCAGTTTGGCTGCAAGAATGCTATGTGAGACTGTGCCAAATGCCTTACTCAAGTCAAGACCACAACCACCACTCTGCCATCATCCATCCACCTAGTTATGCCCTCATAAAAGGCTATCAGGCTGGTCAAGCATGACTTCCCCTTGGTGAAGCCATGTTGACCGTCCCTAACGACCCTCCTGTCCTTGATGTGCCTGGAGACAGCCTCTAGAACAAATTGTTCCATCACCTTTCCTGGGATGGAGGTGAGGCTGACCGGTCTGTAGTTACCTGTGTCTTCCTTCTTTCCCTTTTTAAAGATTGGGGTAACATTTGCTATCCTCCAGTCCCTAGGCACCTTTCTTCTTCCCTAGGACCTAGCAAAGATGATGGAGAGTGGCTTAGCAATGACTTCTGCCATCTCCCTTAGCACACGTGGGTGCATCCCATCTAGGCCCATGGATTTATGTACATCTGGATAGATCAACTTATCCCTAACCTAGTCCTCATTAACTAAGGTAGGCTGCTCTTTTGCCTCGACTTCCTCTGGAGTCAGAGCAGTCTGGGCCTTGATATCAAGACAGCCCCACAGATGTTTAGACACAGGCAAAGAAGGTGTTGAGTATCTCTGCTTTCTCCGTATCCTGTCCCCAGGGTACCCACCTCATTCACCCTACATTGCCTCTAGTTTTAGTTTTACCTGCGATATATTTGAAGAAGCCCTTTTTATTGCCCTTGACCTCTCTTGCAAGGTTTAATTCCAAGGAGGCCTTGGCTTTTCTAGTTGCATCCCTACATTCTCTCACCAGAGCCTTATAATCACCCCAAGTGGCCACCCCCTCCTTGCATGACCTATAAGCTTTTTTCTTCTTCTTCTTCAGTTTGCCCAGCAGTTCTCTGTTTAAGCACGCAGATCTTCTGGCTCACTTCCTTGACTTCCTACCTGTTGGAATGCTCTTTTCTTGTGCTTCAAGAAAGTGGTCTTTGAATATTAACCAGTTACCCTGAGCTCCTTTACCTGAAGGGTCTGGAAAACAAGTCTGATGAGCAGTAGTTGAGGGAACGAGGGCTGTTTACTCTGAAGAAGAGAAGGCTGAGGAGAGATCTTATCCTATACAACTACCTGAAAGGTCATTGTAGAGAAGTGGGTGCTGGTCTCTTCTCACAGGTCATTAGTGATAATACAAGAGGGAAGGGCCTCAAGCGACATCAGAGGAGGGATAGACTAGACATTAGGAAATATTACTTTACTGAAAGAGTAGTCAGATTCTGGAACAGGCTGTCCAGGGCGGAGGTTGAGTCACCATCCCTGGAGGTTTTTAAAGGTTGTTTAGATGTGGTACTCAGAGATCATAGAATATTATGGAATGGAAGGAATCTCAAAAGCTCATCTAGTCAAATCCCCCTGCCAGAGCAGGATCACCTAGACCTAGCCGCAGAGATCTTGTGAACTTGGCAAAAGAGGGATATTGGTTGGACTTCATGATCTCAGGGATCTTTTCAACCCGAATGATTTCATAGGATTGACAGTACTGAGCTATGAAAAACTCATTTTGTATGTTACTGTGTTTGGTTGAAACAAACATAATCACATTCCATCCTTTATCAACTGATATGGAACCATTTCTAGCCCTGGGAATGAACAAGCCAAGCAGCACCTGTTTAATTACCTGTGATCTTATTTGGTGCACATACTTGTTCAGGATAAAACGCACTACTTATATATGTAGAGTATATGCACATATCCAGAGGTTGTTGTTTTGGTGTCCCGCTATAGTTGTATTTGACTACTCAGACATGAATGATATCTAAGGATGTAATATAGCTTTAAACTAGCAAATAAGTCTGTTTTAATTTGCCTTTTGGTAACTCCTAGTGGTTTAATTTCACATAAATATTGTTCCACAGGGTTGTTTTTGAAAGCTGGTGAGGCCTGACTGATTAAATTCTCCATAAAACCTCCCAGCATCAATTAAGTGCAGAAAAATATGTTCCAGTCATTTCAAATGAGGAAGTGTGCTCCATCTGACCTCCAGTGACTTTAAAACAACTTATTTCCCTCTCTGACATATGGTTGCTTTATGCACATAGATAATTCCCAACAGCTATATGGCTTTAAATCATAAACATTTCAGAAAGAAAAATCACATAGGAAAATCAGAACAAGCATCTGATCCACAGCACCACTCCTACAAGTCACTGACGTAATCTGTAAAGAGGCAGTGGGCTGCTCAAGAATAATCAGCTAATGGATTCTGCATGAGTTTGCACAAAAATCACTCAAAAGCTGACGCTGGAAGGGACTTCTGGAGGTCATCTGCTTCAAAACCCTGCTCATGCAGGAGCACCTAGAGTAGGTTGCCTAAGACCATGTCCAGGTACCCATTGCTTCTGGTAGTGGGCACCAGAGAAGAGCCTCTCAGCCTTTCCTCATATGCAAGATGCTCTGCAGCCAGGTTCTGTTCAGTGTCATCTAATGACAGGACAAGAGGCAGTGGTTGTCAGCTGGAACACAAGAGGTTTCACATCAGTATAAGAATTAACTTCTTCCCACTGAGGGTGACAGAGCACTGGAAGGGGCTGCCCAGGGTGTTGTGGAGTCTCCTTCTCTGAAGATATTTAAAACCCCCCTGGATATGTTCCTGGGCGGTCTAGGTGATAGTGTTGCGTCAGGGGGATTGGACTAGATAATCTTTCGAGGTCCCTTCCAATCCCTAATGTTCTGTGAATCATACTGGTGACCCTCCTCTAGTATATCCTCTCCGGTATATCCATTTCTCTCTTGGACTGGAGAAGCCAAAATTGGACCCAGCATGCCAGGTGTGGCCTTACTCAGTGCTCAGTAAAGGGAAAGGATCACCTTTATTCCTGGCAAAAAAAAAGAGCATCTACCTGATTTGTTCCTGGCGAAATGAAGGTGGTTACCAGGGCTCCCAGATCCTTTGCTGCAAAGCTGCTTTCCCCTTTCTGAACCTTCAGGAGGTCCCAGTCAGCCCATTTTTCTAGTTCATCTTGAGATGAAATTATCCTCTCCTGGGGATTTCTTGTTGATTACAGCATAACTGTCTACTTAATACAACTACATGAGGGAAGCTGGGGGCATGAGGGAGGAGAGGATATGCTCATGCATGGATGTATGTGCCTGGTTACATCTGGAGAGTCTGCTCTTCCAAATTTCAGGGCAAATATTTTTATACCTGTTTTCACCTCTAATTATCACATCTTTCAAGGAATTTAAACACCCACAGATTCTGTGGTCTGAAGCCTTAACCAGTTGTGATGTTACTGGACAAGTTCAAGCATTATCTTCCATTTCTTGTAAAACCTGAGAGAGTCATTTGCAGTCAGCCTATTGTGTGCTCGTTGTAAACTTGATTAGAGTTTTTCAGACAGTCTTTCCTAAATGTGTATCTGAAGCAACAGTATCTTAAATTATGAACATAAAGCAACAGTGTATTAAATCATGACTACTGGAAGAGCAACTAAACCCCCTGACTATTAGCATCACAGTAGAGCTCTTGCTCTGGTAACACTCAGAACACTCTGGCAATGCAAACCCAATATATATGTGATCTTGCTCTGCCAGGGGGATTGGACTAGATGATCTTTCAAGGTCCCTTCCAATCCCTAATGTTCTGCGATGCTGTGATTTGTTTATCCACCTACAGAGGAACAGGAAAAAAAATCCAGAATGAACTCCCATAAAAAACACTAACAAGCCACATGTAACAGCACACTGCAATTGGCACCCACAGGCAGAGCATTCAAGTATTTGAAACCTAAGTGCTTATTTTAACCTCAATGTCTGGAGCAAGAACAGGAAAGTCAGTTTTAATCCCTGGTAAGATCTGTTAATACACTACTTATAACTGTCTTAATTAAACCAGAGAGTTACATAATGTCAAGCCACTAGGAAAATAGTGCAATAAATATTCTGTTTCCTAATCACAGAATTATTAAGGCTGGAAAAGTCCTCTGAGCTCATCTAGCCCAGACCAGGACCTAACATCAGCACTGTGGACACACCAGGGCACTAACAGTCACAGCCAGGCTGCCCTTCAACACCACCAGGGATGGGGAATCCACCACTGCCCTAGGCAGTCCATTCCAGCATCTGATCACCCTTTCCCTGAGGAAGGGTTTCTTAACATCCAACCTAACTCTCCTGTGGAACAGCTTCAGGGCCTGCCCTTTCATCCTGTTGCTAGTTGCCTGGGAGAAGAGCCTGACCCCCACCTGACTACAACCTCCCTTCAAGGAGTTGGAAAGAGGGAGAAGGTCCTCCCTGAGTCTCCTCTTCTCCAGGACAAACATCCCCAGCTCCCTCAGCCTCTCTTCATCAGATTTTCCCTCTAACCTCTTCCCCAACCTCATCGCTCCTATGAACCCTCTCCAGCCCCTCAACCTCTTTCTTGAAGTGAGGGGCCCAGAACTGCCCCCAGTACTTGAGAGGAGGCCTCTCCAGTGCTCAGTACAGAAGAAGAATTACGTTCCTGGTACTAGTAGTCACACTCTTCCTGATACAATTCCTTCCGGGTCACCTGGGCACCCTGCTGGCTCCTGTCTATGAAATAGGAGGTCTATGCTGGAAAGGATCTGAGATCATGAATTTCCAACCCCCCTGCCATGGACTAGGACACCTCTCACCAGACCAGGTTGCCCATAGTCCCCACATCCAACCTGGCCTTGAACACTTCCAGGGATGGAACAGTCACAACATCCCTGGGCAACTTGTTGCAGTGCCCCGTAACTCTGATTAGCGAGGAATTTGTAATCTAAATCTCCCCTCTTGAAGTTTGAAACTGTTCCCCTTGTCCCATTATTACATTCCCTAATTAAAAGTCCCTTCTTGGCTTTGCTGAACCTCCAGGTACTGGAAAGCTGCTATAGTCCCCCTCAAGTCTGCTTTTCTCCAGGCTGCAGAGGACACTAAGCATACAGAACATTAAGCAAGCGTAATGCCTTGAGTTAAGGATCTAAAATTCAAAAGTAATTTACTGAGCTGTGCTGGTATGTTCTTCTCAATCCTAAACCAGCACCTGTTTCCAGCAGTTCCCATGTCCACCTTGCTTACAGACTGTTTGTAAAGATCCTCTTCAAATTTTAAGCGAGGATTCATATAGTTCTGACTCTACAGTTCAGAGGTACTGACTACATTTGCATCTTCTGCAAAGCACTGCATAAGGTAGACCATGACAAAGCAAGCAGAAAGTCGGATACATAACGTGTAGCTGAGAAAGCAGAGCACAGACAGATGGTTTTAACAGGGCAATCTTCACTTCCAGATGTACTAACAATTTTCTCAGACATTTACTAGTGTTTCTGCATCCCCAGTTATAGATTAGGAAATGAAGCGATGGCCCAGTTTTACCACCTTTACTCTTGGCACAAAGCAACAGTGTTTCTAATCCATTTAGAAATTGTTGGACTAAATTTATAGTGTCTTTGCAACTCACAGACCATGTTCTGAACCCCTCTTCTGAAAAGCAGTACCTCACCCAAGTACCAGTACATTGGGGACTGACCGTTGGAGAGCAGTGTAGAAGAAAGGGACCTCAGTCCTGGTGGACAGGAGGAGGGACAGAAGCCAGCAGTGTGTCTTTGTGGCCAAGAAGGACAACAGCATCCTGGGGTGGATCAGAAGAGGAGTGGTTAGCAGATAGAGATTGGTTCTCTATTCTGTTCTGGTGAGACCACATCTGGAATCTTGTGTCCAGTTCTGGGCCCCTCAGTTCCAGAAAGACACAGAGATAACTGGAGGGAGTCCAGCGCAGAGCTGCAGAGATGACGAAGGAATCTTCATCTCCCTGATGAAGAAAGGCTGAGGGAGCTGGGTCTCTCCAGCCAGGAGAAGCAGAGACTGAGGGGTGTCCCCATTAACGTTTATAAATGTGTAAAGGATGAGTGTCAGAAGGATGGAGCCAGGCTCTGCTCATTGTCACCTGATGATAAAATAAGGGGCAATGGGTGTGAGCAGGAACATAGAGGTTCCACATCAATACAAGAAGGAACTTCTTCCTAGTGATGGTGACAGAGCGCTGGAAGGGGCTGCCCAAGGTGGTTGTGGAATCTCAGTCTCTGGAGAAGTTTAAAAGTTGCTTGGATATGTTCCTGTGTGACTTGGTCTAAGCAGTCCTAATGCAGAGGGATTTGACTGGATGGTCTTTTGAGGTCCATTCCAATCCCCAATGTTCTGTGGTTCTCTGATCCTTTAGTGGGCTGAAGGTTTTAGTTTTCATCTCCTGTATTAACTAAGCACTAATGAAAGTAAGTAGTAGAAAGCCAGATTTTGAGAGCTGTTCAGAAGCAATCACACTTAGAACAGTTGATCAATGAAGCATTAATACTCTTTTAGTATAAGGCAGTAAGAAAAAAAAACTAAAACATGGATACTATTTTCTAAACTGTCAGCAGAAGCAGCAAATCCAACACTATAGCTGCAAATATGTACTGAAATCAGCAGTTCTGAGCACTTGGAAACCAGGAAAAGGATTGAAAACACATTTTAAAATATTCACGTCAGCCTGCAAATGGAGATAAATCTTCAGTGACTTCCTACTTGGTAGAATAACAAAGACAGTGGGCTGTTAGATGTGGTACAACTTGGAGGCAGAAGAAGTGGATTTTGGAAAGCACAGACACCATGAACAGAGAAAGCCATCAGGCAGCCTTCCTGTCTTGTCGTCCATTAGAAGATTAGCTGCAAGTATTTATCTGCTGCTACAACAGTTTCTCATCTCAAGGTTGTCATGTTCCTCCTGTTGATTTCATCTCCATTAAATGTGATTACCACTACTAAATTGCTCTTTCTGTACATTATCAAACTGCCTTGGAGATTAAGACTCTTATCCATATTAACCACAGGAATGGAGTAGGAGTCCCTGCCATCTCCTGGTTTAGTCATACAGAAAGCATCACCTACATCCACTCCAGCAATAGCAGTGAGGAGTACCTTGGGCACTCAGGAAGAAACTCTTGATTTGTGCAGTGTCACAGTGTCTGCAAGTTGACTTTTGGTGAGAATTGTTGTTTTTCTGTCAACATGTCTTTTTATTCATGTGCCTTAAAGCAGAAGTAGAGGAGAGTGCACTGGGCTGACCAAAGGACAGTGTGTGTTTATGCATGCACAGGACACACACAGCCACTGGGATCAGCATCCTTCTTGTCTTCAGTTTCTGTTAGAAATGTTGACATGGGGAGTTTAATGGCTTAAAACCATTAAGCATAGCTGACATTTATAGCTCTTTATTACAGGAAGATTGTTACTAGCACTGCCTGGCTGAAAGGGGAGAATGACTGAAATGCTGTTACTACTGTGAGTTTGTCTAAGAGGTGCAGCCTGATGACCCCATCACAGAAAGACAGATGCTATCACAGAGCTACTCTGGTTGTAAAAGACCCCTAGGACCATTGACTCCAACCATCTACCCTACCTTACAAGTTCACCCATAAAACACATTCCTCCACACCTTATCCAAACCATCTCTAAACATATCCAGGGATGGTGACTCAAACAACTCCCTGGGAAGACCATTCTAGTGCCTGACTGTTGGATCTAGTGATGAGGGGGGTCGCCAACGCCACAACGGGAAGCAGAACAGCAGACAGCTGTATGGGGAAGCAATGGAGGCACCGTCGTTGTCCGATGTCGTCTGCGTGACTTCGGGGACGGAACTCCCTTTTTATTAGCTAACAACTAATAAAAAAAAGTGATAAACAAACTTGGGATTGGTGCTTGGTGAAAACAAACACTGTACCCCAAACAAGGTATTCAATATTAAAAGTCAAATTTTCAGTGATTTTTTGTAATCACAAGTACTTTATGTCCTGCTGACAGTTGTTCTTTCTACCCACACTTTTGCTTTGCCCAATGGTAGCCTTTTCCCCACTTGAGACAGGGTCTGGATGGTCCTTTTTCCCTGATGGCTCCTTTTCCTTTATACGCACCTCCCTCTGGCTCTCTGCACTCCTTCTGAAGATGACCTGGCTTCTTACAATTAAAACTATTTCTCTGCAGTTTGTTACCTTCTCTAATCTCTCCTGCAAGCAAGATCATGTTATGCATTTGGGTTCCAACATCTGCACAAGCTCTAAACATATCTGCAAGTTCATAATAAGTCCTCGCTGTAACCGGGACGTGCTGGAAGGCGTTTCCAGCTAGTAGACATGGGGGATCGTGTCGGGGTCACCAGACGTTGGATCTAGTGATGAGGGGGGTCCAGGGGTTTCCGACACTGCAACGGGAAGCAGCACAGGAGACAGCTGTATGGGGAAGCAAGGGAGGCACCGTCGTTGACCGATGTCATCTGCGTGACTTTGGGGACAGAACTCCCTTTTTATTAGCTAGTGATAAACAAACTCTGGATTGGTGCTTGGTGCATTTGTGGCATTAGGTGTTAGGTCTCCAGACCATGCATGCCTGATTTCCCTGTATGCTTTGTGTGAGAAACTATGCAAGGAATTTAGTTTGAGATAACGGAATTTCTAACTACGCCACAGATTAACCCCAGAACCAATTATGACATGTTCCTCCAGCCACGCATTTCCGGGACATGGTATGCCATGCATTTAAGGAGGAACCTCCTTAAGGAAGAACTGAAATGTTCCCACACCTGACCACCCTTTCTGGGAAAAAATTCTTCCTAAGATCAAGTCTAAACCTACCCTGTTGTAACTTGAACCCGTTCCCTCTTGTTCTGTCACTAATTGCTTGTGAGAAGAGACTAGCACCAACCTCTCCACAACATCCCCTCAGGTAGTTGTAAGAAGTGACAAGGTCTCCTCTCAGCCGCCTGTTCTTCAGACTAAAGAGCCCCAGCTCTTTCAGTCTTTCCTTACCAGATTTATTCTCCAGACCCTTTACCAGCTTAGTTGCCCTCCTGTGCACCTGCTCCAGCACCTCCAAATCTCTCTTGTATTGAGGTGCCCAAAACTGGACACAGTAATCAAGATGTGGCCTCACCGAATACAGGGGGAGGATAACCTTCCTACTCCTGCTGGCCACACTCTTTCTAGTACAAGCCAGGATGCTATTGGCCTTCTTCGCCACCTGGGCACACTGCTGGCTCATTTTCATATTCATAAGAGAAGACAGCCATGAAGGAACCTCTTTTCTGTAGCTTTCTGCACAGAGGGAAAGAGATGTGTAACAGCACAGGCAACAGTCAGACTAAGACAAAATCAATCAGTAACTATTTACACAGCCATACCCAGCAGTAATACATCAACAGCTAATAATTTGTTGTCTAGTGAATACTACTCTCTTGTTTACACCAAGCTAGTCTGTTACAGCCTAAGTAGATACTACCAGCTTTTGGGGAGAGGTCTTGCCTCACAAACTTATAACAGCCTCGGTTCCCAAGAGCATTTTCAGCTTAAGAAAACAGGCTAAGAAAGGGAAAAGAAATATGGACATCAAAAGGTGAATGGAGTAGCTCAACATTCAATAAGAAATGCAAGCTGGCCCCATAAAACCAGACAGCACTCACTCACAGACCCAGCCACTACACTGCCTTGACAGAGAATAACTGTGTAGAGAGGGACAGTCTCCTAATAACGATTAATAATTTTCACACAGAAATTGAAGCTTAGTTGATTCCTACCTCTTTCTGCTACCTCGCCCACAGCATCTGTGCAAATGTTATTTCCATAAAGCTTGTTGACAAAGCTGTTATGAGGAGCAGTGCTTCTAAAACACCTTTCATCCACACAAGAATTTACTGTCACTTGTCCCTCAGCCAGATTTGTACTTCTAGAAATTGGCAATAGCAGTTGATGAAGACTTGCAGATTTATCTGTCGCAGAAGACAAAGCCATTCACAAGATGCTTATGGGGGAAGTGATACTGAAACATCTAGCAGGGCCCTGGAACAACTGAAGATGACAAAAGCTTTGCTGTTACCTCAACAACCAAGAGAGCAAAGATTTTCATGAATCCTGCTGTTACTTTGTGTGAACTGAGCTCAGAAGTACAAACCCTGCTAAAGGCCCCCAACCCTTCTGCAGGCATTGCTAGACACACTCTTCTGATGCTCCAGAAAGTGAGAAAAGATTTAGAGTTCCAAAATTTAGAATTTACTTGAAAAAAACCCAAAGAAACATTTAGCCTGCACTTTCAGATCACAGCTCATCTCTGGCATTACTTTCACTCAGAAACTCTAGATCATCCGACCACAAACACCACCATATGTTCTCTAATCACTAATGACACAATTGAAAAGGGTTAAATATATAATAATTAGACTTTGGATTTTATGAAAATCACCTCTAGGTTTAAATCTCTAAATGACAGGAAAAATACTGGCTGAAATTGGAACAGGGCTTCAATCTTCTTGGTTTCTCATCTAAAACCAAAATCAACATTAGTCAGAGTCCTTATGTGAAGGCAGGTCAACCATCAGAAAAAAAGGGCTATTCACAGCAAAATTTAATAGAATTGGGGCAACATTTGCTACTGTAGCCACATACAGTAAAACCTATGTACATACTAGTAAATCTTCATACTAGTAAATAGTCACAGTAAAGCTTCTGGCTAATAATCCATTAGCAAAATACCTTTGCCTGTCTTCAGAGAACCGCAAATGTTTAAGTCCATGTTCAGCAGCGCAGCAAGGTGCAGTAACAGGGCTGTAACACAGCACAGCCATTAGCAAGCAGCACAGTTCACTATTGGACTCTGCATACTGTAATGATAGGTTTATACAACTTACTAAACTACTCATGATCATAGAAGCAAGACAGACTACCTCAGACCAGAAACATACAGAAGGAAAGCCGAGAGAGAGTGAGGAAGTCTGTAATAAAAGCAAAACCCATCCAAATTCACTATTCATTAAACTCACAGTCTGCCATGTGAAGCCCGTTATTGGGGAGGGGAGCCTGTTGAGACGCCTGTTGAGAAAGGCAGCATAGCTCCATCTACCTCTGAGAAGGCCTCTTCTAGTAGTCTGTGTCTTACACTGTGTGCTGCTTGGACCATTTCCTCCCTGAGGCAAAACACCTGTTGCCATTTGAAGCTAAAACCCTGGTGCCACGTGTTGCAAATTAATCCAGCCTCTCTGTCAAAGTTGCCTGTCTCTGGGAAGGCAACTCCTTCTTTTTTTTTTTTTTTTCTCCACAGTCCCCCATGAGAATCTGGACATCGGCTGTCTCTCACAGGGAAAAGGTATAACCCATGTGTCAACCTCAGTTCTTAACACTTCAGTCCCAAAACCTAAGATAGATTCTTTCCCAAACAAAGAGGATATTTAGCAGAGCTTTGGGATACAGAAGTAGTTTTAAAATACACAGCATAACACATGATGGTGTTGTACCAAGTCCTTTGTTCCTGTCTAAAGGCAAAAAGATTTCAAAGGACAAAAATTACAGTCAAAGACAACACATGCAAAACAAAGGGGAGAAAAAACCTATATGGGCATCAGGAACTGATGGCCTAACATTCCATGTAATTACACTTCCAAGTTATTGAGTTATTCTCCCAATTGTCCCAAAAGTCCTGTTTTCATTCACTCTTCTATTTTCAACAATAACAATTGATAATGAACAGGGAGAACAATTATTATGCTGTACACAGTGCAGATTGTCCCTGTTTTTTTGAACCAGTTTTACACTGAAAAAGCCTTTCTCAATGGATTGATAACGCTGCACCCAACAGCATGATATTTGCCATGGATTCAAATGAACAAAAAGACTTCCATAAACAATGTAATGATCCTGGAAATTGTATTTTAAGAAGTCTGTCTCAAATATTATGTAGTCAACAGGCTATAAAGAAATTTCTTTTGTAAAGTTAGAACACTAGGAAACAGATGAAAGAATTACACAGGATCACAGAACATTAGGGATTGGGAGAGACCTCAAAAGATCATCTAGTTTAATCCCCCAAAGCAGACACATGCAAATATCTTCAGCGTCTCACATGATGCTAAAGCCTCAGCACCAGTTATTTCAAGTGACTGAAGAATTTTAACTTGACAGCCATGAACAAAGCAGAAATAGAGATGTTTTCATACAAAATTTTGCCCATCAGAATCACATTTGTAAAGGAATCCCACAATGTGCAGGTGCTTCACAACAATTTGTAAAGAATGAACCTGGCATAATTCTTCTTCCAGTCTCAGTTTCATCTTTACTGTCTCTCATCTTTATGGCTGTTGGCACATACTCCACAGCACATTAACAGACAAGATTGACATAAACTGGTAATCACTCCTACCAAAACACAAATCTAGTTCTTCTCTTCCTCATACTTTTCACTAGTCACAGATGTTGAAAAGCTGGAGTGTGTGTGTAACAGTGTGACTGACTTAACACAGAATGCCTCAGTGGATCACACTACCTCCACAACGGCCTGGATATCATTCCTAATTTTTAGAGGAAGGGAAGTTAACAAATCACAGAACATTAGGGATTGGAAGGGAACTCAAAAGATTATCCAGTCCAATCCCGCTGCCACAGCAGGACCACCTAGATCAAGTTGCACAGGAACATATCCAGGCGGGTTTTAAACATCTCCAGAAAAGAAGACTCCACAACTCCCCTGGGCAGCCCCTTCCAGTGCTCTGTCACCCTCACTGTGAGCAAATTCCTTCTTATATTGATGTGGAACCTCCTCTGTTCTGGCTCACACCCATTGTCTCTTGTCCTATCACTAGATGGCATTGAGAAGAGTGGACCTTGAAAGATCATCAGTTCAATTCAGTCCAATGCAGATATAAGTGCTGACACCAAGTTCCACTCAGAATTCAAAGGTTTCTTGTAGTATTAGTCTTCATAATGCTTAGATACTCAAATAACCCTCACTAATCAGTGTATGGCATTGTAATTCAACAAATACAAGCAAAACTGAAACAGGTATGGCTGAGCATTTCTGCTGTAAACTGGTGGGGATTCAAGCCTGACCTGGAAAGTCCTGAAATGTAGCTTCACAATCAAGTTAACAGGATTGAGTTTTGTGCAATTAATGAATGAAGACAATTGGCACATCAAAGCATCGCCTCCTCCCTAAGCTTGCCTTCCACTCAAACTACTGACAATGTTATTTCAGAGGCTAGAGCTGTGTGTTAATGAAGCCATTATCCTGTCTCAGTGCTAATTACTTTTGTCATTAGAAAACAATGGTCTATAAGTTCTAAAAGGAAGATAACAGCAAAAACTGACTGTCATCTGGTATCAAGCATGCAACAAATGGAAAAGCTCCACCCAAATTCACCTGGGTTAGACCCTGGAAAAGAATTCCAGTAGAGACTGTTTTACAGACTATAAAAATGAATAGAGGAATAATCTACTTCCTCAATTTCAAATTTTAAAGCTTAGTTTATAAAATTCATTAGAATCATAATGATTAGTTCCATTACTTAAAGGAACTTCATACATAATAAGTTTTCAAGGATTTTGTTCATCATTGTAACTTCAGAGCACCAAGACTTCTAACGCAAACTTCTCTCTTATTTTAGTGTTACATAGTTCAGCAACAGCTGTGCTGAACCTGAGTCTCATAGATGATTATGGGCAGTAAAGATGGGGAAGCTCAGCAAGCTTGAAACCCTTAACTTCAGAAGAGCTAACTTTGGCCTTATTAGGAAACTTCTTGGTGGCATTCTGTGGGACAAAGCCCTGGAGGCACTGGGGGCCCAGGAAAGCTGGTTAGCTTTCAAGGATAGTCTCCTCCAGGCTCAAATATACTACATCCCCAAAAGGAAGAAATCTGGAAAAAAACGTCAGGAAGCCTATATGGAAGCTGGGTCTCTTTAGCTTGGAAAAAAGGAGACTGAGAGATGACCTCATTAATATTTATAAATATGTGAAGGATGGGTGTCAGGAGGTGGGACCCAGATTCTTTTCAGTGTCATCTAATGATAGGACAAGGGGCAATGGATGTAAGCTGGAACAGAGGAAGTTCCACACCAATAGGAGAAGGAACTTCTTCCCAGTGAGGATGACAGAGCACTGGAATGGGCTGCCCAGGGGGGTTTTGGGGTCTCCTTCTCTGGAGACATTTAAAACCTGCCTGGATATGTTCCTGTGGTACTTGGTCTAAGTGATCCTGCTGTGGCAGGGGGATTGTACTAGATGATCTTTCAAGGTCCCTTCCAATCCCTAATGTTCTGTGGTTTTCTACTACAGTTACAGCTCTGGTCAATATGGAAAGGTTAATGGATGCGTTGCTCATGTCAGGGAGGTTGGTTTAGATTATTTCTCAGGCCACTTCCAACCTAAGCCATGCTATCATTCTGTGATTTATATGCACTTTGGGATAGAATCTGGGTTGCCTTCCTGTTATCAGTGTGACTTTTACTCAACATGGAATTTCTATAGGTCAAGCAATCACATTATCACAGAACACTGGGGATTGAAAAGGACCTTGAAAGCTCATCCAGTCTAAAGTCCCTGCCGAAGCATGATCACCTAGACCAGGGGTCTTCAAACCCCGGCCCGTGGGCCAGATATGGCCCCCCAGGGGGTCCAATCCAGCCCACTGGTCCACCGGTATTTACCCCCCTCCGCCAAGCAGCTGAGCTGCAGTTGATTTATTCCTGCCGACTGCGCGGTGGGGCTGGGTGGCTCCTCCGTCTCTCACTCCCAGGCAGGACAAGCCAGGCAGCACAAACTATAGCCCGGGCCACGACATTGTCTGAGGGACAGTGAACTGGCCCCCTGTTTAAAAAATTTGAGGACCCCTGACCTAGACCAAGTCACACAGGAACACATCCAGGTGGATTTTGTGCATGGCCAAGCAATTTCTATGGGCCAAGAATATCTACTCAAAACTGAACCACAATGCAAACTGCAGTGACCACAGTTAAGTGCTCAGTTCACAACATGTCAAGCCAATATCAGAATCTCACCTTCTCAGGGAGCAGAACTGACATACTGCAATACTCACTAATTAAAGACTGAGAGGAAAAAGCTCTCCAACATCTGTTTCTCAGCACGATCACTACTACTGTGCCCCTGTGTGACTTGGTCTAGGTGATCCTGCTCTGGCAGGGTGATTGGACTAGTTGATCTTTCGAGGTCCCTTCCAGTCCCTGACGTTCTGTCATTTTGTGAAATCTACAACTTTAAGCTTACTCATACAGCAAGCTTATGGAGTATCACCAACATATCACTTAGCTGAATTGGGTCAAAAGAAACAATTGAAAAAGACAGGCTGGCTATGCTGGGTAACCTTGGGGTTTGTAAGTGCTTCTGGGAAAAAACAGTCAGAATGAAAAAGTCCTATAACCATTCTAGCACACACTCTGAAGCCAGGGGAACATTTATTTGAGAGCAAGAAAACATACAACACATTTTTAATATAAAACCCTTTTTTTCCCTATTTTACCCACATGCCTAGTTTCGAGGATGTCCCCACCTACCTTCCCCCCTCCCTACACGTCATTTTATGGCATTTCTGGAGCTCTCATTATTTTCCCACAAGTTATCCATATATCCATGTATCCACTCCCCGAAGAGCTGCAGAAACAGTAAAATTTAAATGTTAACAGTCTCACATGAGCCCCATTAGACAGATACGACATGGCTTTGTACCCAGAACATTAATTTGCTTCCAGGCTTTATCAGAATGAATCACAGTGGCATGAGACATTTGCCTATCCAACTCCTTTTGAGAAGCTGCACACAAACACGAGCAGATGAGAACAGACCTCATCAGTCACTAAGATTTTAACACGGGTCACACACCCAGAATCACTGAATCACTGAGACTGGAAAAGCCCTCATCCAGCTGAGCTCATCCAGACCTAAGGGACACAGCCAGGCTGTCCTTCAACACCTCCAGTGGTGGGGACCCACCACTGCCCCAGGCAGTCCATTCTAGTGTCTCAGCACTCCTTCTGTGAGTCACAAGTGGTGTCCCTCAGGGCTCAGTTTTGGGACCGGTCTTGTTTAATGTCTTTATCAATTATCTGGATGAGGGGATCGAGTGCACCCTCAGTAAATTTGCGGATGACACAAAATTAAGCATGAGTGTCAATCTGCTGGAGGGTAGGGAGGCTCTGCAGCGGGATCTGGACAGGCTGGAGCGATGGGCTGAGCTCAATTGTATGAGGTTTAATAAGGCCAAGTGCGGGTCATGCACTTTGGTCACAACAACCCCCAGCAACGCTACAGGCTTGGAGAAGAGTGGCTGGAGAGGTGCCTGGTGGAGAAGGACCTGGGGGTGTTGATCAACAGCCGACTGAACATGAGCGAGCAGTGTGTCGAGGTGGCCAAGAAGGCCAATGACATCCTGGCCTGTATCAGAAACAGTGTGACCAGTAGGAGCAGGAAGGTGATTGTGCCCCTGTTCTCGACACTTGTGAGACCACACCTTGAGTACTGTGTCCAGTTTTGGTCACCACAGTACAGGAAGGACATTGAGGTGCTGGAACGAGTCCAGAGAAGGGCAACCAAGCTGGTGAAGGGGCTGGAGGACATGCCTTATGAGGAGAGGCTGAGGGAGCTGGGGTTGTTTAGTCTGGAGAACACTGAGAGGGGACCTTATTGCCCTCTACAACTACCTTAAAGGAGGTTGTAGCAAGGCTGGTGTTGGTCTCTTCTCTCCAATTAGTGATGATAGGATGAGGGGAAATGGTCTCAAGTTGCATCAGGGGAGGTTTAGATTGGATGTTACTGAGAGGGTGATTAGATACTGGAATGGATTGCCCAGGGAAGTGGTGATGTCACCATCTCTGAAGGTGTTTAAGGAATGAGTGGATGCAGTGCTTAGGGATATGTTCTAGCGGTTAGACACTAGGAGAAAAGGTTGGACTCGATGACCCTGGAGGTCCTTTCCAGCCATGATGATTCTATGATTCTAAGAGCATCCTAACATGCAACTTAACCCTCCCCTGGTGCAGCTTCAGGCTGTGTGGTCTCTTCCTGTTGCTAGTTGCCTGGGAGAAGAGCTCGACCCCCACCCAACTACAACCAGAGCTGAGATAGGTATCCTTACTCCTAGTCTCCTTGCTAATAACAGAATTGGTTTGGCCAAAATTTTCCCTATAATCACAGAACATTAGAGACTGGAAGGGACCTTGAAAGATCATCTAATCCAATCCCCCTGCCAGAGCAGGATCACACACAATTCATTCTTCAGGCTTCATTGTCTACTACAACTATAACAAGAAATCTTGATCTAAAACAGATCCCAGACTCATTCTTTTTGAGGAACAGTACAATTACTGAGGTTGGAAAACACCTTTAAGAGCAACTCCGATGAATAATGCAGTCCACCACTAATCTATGTCACTAAATTCACAGATTCACAGAACATTACGGGTTGGAAGGGACCTTGAAAGATCATCTAGTCCAATCTCCCTGCCAGAGCAGGATCACCTAGAGCAAATTGCACAGGAACATGGCCATGCAGGTTTCAAGCATCTCCAGAGAAGGAAACTCCACAAGCCCCTGGGCAGCCCCTTCCAGTGCAATGCCATCTCCCTTGTGGAGAATCAAACCCTGGTGTCCCACGTGGCAGGTGGGGATACACACCATCACAGCAATGAAAGTTTTATTGTGAAGTAATAAATTCATGTTTAATTCACTAAATATTCATAATAAAGCAGCTATTAAAACCAAGGAAAAATGCCCTCATTACCTTTTCCTGTTTAAGATTTCAAATGGTATCAGGCTAAATACGGTGCCTGAACAGGAAGAAACAGCTTCCGCTGAAATGATTGAGCAACTGAAGGAAACAAGCAACATTATTTTTTAACTGTGTAACTGCGATCAGCTCTCATTATTTTGAAACTGAAAGCATTCTGTTATAAAATTTTAAGCATCTTCCTCTACAAAATTTGACAGTTTATATATTGTAGTTAGAAGTGGTCTTTTATGGTTGTCCTCAGTTTGCTTGCACTTTTTACTGTTAGTTCCGCTATCCTAGAAGGTGAGTTTGGAGCTCCACCTACAGATAAAAACATAGAGCTCTGCTTGAGAAACACTGTAGGTCAGTGAATCAGTTTCCCTTGAAGCAAAAAAAGAAAGAGGCCAAGTTTATTCATTGCAGTGAGGACAGAGCAAAGGGAGAGAAAAACCACAGTAACTCCAGAGCCACCAGCAGTGTAGCTTTACCTCTACCACACTGCACTTAGAGTAATTACACCTCCAGGCTTATTATCTTAGGCTTGGTATTGCCCTAAAACAGCACTACAGAGATGGAGCTGGGTGACATGGCTTTGTGTACTAGAACACCTGATGGGATAGATACACATTGAGTATCTCTTTATGGAATCCCACTGCAGCCCAGCAACAGCTTCAGATATTTCCAACGAGCTGGAGCACAAATGAGAACATTTTCTCCACACTGCAGTTGGTCTTTCAACCTTTAGAATCCAGTAAGTCCAGAGTCACAATCACATGGTATCATTTTACCCTAGATACTGAGCCTAGACATTTGCTGTGGAGTGGAACAGACCAGTGCTTCTACTCAGCTCACACTCTGCAAGACCCCAACCTTGGAGTTTTGCCATTTGATCAAATACTTTCGTGACTCCTCAAATTAAATCCATTTGTGTTCATCTAATTTCCGTTATCATCCAAGCAGCAAACCCACTTAAGTTATTTAATTAATAAAGATGATTAAAAATAAGAAGCTAAGAAATCATTTGATGCATAACATTAGCCCTGTTGGAAAGAAAAAACAGAACCAGACTGTTTCACAGCTGTGTTGCTTAACTCAGACCTAACATCTCATGTTACCTGTCCTTTGAACTCTCTGATGCTGTGCTTATCCCAGGATAATCTTCCACGTGCAAGACAGCATCCACTTGTGCAGCTGAATATTGGAGGGACTCAAGTAGTTGTTGCATCTTCAGGGTCCTGAAGTATTTGTCATGAGAGAGATTGCTCTTAGCAAAGGTATGAACCCTGCGCATGAGTTTGCTAATGAAACATAACTAGTGAGAAAGGATGTGGTAGCTAAAGACTGCCTTGTTTTATGGCATTTAACAGAAATGTCATGACTTGGTGTTATTTTACCCTTTCATGATGCTATCACTAGAGCAAATGGGGGCCTTTGTCCAAGACTAGCAACTTCCATAAGTTTCTAGAGTCTGTGTGCAGAAGATCTTCACTCTATGTTTCCTCTACACATATGTAACATTTCAGAAAGGATGTCTACATGTGCATTAAAAATACCCAGGTGAAAAGGAAGGTGTCTTGCTAGTGTCTCTCTGCCTGATCACATTTTATTTACAACTCATGGAGGGGTTGTGGAGTTTCCTTCTCTGGAGGCATTTCAAACCTACCTGGATATGTTCCTGTGCAACTTGGTCTAGGTGTCCTCCTCTGGCAGGGAGATCTTCTGAGGAGTGTGCCGAGCTCCAACAGCACCAGTCCCCAAATGCTACTTATCCAGATTTCTGGTCGTTCCGCAGATTCCCTGAACAGGAAATCTCAGGGGAGCCAAAGGGGAGCTGCTCAAGGTCAGAATCTCTAGCAGGAAAAGCCAGAAAGCAACATGGTGCGGGTAAACCCAGAAGTCTTAAAAGGTGACAAAACCAGAAGTCGCGCCCAGACTGTTCCAAAATCCAACAGCACAGCCTTCTCTAGCCACCTGGGGGCAAAAATTAATAAAATGGTGACAACACAGCAGCAGAGAAGGACCAAGCCATGATCACCACTGCATATGGATGTGGGAACCCAAACAGAGGTCCCACAGCAAGATGGGGCAGTGCAGGTGACAAAGTGACAGACTGCCAGGAGTATAGCAATCTTAGCATTTGGCTGCATACGGTGCGAGCAGGTAGATTATCTGCTTAACTGAGCGACACAATTGCAAGACGAGATTGAAAAGCTACAAGCAGAAGTAGAAAGGCTCAGGAGAACTAGAGAGGCTGAAATACAGGTAGACTGGTGGCGCCAGACTCTGCAGTCTGGACAACAGCCAAACAACAGCCAGAATTATGGGGTCCCTGTATCCTGCACTTCTCAGGTAGAGGACAGAAGCCCAAGTAGAAGGGGTGAATAGAGCCAAGTGCAGGGCTGTGGCACAAGGCAAGCACCACCCTTGCCTGCCTCACCTTCCCAGTTGCCACCGAATAACAGATATAAGCCCCTACTGGAAGACAGTCGGTCTAAATAAGGATAGAGAGGAGAGGGAACCAGTACCTGAGGTCTTAGCAAGGTCGCAAAGATCAGAGAAGTCTTCCAGTAATATGACAACCTCCTCCACAAAGAAAAAGAGAAAAGTGTCCCATTATTGGAGACTTGCTTCTTAAAGAGACTGAGGGCCAAATATGCAGAGCAGACCCTCATCATAGTGAAGTCTGCAGTCTACCTGGAGCCTGAATCAGGGATATCACTAGGATGCTCCCTAACCTGGTGAGATTAGTTGACTATTATTCACTGGTGATCTTCCAGACAGGTGGGGAGAAGGCTGTATTGCATAGCCTAAGGGGAATGAAGAAAGACTACAAGGCCTTGGGACATTTGGTTTGAAGTCTTCTGCAGCCAGCTGGCAGCAGCCTCACAGCTGCAGGCTCTGGTCCTCGTGAGGGATTTTAACTACCCAGACATCTGCTGGGAGACCCACTCGGCCAGCCACCCACAGTCCAGAAGGTTCCTCAAGTGCATTGGTGACAATTTCCTGATGCAGATGGTGGAAGAGCCCACTAGGAGCGGAGCACTGCTGTATCTTGTCCTCACCAACAAGGCAGGTCTGGTTGAAGCAGTGAAGGTTGAGGGCAGCCTTGGTTGCAGTGACCACGAGATGGTGGAGTTCAGGGTCTCCTGTGGTAGGGACAAAATAGCTATCAGAACCACAACCCTGGACTTCAGAAGGGCCAACTTTGGCCTTTTCAAGCAATTGCTAGGGGACATCCCATGGGACAGGGTACTGGCAGGTAAGGGAGATCAGGATAGCTGGCAAACATTCAAAGAACACTTTCTTGTAGCACAAGAAATGAGTATCCCAACAAGGAATAAGTCAAGGAAGGGAGCCAAAAGACCTGCGTGGTTAACCAGGGAACTACTA